>RDPX01000118.1:471190-540520 GCA_003991215.1 Morbakka virulenta | reverse complement strand
AACAACTACTTTTACTTCTACTACTACTACTACTACTACTACTACTACTACTACTACTACTACTACTACTACTACTACCACCACAACTACTACTACTACTACTACTACTACTACTACTACTACTACTATTACTACTACTACTACTACTACTACTACTACTACTACTACTACTACTACTGCTACCTCCACAAATGTCGGACTTTCCTGTCATAACAACGGGTTATAATGAAATCATAGAAATGATACTTATTTGTTTTAATGAAATTTCAATCCCTATTTTTCACTTAGACACATGCGCCAAGTATTCTTTTCTTTGATGAAATAGACGCCATTACACCGAAGCGTGAAACTGCCGCAAGGGAAATGGAAAGGAGAATTGTTTCTCAACTCCTTTTTTGCCTAGATGGTTAGTTTTTAATAACGGTATTTTTGTTTAATGGACACTGCTAACATGTTTCAGTTGACATTTACAAATTTCAATTTACTGAAGTTTAATCGCGTTGGTTGTTCTGATTTCCAGCCAGCATGTAGATACTAATTATTTCCTTATTTTTATAGCCAATCGAGGGAAAATATTTAGTTAAACTTAAGCTTTATATTTTATGGCTTTTGCAATAAATTATTTTTTGTTTGTGTTGTGTTTTAGCCTCTTTAGAAGACTTACTCTAAGGAGACAGTTAGCAAATGTTGCTAGATCCTGCTTCTAAAGTAAATCCTGAAACGAAAAGAAAATGGAACAAGTTTAGTGAGGCGTGGCATATTTACTGTCTTGGTCAACTAATTAAATGGCTGTCAAGACTTCTTATGCATTTGTTGTTCTATTTTGATTGCAAGTTTAGTATTGTTGGTCCTTCATCCATTGTTATACTTGGCTAGTTGGGATGTTGTAATATCTTGATCTTGAAACCTTGATTTCTATGTGTGATGTCACCACACATCCAGTACCTATGGTCACCTGTTTGCTGTGACGCCTCCGCTCACACATCCCATATTTCAATTCTTCGGGCCACTATGTAACTTTACATTTCTTTAGCCTTATATTGATTTCATCAAGTTGGCTAATGTAAACTGCAGATCAAAGCTACTTTACTGGACACTGATAGATGTAGTAGCTCCAAAGCTATCCAACTTGAAGATCATAGTCATTTTCGTGCAAGAGGCCTGTCACTCAGACTAAAGAAAGCTTGTGGAGTTTAATGATAAAAAGTGTCATCGGAGAACATCATGAATTCCTTTCCTGGGCTCGCAGGCTCAGTGCCATGGTGGCCTGTCAAAGCTTGTACACCAGGGATTGGTGTCGCTTGCCATTGTTAATTGTGTAGATATCTCTGTCTTAGTAGCTCTCCACATTGAGGTCCTGTAACTGTTTTGCACAACACTGGTTATTGCCAGTATAACTTCCTGTTACTTTCACCTCTCTATGCCTTCGAGTGCTTTCTAGATGGAAGAGTTGATCTTGTTTTTTTATCTTTTAAAACAAAGAACAATAGAGTATTCAGAATCAGGTACTGGGATCCACGTACGGAGACAATCGTCGAAAAACGAACTTTAGATCAATAACATCATATGGGAAACAGCGACCATAAACAAGGGACACTCCTATGTCTTGACCACAAATGACGAGACCTAAAAATAGCTAATGTTGACAGATTTACGACTGCTTCTTATAAAAAGGTTATTCTAAACTTGCCCCTAAAATAGGTAAAGCAAAGGATTTTACAATTTTTGAAGTGCACTGGGATATTCATGAAAACGCATATTAGGTTAAATAGTGAAAATGTTTGTCAGCGATTTGGGATTCCTGTTCTGTAGGCTTTATGTACAGTTTATTTTGATAAGATTTATAAATGAAAGCTTACATTGTATATTATTAAGTTCTGCCATAATATAAGGAGACAGACAAAAAGTGTAAATGACAGGCACACATTTGCCTTAACCAACGTTTTGCAAGTCTGAAAGAAAAGAGAGGATGGAGTTTCAGTTTCAATCTGCTGGAAATTTTGTCAAGCTAAACCCTATAAACCAAGAAAAACATTTTATCCTTTTTCAACACTAGTTTGTAATGACTGCAGTCCGTGATTGTTTCTTTTTGGTGAATGGGGCTTTGGGTGATTTTCGTTTTGTTTTGCCTCAGCCTAGTATTTTCACGACCTTTTGCATTTCCGTACATTGAAATACTCCTTTGGGTTTGAGAATTTTTTATTATCTTTTTTCTTCACTTTTTAGATTTGGTAAACAGTGAAGCACATGTTCTTGTCATTGGTGCAACAAACCGCCCAGATTCCCTTGATCCTGCTTTACGCCGTGCTGGTCGATTTGATCGTGAAATATGCATGGGTATTCCTGATAGAAATGCCCGAGCAAGGTAGGGTTTTGACTTAACTGTAACGTCCAGCAACATATTTGGTTCACCAAAAATTACAAGGAATGCTATGTTTGACCCTAGTTATTTTACCCTGAGTAATGTTTTAAAGAACCATTGGCCTTTATCAGATACCTTTGCTGCGAAATCATACAGCCGTTTGATAATGAATATCGGATATCATGCTCTTTCATGGGTTACGAAGTAGCCATTTTTTTTGGTGTTCTGCAAAAAGGCTTTCGTTGTAAAATGCGCTGTGCTTTATCCATTGAGAGGATTAGATTTTTTCAGTAGTAACAACAATTAAAGATTTATGTTGTGTATGTACGGAATTTAATCACTTTTTTCTCTTCAATAGACCATTAATGAAAAGTAGGTGTTTCAACCAAAACCAGATGGTTTTTTGTTGTTATTCACCATTACTGTTATGAATGGAATGAAAGGAGTTTGTTCTCTTTCACCGTATATCCCGGCTAGCAAACGTCTACAGAAATTTTGCTCCCTTCCTCACGTGGGGGTGATTTTGGGTGCTACTGGGACGATTTCTTTTGCTTGGTTTAATTTGAGTTTTATAAACTGATCTGTACGCAGGCTGTCGGCTGTAGTATTTTTCTTTGAGTAGTAAATTTCGTGGTAATCGAGAATACGCAAAAACAAGCTTTGCATGATATGTTAATGTTGTAATACTTGTCGCCTATTGTACCTATACTATATTTAACGCTAGCGGTAGTTACGGATTGGGCGAAACGATTTACTTCCATTATCACAACACCCTTAAGAAGAACCCTTTACCAAATTTTGTAAGTTTAAGACCTTAGACTGTATATAGATACTAAGACACATTATCGAACAAAATAAAGCTCACCACGTTAAAGGTTTCTTTGTGAGCTGTAAGCTTAGAGCAATATTTAATTGAATGGTAAAATTTATAAGGAATATCATGTTTTGCGATGTTTGCCATATTTAACAATAGTTAAGCCGAAAGTCAACTTCTTTTTGCCAATAGGATTTTGGAGATTGAATGCAAAACACTACGGTTGGCCGAAGATTTTAGTTACGATGAAATTGCCTCTCTAACACCAGGGTTTGTTGGTGCAGACTTAATGGCATTGGCCCGAGAAGCCGCCATGTGTGCGGTAGACAGGTAAGTGACGAAGCTGATATTTATGGTATTTTTAGGTGTACTGTCAATTCTATTTCTAAAGTAGGAATGACATAAAGAATAAGGGGTTGTGTAAAATACTAGTACCTTTACGAGGTGGCCTTCCGTGGCGTCCTTAATAAGTATCGTTACACACCCAGCATGATGTGACACGCATCGAAATACTTTTGTGCGGCTACAATCTTCAGCCAACCTCGCCATAGTGATTTGCCATCTGTGCGTGACAAAGCGTCACATCCTTCCAGAGGTAATAGTGTTAATATGCATGTGCATAGAGCGAACACGGCGGATCTGGAGGAGCCTCACCTCGATAAGCAATCCCTCCATTCGTTATGGTTAGTTTTAGTTTCTAAGGCGATCATCGACAGACTGATATTTTGGCAAAGAGAACAATCGCAGCTTCGCAGATCATCTAACATGAAAACGGGAGTGTGCACTCGTCTAGCCAGCGGAGAACTGTAACACATCTATGTTAGCAACGCACGTAGATGCTATTCCGCCACCGAAAGATCCAAATGAAAGTTCCTGAAAATTTGTACTCAAAACTCATCGCCCTTTGAGTGTGTTAAAAAGGGGCTCGCCCTGCTAATCCGGCTTATTGTGCTGTCGCAATTCAGGCCCTGTGCCGAAAACACACCTGCTTAATGCAAAACAAACAATGTACTTATCTTCATTCAACGCTAGAACACTCTCCGGTGATCCTTCAATTGATGAATTAATTGCCGCTACCGAAAATCACGACCACGAAATTTTATGTGTTCAAGAAAATTGACTCTAACATAAAGATGTTCTATTAAAACAACATGATGTAGGAAAAAGATGGACACTGTTAACTTCATCAGCTACAAAGAATAACGCTAAAGTATCTGGAGGTGGAGTTGGTACACTGATGAGCTCCAAATATCAAAAAGCGCTTGACTACATCGAATCAGTTACTCCACGTATTCTTATTGCCTCAATTAATGGAAGCGCCAAAACCTCACTTGTTTGCTTCTTACAACATAACATGGCCGAAACAAATGAACAGAGCATTTCTACTTTGATCTATCTGTCATTTGACTAATTCCTCGTCACAATGTCACACTAATCCGTGAAGATTGCAACGCCAAACCGGGTGTATTGATGGCTTCAGACACTCATTCCATAAAAACACAAACAGAAATGGAAAACTGCCAACACAATATTTCAGAAAATAACAAGGAAGAAAATGGTCATTTACATATGCAAACGTCGTTAGATCACAAATCTATTTCTTTCTCATCGATAAAAAGTGGAACAGAGTTGTTATCTGTGAACCTTTCGGTTCCTTTGACGTAGTGAGCTTCGACCACCGCATTGCGACAGCCACCATACAGCTGAAACTCAGAGCTAACTAGCATAAAACATCAATAAGCCCCTGTTGTAACTGGTCCGTCCTACGAAACAGCTGTATCGCAAACCATTTCAAGATCCCCCTGAAAAACGATTCAGTGCTCTCCAGAATAAAAACTGAGACTTCTGCTAACACAACTTATAAGATACCATTGCAGATGGTTCTGTAAATAAGAAAGCTGTGACTGGATGGAAAATATTAACGAAACCACTGGAAGAAGGACCTCCAACAAAGCATAATCCAAATGAGAGGATTATCCTCATTGCATAATTGGCGTCTTCTTCGCTTCTACTAAACATTTTTACCATAAGTATTTACAATAAAGTGATTCTGTGATCCCCTCTTTAGATTGCTGGGTGTCCACTTTGTTTCTGGCTCACTGGCTCCTGTTTGCTCGTTAAAAATATGAAAAGGATAGAAAAGAAAAAGAAACGAATTTTTTAAATAGTTAAATGCAAGATACGTCTCATATTAGAATTTCCAAAAAATCCTAAGCCTTTTTGTTGCATACTCAGCCTTGCGGAATATTACGAAAATGTTGTAGTCCAACTTTTGCTTCACCATTTCCTTTGGAATAGACAGTTATACTAATTTGTGGTAAGTAATGTTAATTTATCATTAAAATGTTGTTCAGCGGAGCAGTGGCGCATGACGGACGTAATGAAGTGAATAAAACTAAGAAAACGTAAAAAAAATAGAACCCAGCACTAACAAGTTCTTTGTTTTTATTTATTTATTTTTATCTGTTATAACTACCATAATAACTCGATGACAGCTTCGTATAAACTAATTCTAGTACCAAGAGTTTACGTCTTTCTGTTGTTACTGGCCACTGAAGAATGTTGTCAAGCTATTAGAACACGAATGAGTTATTAATGTATTTCACACCGTGTGAGTTCCCAGAAATGCCCCTTTTGTTCTGTTCATTAATGTCACTGTTATGTAGTTATTTACTGTATATTTTAGTGTTGACTTACCAAATGCATGGAAGGTTAATACATTGTTACTGACTCATTTCCAAAGGGGAAAAAAAAGAGTGCGCATGCTTGCAGTGGATAATTTTTCCCAGTTAAATTAGGTACTGAATTCAATTAGATACGATATTTTACTTACCAAGACAAACTCTTAGTTTATATAGGAGTGCTTTGGAAATTTAAAAAAAAAGAGAAAAACAACTGCTGATTACATATGTTTCTTTTCATTAGGGTTTTTAAAGAAGTGAATTCCATACCAAAATCAAGCAGCGAAACAGCGAAACCTGAGAAGGAAGAAAATAAAATGGAAACTGATGAAACGAATTTGGATAATAAAGTAGATGATGCGAATTCGGATAATAAAGTAGATGATACGAATTTGGACAATAAAGTAGATGATACTAGTTCGGAAAATAAAGGAGATGCTATAGAGGAGGTTAGTGTTGTTTAATAGTGTACAAAGAGAACCTAAGGATATTTTTCCAGATTCGTTTTTGAGCGGGAGAAAGTCACTTTTTGTGATTGCTGTAAGGAAGTACTTGGGCCATACGCTCGTCAGATTGTTCGGTAAAATAAAACAATACGCGCCCAGTATTTTTAGAGAAATCTTCCGTTAATCGAGCTTGGCCAAAACGGCAATGCGAAGATATTGACCAAATTTTTAACTGTGATACGGCTACATGGCATCATCTATTGCTGAGGCTCGAATGCGGTAAAAAAATTTTATTCAGAAATTCAAAATAATTGGCAGAGGTAGGTCTGGCTTCCACTTACGAAGATGGTATGCAATTCATATTCTACCGGAATCTCCATCACCGTTTGCAAAAAAGTAATTCATGTGCAGTCTTTAATTCATTTTGTTTTTGATACCCATCGTAAACAGTGGTAGGTTTCCTCGATATTTTCTTTGTTTTCTTCATTAATGAAAATGCTTGACGTGTGTGTTTTTTCATTCCGGTATTTTGGTGCTGTCGAGTACCACCGAAATGCTTTAGACCAAAATGAATTAAATTTACTTGTGCTATTCACGTTCTATGCAATAACCGCTGATTTAATTACAGTATTACAAAATGGCAAAGAGAGAATTTTAAAGATTTATTTTGCTCGAATTTTGCAATTGTATTATGTATTGTATCTAAACAAGACCTTGTTTTGAAACGTAATTGGTATAACAGTGATAGTTGGCAGTACTGCGATATTTTTTTATTGTTTATGTAGTCATATCCTTGTTAGATGCACTGTTTTTCAGGTATTTAATCATAACGATTTTTGGTGACGTTTTGAAAGAAATTTACTCATCATTTTTTAAATGTCTCACTTAGCATTATGGTCACTTTGAAATTATTTGTTTGTATGATAATAGTATTATCAAAATGTTTATTAGATGGAGTTCACCATTCTTTGAATTCTTTTCCATGCCACGTTACTTCTTCCCTTTTGTAATTTTGACGGAAGTATACCGCAAATTCACTGATATGAGATAATTTTTCTAATTTGTTTTTAACTTTAGAGTTTGCAGCCATCATCATCAGGTGATGATAGTAAGTTCTGTTTTGCATTTCTTCGTTGGTGTGTTTTTTGTCACCTTGTCTACATTTTCAGGATATAACGTCTTGACATTTTGGTTGTCTGTTTATTCACAGCTGTAATTCTTTCACAGTGTTAAATTTGGAAATAAAAATTTGATAAACAAGTTCTACTCAAACCATACAGTGTGTAAATCAAGATAACCTAACAGAAATCTCTGGATTTTGAAAATTTAAAAGTATGAATTGCATTAATAAGTAAATATAGTTGTGCCTGTGTTTTTTCACTTACAAAGGTGTTCTTCGATTTAAGAAAATATTTTATGCTCAAAATTAATTTTGAATTAATTTTTTCCGTTCATAGCCAGTAACGCATTAAATATTACTTAATTAAATGTTACATTATTAAATTGTTATTTAATATTATATTACTAATAATATATTATGGAAGTCCTTTACTGAGTGTTTTCCCGAAAGTTTCTTTATGTTCTTCTATTTACTGTTTTATTCATTGGGAATTATAAGTCATTTTTTCCTGCTATTTTAGCTAAAAAGAATTTTTCAGCCTTTAATTTATTAGTCTCCGTTGCGCACAACCAATTTGAAATATAAAAGTGTATAGTGTACGTTAATATTCATTAATTTATTTAATCGTTCATTGTGCCCTGTAAAGATTATTCTTTGGCCGCCAAGTGTAAGCCTCTTGAACAGCGTTTGTTGGTTTTCGGAAAATTCCCGAAATGGAAATTTTATTGTATGATCATTGTACTATGATCAAATCAGCATTGCTTTCAATAGGCCGTTATTTCATTCCATGGGCTAATGTGGCGTATTTTTGGTAGAATTAGCAAAAAGTGTTTTCATTTTGAGATTCCTATCTGGTCTGTGGTAGACATCCTCAGGCGCTGTCATATTTCAAAATTACTTTAAAATTACGAGATAATTTTGTCTTTAGACATTTTTCCAGTTGATTGAGGACTTGGGGCCCCTTTTAGGATCCCAAAACGGGATTTCTTCTTCACAACAGGGTAATTCCTCCACAGCGTTACAAACAGACCGTTCTTAGGGAATAAATAGAGATTTGTACAAAAAGAATTTTACGATCGCTGACGGAAGCCAGCTGTATTCCGAATGACGCAAGATTGCCATTGGTAAATTTTGATCACATTGCCTAAGAAAAGACAGCTTCTACAAGTATTTATGGACGAAAGCTAGTCTTTACAACGCTTTGTATCGTTTTAAAAATAAGGGATTTTTACGTATGGCTTATGTTCCTCTTCAGCCGTCGCGTATCATCCCTTCAAAAGCTTGGCCCATACCGGCTGTTTACGCCATGTACTGTTTCGTTCCATTGTGATTTGCATTGCCACCAGTTATAAGCCAGTGTTTCTTTATGAGCTAAAGTCGTGAAAAGTTTGACAGGGTACACGATATTAAAGATACTTTATTGCATGAGTCATATTTCCTTGCAGTCCTCCGTTTTTTTGTTTAGTAGAAATTCACCCAAAATTTTGCTTTTTTTTCTGTCAGTTTGGCAAAAGATGAAAGATGAACTCCCATTAACTAAAGAACAGCTTGCTAACATGTTTATAGAAATGGAAGACTTCAAGGTATAAGCCACGACTCTTACCTAATTTAATAGTGCAGTGCGGGATCTCCATGATGATTACGTTTTGGTCTGGAAATGTTAATTTATTTACTTGTATTTTTTATATTTGTGAAAGCAATATTATAACATTATAATACACTGTGGAATGCGTTTTTTATTTGTAATTTTGCCAAAGTAATTAATATGTGCATATCTATGTACAGGACTCACTGAAAAACAGAAATTTTATTTGCTGTATGTATGTATGAAAATATTATTTTTGAGAAGACTGTTCTATAAATATTCGCAATAATAATAATATAATATAATATAATATAATATAATATAATATAATATAATATAATATAATATAATATAATATAATATAATATAATATAATATAATATAATATAATATAATATAATATAATATAATAATAAACAATGTGTAAGGGTGGAAGAAAATAGCTTAGGATATTACATTCGGAAGAGTGCTGAACCAATGTTGAAGGAGGTAGTAAATCATAAAACAATTGCCACAGAAACTGTTATCGAACCCAAACAATTCAAACACAACAGAAGTAAGGAACTTGAGAATACTTGGAAAGATAAAGCATTACATGGCCAGTTTGTGAAAAACTTGAAGGGAGTGGACGAGATTAACACCTGGAAGTGGCTTGTCAAGGGTGACCTTAAAGGACCCACAGAAGCTCTGATATGTAGTGCCCAAGAACAATCGCTTCGGACTAACTACATCAAATATAATATTGATAAGTCTGCTGAGTCACCACTTTGTAGAATGTGTGGCGAAAAAGGAGAAAGCGTTTCGCACATTGTGAGTGAATGCAGCAAACTCGCTCAGCGTGAATATAAGCGACGGCATGACAATGTAGCAAGGTATATCCATTGGACAGCATGTGGGGCTGCCGGAGCCGAAAGAGCTGAGAACTGGTACCAACAACAGCCAGAAGGTGTCGTTGAAACAGAATCACACAAAGTCCTTTGGGATTTCAACATCCAGTGTGATCAAGCGGTGCAAGCAAGAAGGCCTGACATAGTTGTTATGGACAAAAGAAAGAAGGAGGCCATCATTATAGATGTTGCAATACCAAGTGATTCTCGGGTCTGTGAAAAAGAACTTGAAAAGATTGAAAAGTACCAGCTGTTGAGAGATGAGGTTGCCCGTTTATGGGACTTAAAGGAGGTTCTAATCATACCTGTTGTCATAGGTGCTCTAGGTGCAGTAGGAAAGAAGTTTGACGACTATATACAGAAATTAGGTCTTAAAATCTGGATAGAGGTAATGCAAAAAACGGCTTTGTTAGGAACGGCAAGAATTTTGAGGAAAGTGTTGTCTTTATAGACCTGGAAAGAGGACTTTTGGAACTTTTGGTGACTTGCTGTCACCTGCTTCCATAAGTATGATGAAGACCAGAATAATATAATTTTATTCTGAGATAAAAATATGTTAGACATAATAATAATAATAAATGCCTCTTGAGAATTGCAAAAAAGAAAAAGGAATTTGAGTTGTACATGGATTGACTACAAAAAAAAAGCATTTAATATCGTTCCAAGTCTTAAGAATTATTTGAAGTATCACCCAAAATTATTGGTTTTCTGAAACACAATATGAAAAATTGGAAGACACGTTTAATTCTTACACATTAGAATGGTACATTGACTAGTGATAGCATCAATATTAAGGAAGGGGTCTTCCAGGGAGACTCTATCTCCACTACTCTTCTGCATCTCGCCAATACCTAGTCGAAAAAAATTGCCATTTGTTTTACATGGGTGATTTGAAATTGTACGCAAAAGATGATAATGAACTTGAAGGACTGTTCAGGGTAGTGAAAGGTTTTAGTGATGATATCGTTATGGAGTTTGGGTTGAGTAAATGTGCAAAAGCTACTTTTGTAAAAGGATAACCAGTGACGACTAACGATGTTAGACTTGATGAAGAAACAACGATTAAAGATCTGGAACAGGGGAATGTGTACAAGTACCTTGGTGTTGACCAATCCAGTGAAATCTAACATGCTGTAATGGAAGAAAAACTTAAAAAAGAGCCTTTACCAAGGACGCGGTTGATTTTTTTTAAACAATTTCTTATACACATCTTAATACCTGCAAACATAAAAAAGAGAAGGAAGCATACATGAACGAACGGCTTAGTACCCTAGGTTATTGGTAATAACCTGGTGCTTTGAAGTTCTCAAATAAAAGTACTTATTTAAGAAAAAAAAGATAAAATGATGATGATGATGATAATAATAATAATAATAATAATAATAATAATAATAATAATAATAATAACAACAACAACAATTAATGCCCTGTGTATTTACAAAAAACTGCACCCGGTTCCGGAGTTGCGACGTGGACGATTTAGGTTACCTTTTGCCACAGCTACCTCCAGGTCACCCTTGGGCAAGATGTACCACCAGTTAGCTGGCATAGAGATCGACTACAGAATTGCCATGTATTATGAAGTGACACTACTTCTACTTCACACATTGCTAGAGTTCAGATTAATTTTCTCCATCGAGTGAGCTCTTGAAATATTTGGCAAAACAGGTTTCGTTCTCTGTAAAACATTCACAAAGCTTAAAGCAATGTTCAAATACATCTGAAAAGTGATGAGTCAGTTTGTGGTTTGTTCGTTTTAATAACTAATTTTTATTTTTAAAACACTGCCTCTTTGTATTGAAGACGCGTTCTCCACGTGCCACAGCCTCAGTATGCATGTCACTGGTTCAAAGAATTTTCTTCTCCAATTCATTCTTAGCCCGTCAGTGCGTCCGACTTGCTGTGTTTCAAACAACTAGCCTGGCGTGGAATTTTGAACGTCTAGAATCTTAAAACCAAGTATCCTTACACATGGTTGCAATTTTGTTACTTTTTTTATTACTATTTTTTGTGACGTCACTTTTTTATTTGGTTTAGGCAGCATTGTCTTTGGTCCAACCCTCTGCCAAACGAGAAGGGTTTGCAACTATTCCTGATGTGTCTTGGGATGACATTGGAGCTTTAGAGGACGTCAAAGAGGAATTGAGCATGGCTGTTTTAGTAAGTTACATTAGGTGCTTCAGAGAAGGGGGATCCAATGAATTTATTATAATGACCATGAGCAACGTATGCTTTATTGACCAAGTAGCAGCTTATCGTTTATTATGCTACCCACGGGATGGTATTACTGCATTTTAATGTCAAAATACAACGATTTACTGGCAGCACTGGTTAGAGAAAGAATTTATTAAAGTAATATGGTATGGATGTTCTGCCATCTAATTTGCTTTTAATTTTCCATTGCCGAAGGTAGTTTATTGTTGAAATTTCTTGAATTTATGGACTCAGTGAAATCCATTGATGTAAGATAATTATCGTGTCGTGAGTCTAAGCTGAGAAAAAGCTTACGACTCACGACATGATAAATATCTTATATCAGTAGTTTATTGTGTTATTGTAACTGTGGCCGATTAAGCAAGATATTTTCCGTTCGAGTTGTGTAATATATCTTGGGATGTTGGAAGGGAGATTCCTCCTCCTTTCTACTTTTACTTTTAAAGTTAGCCGGAATTATATTTCAGTAATTTATTGTAATTCCAGTTGTTTAAATATGACATTGACTACAATGCTCTAAAAATGGTTCAGATATTTACTTAGATGCGGAAGCTTCAAATTATGCCATGCACCACCCTATGTCATGAGAAATAATTTTACATGACAAAAAGTGACGAAGTTCTTAATATTTTACTCCAGTAGTCATATTTGGGTATTTGTCTTAAGTTAATATCAGTGTTTTCGGTCAGTACCATTAACACAAAAAACTCACACTTGAAGAACAGCAGTCAAATAGAGACTACAAAAGAGGTTCATTTACATTGAACCACCCAATTGTGGGTACAACTGGAGATATTTTTTGCGTAGCTAATGCTATTTGTCTTTTTTTCTTGAGGCTCCAGTAAAGAATCAAAAAGAGTTTGATGCATTAGGTTTGACTACACCCCCTGGCATTTTACTTGCTGGCCCTCCAGGATGCGGAAAAACACTTGTGGCAAAGGTAAATTGACTGCACTGACTGTCGTGTATACTTGCGTGATAGGGGGGGGGGACTTTTCTCACTCTAATTTTTTAGGGGTGAGTGAAGATAAGTGAGTTTAGGTACCATAATTATAATTTTCTCGAGATTGTTACACAGATTTATTTATTTTTATTATTATTATTATTTATTTTTTTATCTACATGTAAAAGCCAGAGTTTGAGCGTCTAAAAGCGCAATAGCTCAGTGCATATTACGTCATTCTAGGATACTTTAAAATCGCTATCACCCAGTGTATATCTTGTTCTAAAATATGCCTATTTATTTTGGTTTTGTAATGATAATATCAAAAATTAAAATTAAAATTTTAAATATATTTGGAAATCAGTATGTTCAGGTTAAAGTAACAAGAAATTTTCAATCTATTACTGATGGCCTTTCAATTTAACGCTAAACGTTTTTCTAAACACTACATTTTATTTTTTATTTAGACTAAAAGTTGATCAACTGTAATTGGTTTTCCCAGACTCTTACAATGGTCATTATTACTGTCGCAATGGTTGTCATGTAGTACCTAGCCATGTGTTAATTATGAGGACTACCAACTCAGCTGGTGTATTTGCCATTTTTGTTCAAGTGATTTTAACACCTTTTTTACCTGTTTTTATCATAATTTGACAATAATAAACTAAACAAAAAAAATTCAGCAATTTCACTTTTTAGTTGGTGAGTGTTTATTTATTTCTTCTTGTTCTGCCACACATTTTTCAGTTTGACATATCACCTCTGAGGAGATCCTTACGGAAATAAAGTTAATGAGACATTTTAATGCTCCCCACATACATAAGTATATACCTACCTACCTACCTACCTACCTACATACATACATACATACATACCTACATACATACATACATACATACATACATACATACACACATACATACATAAATACATACATACATATATACATACAAACATACATACATACATACACACATACATACATAAATACATACATACATATATACATACAAACATACATACATACATACATACATGCATGCATACATTTATACCTTTTTGATATCTGCCCAAAAAGTTGGTTGGGTTCAACTGGGATTTTCTTGCCGGGCAATATTTGGGTAGACCTGTGCGGTGCCTGACAGTTATTTCGGTACTTAGCTATTGTATTCCTCCTTGCTAGTGGAAATAAAATTCGTGATTTGTTATAAGCTATTGTTATTATTTTGAATTGTTATCGTTCTTCCTCATTTTGTCTCTTGCTATTGGCAATAGATATGTGATTTTTTGAAATTATAACTATTTTTAAATATTATTAGCATTATTTTTGTTGGTGTTCTTATTATAAGACATTTATTTAATTTATTTCTTTTTTTAGCGTAACTTTAAATTTGTGAGGATTAAAGTGATTTTTTGAAATTTGTACCATGGCTATAAAAAATTGGGCTTATCCAACCAGTCAAGTAGTAAATTCCATTTTTTTCAGTCATAACACGGGGCTTAATTAAAACATGACGAATCCCGAAACCTATGATAATTTGCAGCAGCTTTTTGTTTTGGCAACTTTCTTCGGAGATAAGGCAACCGATTAAATTAACATTGCAATGAAGTTGTAAGCATATACAACTATTCTCTCTGGCGTTTGAGAAGGGTTTCTCCCGAGTTTATTCTCCTCTGCTAATTTGAAATGAAATTTTACAGCTTTTACTGTTTATTTTTAATGTTTATTTTTAAGACAAGACAAAAATAGGAATTGAAATTTTAGTAGACCCTTTAACACTGTGGGTTGCTAACCAGTAGCTTGTTTAGGCTATGCCAAAGACTAGCCCCGTTACAAGGTCTTTGTAGGGCACCCATTCAGGTACTGTCTGCGAAATCTAGATGTCTGTGGCCACGAGTTAAAATTTTTGTGTACACGATTTCTGTGAATGGCTATTAAGTCTTATTTTGTTGAAGTTCGATGTCTGTCATCATCATTTGTATCATAGTCCAAAGCATTCCAATCTTTTGCTATTAAGTCCAGATAAATACGTAATGTTGCATGCCTTTCTTATCACTCATACTCTTTTTGTCATTTCAGGCTGTAGCGAATGAGGCTGGAATAAATTTTATTTCGGTAAAGGGCCCAGAGTTATTAAATATGGTGAGTAGTTGTTTCGCTTGGGGATATAAGTAATGATAGTTTTTGAAATGAAATTTCTCTTTTATTTCTTGTACTCATTTATGCAAGTTATTACATTCCAGTGTAGTATCTGTTATCAATGTTCAGTTAGATTGGATTGGTAATCTTAACTTATTTATCTCCTCCCTGATGCCGCTCTTATTGAAAGAAAAATTGTAACAGCCATTCTCATGTGACAACCATATCATCAATGTAACGTTGGTGAGAAAGACCAACCTCATTATTGACTTGTTCACCTCTTTCATTTCGGTAAAAAGAGGACTTCAAGATGAAATTCAATGAAAATGTGACAAATTGCCCAAGGCAAATATAAGTTCAGGATTTTTTTAAACATACCTTTACCTTACAATCAGTTATTGAGTCTTATTCACTGTGAATAAAAAACAGACTCTAGATTTTTTTTAACCTGTTGGGATGGTAACCATAGCTTTGATAAAAAACCTGAATATTCAGATAATAGGAAAGAAAGTTGAAAGTGTGTCGAGCGTCAATGAATAGGAGTAATAAAAGATTGAATAATTTCTGGCCTAAGACATCTACTATTATGTTGAGGAAAAGCACACAAAACTGATATATTTTTTATGACTATTGATGCATATTTGGTTATAATAACAAACATTTGCTTTCCAGTATTTCGTCTTTTTATATACCACATTGGGGACGTTTTCACAAGTCGGTAAAGGTATGGTTTGATTCTGTTCACGATCTTTCACATGAGATCTTTCACAAAAACCTGAAGCACACTTACGAATAGTCTCCACATGTGCCTTTGATTAAGATTAAGCGTACACCAGGCTTAGAGTTGTTTTCTGGATGTGGTATTCAGCCCGTAATTGAATCTGTTTTTGGTCCTAGATTGCTGTAATAAGTGAGAGAAAGTGTTAAGGTGAATTTAAGGAGTGTATGTTTCTGAATAATTGAGGTGACATTACCTACCTTTGCATAAAGTAATTTACGATGCCAGAAAAATTACATATTTTGAGTTTCGCTGTTTGAAAAAGAAAACGAGCTGCACAATCATATTGTTGACTTGATGTTCTTTTATCTGTCATTTTTCTTTGTTAGAAAATTTCCTATGCATTATTTTTCCTGTACAAAACAAAGTAGTTTCTGTGATCACATAGGTTTTGTTTTTCATTTCACTCGCGGTTAATTCAGCATCGTACGATCCTCTAAGGTTGAATACAAAAGAATCCATTGCTCGTTAGTTTGGAAAATTATCCCTGTTGTTAATCTGGTTCTTTAGTTGTTTACTGAGGAAAGTCACCTGCCAGTATATAGGGGGACGAGGGTGGTGGTGGTGGTGGTGGGGGGGAATAAGGAAGGACCTATTTCATCGATTAATTATCTTTTGATCCCTTTAAGAAGCCATAGATCGCGACATTTCGAGCAGCATCGACTTTCTCGAAAACGATACAATTATTAGCTATCTTTGGATGCTGGTTTTCCAAATGAGGATAATGTTAAATCAAGAATATAAATTAATGTAGACGTTGGAGAAAAACTAAGAAATGTAAATTAAATTGCTATTGAAAGTATTTGCATTTTGAAAAGACTAAACCAGTAATAGTCACATAAGCTAAATAATCTGCCATTTATGGACATCTCTTTAATTTAGATGGTATTTTTTCATTTTGGGCCATCGATAATTTGTCTTCTTTACCCGTATCATGCTTTGCACATGTGGTAATATATATTTCTTTATCTCCCAGTTATATTATTTCTTTAAAATTAGTTTCTTGCCCTTTATTCGGACCTGTTTTGCATTTCCATTTTCTTTTTCTTCTCTACTTCACACCTCCCATTTTTTCTCCTAAACCATTTGATTGTTTTTCTCTTTCCCACTTCATTATTCTTTTGCTTTATGTATCGTTTCATCTTTAGCCTTTTTAATTTGTCGCGATTTCTACACATCTCTGTAAACTACTTGTTTTAACGTTTTTCTTCCCCAGTACGTCGGAGAAAGTGAACGAGCTGTCAGACAAGTTTTTCAGCGTGCACGCAATTCGTCTCCCTGTGTAATATTTTTTGATGAAATAGATGCGCTTTGCCCCAAAAGGTCAGATATGGCCGAGTCAAGTGCAAGTTCACGAGTTGTGAATCAGTTATTAACAGAAATGGATGGCCTCGAAGTAAGAAAGCAGGTATATCTTATGGGAGCTACTAATCGGCCGGGTGAGATAAAGTTCCTTTTTTTTCGTTTTGTTTTGAAGTCATGCAAATAAGTATTTTTTGCCGTAGACTTAGCCAAAAGATAATGGAAACCAGATTAGATAGGAAACTCCGTTAGAATGAAAATAATGTTGAACTTTTTAACGTCATTTTTCTTTGAGTAACTTGCTCAGACGATACTTTTTAGAGTGACTTTGTTGTAAAAAATTTGATTAATTGATGTACTCTGGAGTTTCATACGTCGTCGTTATTTGAGTTCGTTGCCTCGCATGAGTAAGTAGATGACAAAATTTAAGTAATATTCAGTTGACGAGTTCAACAAGTCTGGAACAGGCTCCTAAGATTATTCTTTAAACTGATATACCTGTTGGTGAAGCATTGAAGCAAATGAAGAAGATGAGCATGGAAACACCAGAAAACAGCCAAGACCAAGCTATAACCTCTTAAAAATTAGGACAACATTTATTTATTTTTCTACCATTTTTCCGATTAGCGCAGTCCTTAGAGTCATACTTGCTCTTCTTCCGTTTCCTCCCATCACGTTTTCTTGCATAATTGTCCGTAATAGTCAATGACTTGTTCTATAAAATGTAAAAGTACTTACTGGAATACTAGCTTGTCAGTTTATGTTCTCTCAGATTCTACAATATTCCTGCTGTGTCCACTGTGGTCTTTTTTGTATGATAATTTCTATTGACACGTACGGTAATTACATCGATAAACAGGCCAGTGCTGTCTTAGATTCTTCCTTTTGTTACGTAGGAATGCAATACCTTGCAGCTGCACTTATGGATGGTATAGTATAGTAATGGTTGTTGGGGTAGAGTTCTCAACATGTAGTTAGCATATCTGTAACTATTACTTATACTGAAATATTTTTTTACAAATATGATTTTTTGAAAATATATAGACATTATTGATCCAGCAATACTTCGACCTGGACGATTGGACAAGAAGCTGTATATCGGTTTACCTTCTGAAGAAGACAGACAGAAAATCTTGTTAAAAATTACAAAGGTAATCTCATCTTGAACAAGCAACATTTCTCAATCTCTTTGACATAACCTTGAAAGAATGAAACTATTGCTATGGTGGGTATTTTTTCTTCTAAACAACAAACGCTTAAAAATCAATACTGCTCGATTATTAGCGTTTCACCGTCATCATCAATATTGGTATCACTGTTTTATTTCTACAAAACTTACTCATTTTGCTTGGGTTAATTCCAGGCCGAGTTTCAAATTATAAGATCGCTGTATATACGATAGTGTTAAATTGTATTTTAGTCAGACTTTGTGGTCAATTATGTTTCATTGAGACCCACAATCTTAGAAGTTTACTTCGTAGAATTTAAGTAATTTTAATCTCAACAGAATATTTTTTTCAAGTCGTACCAAGTGAGATACGAATATGTAATAGGTGTAATAATTCAAGTGTTATTTGTTTTCTTACCTTGCAATAACTAGTACTAATGGTTTTTAGTGAATCCTGAGAAATACTGACCATTTTCTTCCGCTAGAACTGCGAGTCCTGCATTACAGCTGAACGGCTTTGTGGAAATTAAGTATTTGCCCCCATATGATTTTTGCTTGTGATGCTTGACCGTTCAGCTGTTCCCTTCATACAAGGAACTCATAACACCACTCTGTTCGTTGGTTCAATGTGACATAAAACTTGCGCAGTATTTTCTAACGTTTTTTTGTGTAGAAATTTCCATAAAGAGGCTTGGTGTTTATTTTCCTTAAAATTTTGGGTACTACCAATTTCACTCGCGTAAAATTCCTGCCCAGGCGGCCAGTTCCTGAAACAAGTTTACTATTCAGATCAATGGAAGGTTGACCTGGACATTCAAAGAATTTGTTTTTGTTGTTTCATTTACTAGTGGTTTCCGTAGCTTTGTGAAAGGGCGTGTTGGGGCAATGAGGGTATACACGATGCTTAATCAATTCAGAAGTTTATGAAAGGTCTGTAGCTGAATTGTTCGTAGCAGCTATTGAATTTACAATAGGAAGGGAGTAGGTGCATGTACATTTGGGCTGTTGAAAAAGTGTGGGATAACATAACTCGTTACAGTTGATGCTGAGCACCAGCAAATCTATCTTCGCGCATATGGTCAAAATTTCACTCCTGCAAGGTGATAAATGCTTTATTTTTTGTGTTTTATTTTATAACACGATATGAAGGATTGATACGCGGAGAGCATATTCGAGGCATATAATGTGTTACGACCTGTCATTCCGCAGGGTAACATAAGGGATCAAATAGCAACAACAATAAGAACTCTGTATATAATTGTAATAATAATGTTGGGTTTATGTAGTAACACAAGTTACAAGAGAAATTAAAGTTATACAAAATTGGACTGGCTTACCCCGAGTGATCCCGTAATCCTAAATATAGCAGTCTCTGAGAAATAGTATTTGAAAGTATTCGAAATTTCCGGAAGGTGCAGGATAATAAATAGTATGAAATCAGTGTTCCAGAAGGTTTGAAAAGATGTAATAACTCTGAGGATAATTCCAGATAGTTCTACGTAAGTTATAGAGTTATCCTTTATTCCTTGATGAACACCGAGTTGATGTTTCGGCGTGGTGGTATCCAAGTGGTATTATTAACAATCCCAGTTTAAAGAGTACCTTTCTTCTAAATATCTACGAAGTTATTCCAACGTGCTTGTAACCAGAGGATTGATGACAAATGAAAAGAGAGGGCGCGACTTGATCACTTAAAAGCATGCCGTCATATGTAATGAAGCGATTTGATTCACCGTTTGGCTCCTTAAATCATTGCAAATGTTTGTTTTCACACTATTTTAAAGCCTTTTTTTACCGTTTTGATTCCTCCAAAATGCTTTAAGAATTTGCAAGACTTTACTATTGATGGATTCTTTATGCTTGTCGAAAATAGTTAAAATGAAAACAACTGTTTTTGTGGTCAATGGTCAGCCTATTTAGTATTGCACTGTGAATGACCTTCAAAGCAATATGAGAATACAAAAATTTGGAATAACTGTCAACCTCTCAACTTTTTCCTATGTTTACTGTGGAATAAAGTTTGGATAGAAGCATTTCAATGGACGATTATCATTGAAATTCCTATTGCAGAACTTGCAGACAATTTTTATTTAAAGACGACTTCAACAGTTTACTAGGAGAACACCAATCAAACGGCGAAAGGCAATCGTTTCGTCATAGTATGAGATACGTAGTGAAGAATCTGTTTCTTGAAACTATAGAGGAAAGGATCAAGATCAACAGCTTCTAATTATAATTTATTCAGGTACCTCTGACTTTCAATGAATCCCGTCGTATTAGGTATAAACAGTTTGCTTGACTTTATTTTTGTTTGCTTCTTCCATGTTCACTTCTGTTACCTTTATGTAATGCCCAGCATGCTTTCATAGGATATACCTGAATTAAGCAATTCCCCTTGGTAAGTTTATACTAATGAAATGTTTAATAAATACATCTATAGAAATTATTATTAAATATTATGTCATTTTACTGGTTTCTTTTTCTGTAGGATGGAACAAAACCTAAGCTAAGTGATAATGTTGATTTGGAAGCTATCGCAGGAGACAGCAGATGTAAAGGATTCAGGTAAGACTCAACTGCACCTTTTGACTGTAGTTCAGCCATATGTATTTACAAATGGTAGTGGCTGGGTGGCTGATCACACGGTTACCTTACGAGAGACATTGTTTCCTTGTTCACTTCTGCCCCAGGGGGAACGGCACACAATTTGTTTTAATTATGTTTTTGTGACAGACCACTGATTTCCTACCTGTTATCAGAGATATGTTTGGGAAAGACCACGATGCCAATAAATGGGAACAGCAAAAAAGCTAGAAAGAAAAAAAAATCCACTTTCATGCACTAAAAGTGGCTTCTAGTCTTGCAAACAGCTCCTTTAGTGATGATATCTGATGATCCTAGGCCTCGGTAGTCTGAGGTTTGCTAAAGTTCAGGACCACAAAATTGCCTGCACCTTTTGTTGCACTTAATTTGAGACCCAGTGGTATGTATAATTCATGACTTGTGGATATTAGTTTTCAAATAGTAGCATTTGGTAGTAAATTCTGCTGAGGGTGCATTTGAACTTCCCATCAGACTATTAAAATTGAACTTTTTCTCAGATTATGATTTTTGTTTAGTTTATTGTTTTCTATTTTTTAAGGATTTCATTTGTTGGTTAAGTACTTTATGAGAAAATCTAAAACAGTGGTAATAGCGTTTAGAATACTCTAGCAGGTTTTATCCTTATGGTGCATGCATACAAATTATCCAAAGGAATCTAAACGTAGCTACATGCTTAAAAGGCACTTTGAATCATATAACATCCCGTCATTCCGTGTAATCTGTAAAAAAGACCAGACCTGAAAGAATTTTGAAAAACATTTTAAGAAAACAAGCATTCACATGTAAGCGACGCTATACCAAACCTCCTGAAGCGATCATTGGCATGTCCAGACTTCATCTTTCTTCCAAAATAATGTACAGATGACACATGCTCATTCCCACTCCCAAAGGTAGTCGGTCATGATGATCCAGTTATTTTAAGAGTTCGTTTGGATTGTTTGTTAACTTGACTTTATACACACACATACATGCATATATACAATATAAATACAAATATACATATATTTAAATTTAAATCAAAGAAATTTGTGATTTTTTAAATACAAAAGGAAATAATTTACATTTTGAACTTTTATTTAAACACCTCTGTCAAATATATACCCAGGGAAATTGTTAGAAAATTAAACAAACCTCCAAATCTTCTTTTCGAAAGCGTAACTAACTATTTTGAGAATTGTTTGGTAAAAGGCCGAATAATTTTATCTCCTGCGTGGTGCTAAATAAATCTGATGAAATGCAAATATTTAATGGACAAATGAAAACAAAAGTTTTTAATGAAAAGACAACAGGATAGTCCATTATTCTCTTACAACTTACATGTTAAATAAAAATTAAATACAAGGTTTGCCGTGACTAGGATTCGAACCTGGGTTATTGGGGCCACAACGCAATGTACTAACCACTATACGATCACGGCCTTAGTTGTAAGGCCCTTTACTTTTGTACACATAAGTTGCTGATAAAAGCAGTTGCGTAATTGCAATTATTATACTGTTAATTGCATAAACAGTATAATCTTTTATTCAAACACCAACAGTAGTCCTCAAGAAAGTTCACAACCGACCGGCCCTGATAGCGTTCTCCAATGAAAAATATGACCTGGTGGAAGCGCTCTCCCTGTTCCTTACGTCTCCACAGTTCTGAACGAAATAGTTTAAGTGGGGCAGTACAAAGTGCATTTTGACTGACATGCGAACCCTAATTTTTGAGATTTTTTCAGGAGTTTGTCGACTTCCTTCTCGTATTCTGCACTCCGGTTGTTTCTAAGAAGGTTGTAATTACTGATTTAAGTGATAGCCAAGCAGACAGCTCTACTGCACTCAGTGCATCATCGAACATTGAGTCTTTCATTAGTTTCCATATCGAAGGCCTATCAAAAATGCCATATATATAGTATTATTTGTATAAACAGTCCCGGATTTGTTTGAGGATGGCTAGGTGTTTATTGATATTGCTCTGGCTGTGTTAGTGCGTAAAAAAAATCAATTGCTTTTCAAAGAAATTGTTAAGTGTATTTTTAGGAGCTTATAGGATTTTGATTATACATTCCGTGATGGATCGTCGACAACCGAAATTGTTTATTTTTGTCACTAATAAAGGCTGAAAATGAACTGACTTCTGATAAAGGCCAGATTCCACGAAAATTCTTTGTTTCTGGGCGGTTTGATTTCACTGCCACCGTATTCATTGCATTCATACAACTATTTATCTAAAATCAACTTTGATTTTTTGGTACGAAATAGGACTTTATGTTATTAATATTGCATGGATTTAACATGAACTGACAAATAAAGCACATTATTTTACATTTCGACACTCTCCCCTAGTTATAGTTACCGATTTTCATCAAGATTGACTCGTAGTAGTTTTGTCTTCTATTTTTTCAGTGGAGCTGATTTAGCGGCACTTGTTCGCGAAGCTTCAACTCATACATTACGAGAGTATTTTAAATCGTCAAACGGAAAAGGGAAAACGGAGCTTTCTGTCACCTCCGCCGACTTTGAAGCAGCATTTGCCAAAGTTAAACCTTCCGTTTTACCAAAGGTTTGTTTTAGATCTATCTCAATTTAAAATAACAAATTTAAGCACAATATTATAGCACAGATACTCTTTGTAGTTAGGTAAATACCAATAACCTTTTGGTAAAGGGATTTAAAAAACAAATACCCACAAACATTTAGTTGAACGAGAATGAATGCCCTGCCACCGGTTGTAACGAACTAAATTAATTGCTGTTTGATTGCAGTCGATGGGTTCAAAAACACGACAAATTATGTAATATAACACGCAGAAAAAACGAAACTGAATGAATTAAATCATTGAGGCAGAAAAAAGAGGCAAACTGGAGTTGGTGCACGGTGTAATAGAAGAAATTATGGTAATTATGAGAGGGAACACAATGTAATACCAGAGGTTTAGAGAAGGTGGGTCGAAAAATGCTGAACATTTGGGTGAAGAAAATCAAAAGGGTTTCTAAATGGTTAAGAAACGAAAGTATACCAACACAAACAAAATTCGTGATGTCATTTTTTTACATAGCTAAATAGTTTTGACTTGCAAGCATTACATTTACAAAAAGTTACTGAGATGTACTAACTTTGGTAGAAAAGGAGAATAAACACCACTGAAAGAATCGATAAAACTTAAGAGCTTTGAAAGAAATAGACAAGGAGTAATTAGGATAAAGGAATGATAAAAATAATCATCATTGCCATGTAGCGTATAATATTTCTTTGTATATCCCCAGTCGATACTTTTAATAGTAAAATGCAGAATAAATAAGTACTAGTGAATTTAGGTACGGATTAGATGTTTTGGTGTGTTTTTGCATACAGTATCAAAATGATGAAATTAAAGGTATTGTGAAGAAGGGGCTACTAGCAGGTTTCCAAATTAGACTTCATCTTATTTGAATAGAAAAAATTAAACTGACGCTGTTAACAACAGAGGAATATTGTTAATTAGGCAGAGGACACTAACTGCAGAGTGGATTATGGAGGAGTTTCAATAAAGGATAAAAACGAGAGATCTGGCAACTGAGCCTCCTCCGCAAAGTGACGACAAAAATAGATATACCAAGGAAAGAGGGGAAAAGGTTTGATTAGATTTTGAGGGGTAATGAAAGAAAAAGCATATATTTGAAAGAATACATATGCTGCCGCCTGAAGAATTATGGTTTGAGCATGGTAAAAGTCCAGGGAAAGAGAAAAGACGAATGAAAAATATAAACAAATAATATTAGAAAGGGAAACCATTGCATGGAAAATTTTGCTAAGATGCTGAATACTGAAGGTATTAGTGATAAAAATGTTGATCATGATTAGAAATGATACTTGAAGAAAGAAACGGAAGTAATGACGTAAGGAATCTAGAATGTATGAAGGAAGGAACAAAGAAGTAACAAATCTTGTAGTGGAATCCAAGAGGATCACAGAGTAAGTATATAAAAAAAATATATTTTTTTTCATTCCTAAATTTGCCGAAGGTATAGCTTGATAATTTATTAATAATTATAATTTATTGGTACAATAAAGAACAGTAAATTATTCCTCAACACAAGAAACTAAAAAAGATGTCGCAAACCAAGAAATTAAAAAGTTCTTTTTCATCGAGCTCGGTAAACTACTCAATCGCGACTTGAAAGTTTTTCCACTGATTAATCCTCGTTGTGGATCAAATTTTTTCAGTGGAACGCTCTATTGTTTATTGACCTAGGAAGCTGACAAAATCAGAAAAGAGTTTTCTGTAATCTTTAAAGGGTTTGGGTTCGGAATCACCACACATACTAATCTAACATCGCTAACTACCTAGATAGCACCTTAGCTATGCCCAACACTTAATTTTTACCATATAGGAAACCCGATAACATGTATAGAAATACTGTATATCGATGCCCAATTCAACCGGCCGCCTCTTATTTTAAGACAGTTACCTTCTCGTATCAACAATAAAATTAAGGAATTATCATACGACACATATGAGTATATATGTGTGAGTATATGGTGTATGTTATGTATATATGGGTATATATTGGCTTATCTCACTTTCAGAATTATCACATACGTTATTAAATTACTTAAGAAATATTGACCAGGTAACTGAAACTACTTTCCTAGCACTTAAGATGTATTTTTGAATTAATATTTTTTAAAGTAGTGTGAATTTGTTGTGTAAGTGATCATAAGACTAAGCAACGCGATAGAAAATGTATTGATATTTGTGGGTCACGTTCTTACACCATAGTTTTCTTCTTTCGTTGCAGGACAATAAATGGTACGAAAGAATTCTCAATGAATAAATTGCTTTTGATCCTGTCAGTACAGAAATAAGTGCAACGCTTACAGCACCAGAAAGAAAGGCGGTAAAGAAGTGAGGCCATGCTAAAGTAACTAGGTCTTGTGTCTTGTGTCGACACCCATTTGAATGACCTCGATTTGGAAAACTGCATTAATGTGGAAATACGATCAAATGATACTGGCGGCGGGCACATTCAGTGAATACACCGAACTAGAGTATGGACTGAAGAGTCTATTCGCCAGGTATTGGAACCCACTGGGGTGGGTTCTTGGTAAGAGTACCGCTACGATAGCCTAAAAGTCTGTTTATACTGGGGTCTCCGCTACGATTGCCTAAAAGTCTGTTTATACTGGGGTCTCTGTTACCAATCGGGTTTATGGACAACGGGATTATATGAAAATATAAAACGGGTATAAGGTGATTACACCGCCACAGTGCTAAAGCTCGAGCGGCTGAGTACTTTTCAAAACTTGCTAAGAAAAAAAAAATTCTCAATTTTAACTGTACTTTCCTTAAGTAATGTTAACTTATAACCCTGGAATATAATGAAACGACCTAAGATACTTAAACGCCTTGTAACTTATGTAGAGCTTTTTAGTGTGTAAACTTAAGTAGACTTTATTATATAAAGTTATTAGTGGTAAGAATAAGAGCTTGGTAACGCCAAAAAATGACTTTCAGAGACTGAGTCACACACTGGGACCTATATTTCAAGGATGTCCTTGTTACATTTTAGCTAAAAGGAAATTTAGCCTTTTTTAATTCTGCCTTTGGACTTACGCCTTAACACACATTGTACAGAGTTCCAAAAGTTATATAGTAGAAATTTCTTTACTTTTCGTATCTGACAAAGTCTGAATGGTAGACACATTAATGGCGCATTTGGGAAGAGTTAGACCTAATCTGCTTGACTTGTATCTTACAGAGCTTTTATTTAAAAAAGTTACTGTTGAATTCCCCTGAACCCTTCTACAGTTCGTAGTTTTGTATTCAAATTTATATCTACACATAGAACGGCGGCAAAATGTGATCAGAAGCAAAAATTTCTTTTGAACTAAGGTATGTTTTATTACTCGATTGTTGCGCTTATGTGACTACTATTGGTTCTCAATAGATCATCAGGCAGACTTCGGATGGATGGTAGATCAATACATACCCATATGCTCATGTGTATGTGCCTCCCAGAAAGAGGTTACAGTGTTATTTAGAATGTACGTTAGTAAAATATTTTTGATGTGAAAAAGAAGTTTTGATACATCCAGACAGACGCCAGTTCTAAACTTTCGTCGCTCGTCTTAAGACGACGAGCCAGTCCAGGTGGAGTAGCTGTTAGAGCACAAGAAAAAGTGCGGCAAGGTAAATGAAAAAGATCCTCATCAGTGAGTATTAAAAATGAAATAAATATATAAAGTTACGGTCGGGAAATAGTTTGCACCCCAGGACATCAAAAAATGAACAGCAAATACAGACATACAAGGAAAAGTAACCACCGTTTGACCGATAAAAGGAACCAGGGTCACAGCCCTTACATTCTAGTTCTTTCATTTATTTGTAAGGCCTGTTGCTGATGCCACCTCATATTCACTTTTGCTTTATTTTGGAATATGTGAAATGTTAGAATGTTTAGACGAATGATAGTAACCACCAAATCACCGGAACATTTTTTGATGAGTATAGAGTTTACATGCCGGATAAGCCATAAAAGAAATGCGACTTAATCCATAGAGCTTTTTCTTAAAAGAAATTTATAAGTTACTGTTCAATAATCCTGACTGAAGCCAGTGTTTTTCTGCATCTGCGTTGCCACTTTATTCAAAAACCTTTCATTTAGTGTGCAGGAACTGCCTTTGATTCCTTTGGAATGCATATCGCGGGAGTCTTTATCTTGGGGAACATTTGGGCTGCAGTGTAGAGTATCTGGTGAGTAGGGTGGTGTTTCCTGTTTTGTCGCAGGATAACACCTTAAAACAATGCTTCATGCCCAGTAATAATGGTATGGAACAACTGCATTATTCAGATGCTTCAGTACGATGCCCTTCATACACTGGGTCTTGTGGGCCTCAATATGCAAGTTCTCTCCGTATGTCTTAGGCCCAGCTCCATTATTGTGGTGGTCAACCTGTCAGTTGGCAGAAGTTCACTAACTGTTTTGTTGTCGATAGTTGTTACAGGGCCTCCAGGCTTCGGGCCATCCACCATTTTCGCCCGGCCCTCCCATGCTTGCCGTGTGTCCGAGACATTGCACCATTTATAACGTAAAAAGCCTTCTATGTTAGCCCTAATGTGGTCAGAAATATAAAGTATATATAGCTTACTCGTCACGATGTAAATTGACAGTGTTGTCGACCAGTACACGTGTGACAGAATCTGAAGTGCACAAGCAGATCAGTAAACTCACAATAAGGGCCAAGTTGTTTTACAAAACTTCCTTATCATAACAGGCAACAGCTTTTCAGCCTGAGATATCAAGACATCGGCATCTTAATAAACAGTCATCATTCCCTAAAAACGGTCGTTTGAATTGTTGCAAGTGGAACTATTTATATTGAAAAGAGCTTGTACCGCTGCCATTTCCAAAGCGTCACTCAGTCTAACGAATATTAATTGGACCTCCCTTTCCTTGAATGGATTTGACACTGCTTTATTGTTTACTGTAGGTATCAGTTGGAAAAAGAATTCCATTGAGTCGTATATTCATATTCAATCCTGTCATGTCTAGATAGTTTTACACCTTGGGGAAGGATAGGTGTACCCATTGTAATATTTTCATGTTTTCTTTGCACCGTATTCCCCCAAATAGGTCATTTACTTGATTACATTATCTATACCAATAACACTGAAAACCAGAAAAGCAACCTTTTTTTGTACAAGAACTTTTTTATGTGGTTCTTGTTAATTCGATGACGCCAATGCCAAATCTGCTTTCAAAAATTCTGTCGGGTCTTGACTTTGTAATTCGCATTTTATTTTCTTCCGATTTTGAAAAATTCCCATAAATATGGCATTATACTTTGCACTAAATAAAACTTAAATTTCATAATTTTTATGATTTATTTAGTCAAGAACATTCCAGCCACCTTTATAGATACTTACACTCACACTATGATGGCGAAAAAAAATTGGAGTGCCAAAAAGCGAATGTAGCAACCCCTTTGTACTGGCGATAAGAGAGTCAATTTCACTCAAACCAGGCCTTAACGACAGGAGCTATGTAAACATTGTACTTAAAAGTGAATTGTTTGCGCATTGCAATTCATTGTGATACCAAAGACGTTCTTCACAAGAACAAATACGGTTACACTTTTAAGAAACAATTACACACAAATAGCTTGCGGTTTCTTGAGAGGCAAGATAATAAAGACTATTCGGGTTACGTCATTTCGACCCCTCTCAAAGAAATATTTTCACGAGATTAGCTTTAGTGAAATCCCATTGACACAAAGAATATATCCAACATTATTATGCCGCGGCACAAGAACAACAAAACATTTGTTTATTCATCAGATGTTGGTAGGACAAACCGAGAAAGATGGAACCCAGCTAATTTTGTCTGGATAGCTCACCAATCACCCACTGTCTTCGTTTTTTCTCAGCAATTCAATCACTGTCAAATTTCTCCAACCAGGTGAGAATTGCACACTCAAAATACATCTATATTTTTTCCATTACTTGGAAAGTATTGTTAACTTTTTGCCCACTATTTGATAGATGCTTCCATACATGATGGGTATTTTTGAAGTAGAGATCTATTGAAAGGGCATTTGAATGTTCGCCTTTCCTTTCTTTCAGATTTAATAGGTGTGCGACGGAGGCAATGTCACAACCAGCCTGATGTATTTGTTACATATGTGGGAAATTCACCAAAAAGCAAGGAGAAGTATAGATAGTTTCAGTCATCAAGCTTACTACGTACATTTCAAGTTGAAGTTGGTTGACCAGGGGAAACCTTGGGGCCCCTCACACTAAATGACTGGATACGTGGCAAGAAGATATCTTTCCTTTGGAATACCTATGGTATGAAGAGAGCTCAATGATCACTCTACTGACTGCTATTTTTGTTTGCTAAAAACAGCATGATCTACTAGTAAAACGCGAAGGAAGATTGTGTATTTCGATTTGGAATCTGCTCGACTTTCTGCTCAACATTTTATGAAGCTGTCTCAACCACAATTTGAAGAACTTCCTTCTGCAGATGAAAGTGGTTTAGAGACTACAGGCGATTCAAATGATTCCGACGTAGGAGAGATAGCAGGTATCTTTCCTAGACAGTTGAATCAGTTTGAATTAAACGATTTGGTGCGAGACGTGAATCTATCAAAAGTAAGTGCAGAGCCTCTAGCTTGGAGACACGGGCAAAAAAAGTTAACTCACGCCGATTCAATAATTTCCTTCTGAAGATCTAGAGAAAGTTTCTTGAATTAATCAGTTGTCATAGCGATGTTGTTTTTGCAATAACATTGGTGGACGTCTTTTAGCCTTGGTATTACTGGTTACAAACCGAAGGATTGGCGACTTTCAGCTGGAAGAAAAGCTTGTGTGTTTTTCTTCACAATGGGAAAATGTTTGTAGCAGTACCGATAGGCCACTCACCAATTTTAAAGGATGATTACGGGACTATTAAGGTGATTCGCCTACTTTGATGCCATGAACACTATTGGATGTGTTGATTTTAAGATTGTAAATTTTCTCTTGATTCAACAGATGCGCTTCACAAAGCATCCTTGTTATCTGTGCCCTTGGGACAGTCGGGGCCGTGATCATCATTGGATAAAGAAAGACTAGCCCCCTAGACCACACCTGGAAGCTGGAGGGCCAAAACCTCATGGAGCGACCCCAAGTTGACCGTTCCAATATTGTTCCTCCTCCACTCCATATAAAGTTAGGCTTAATGAAGCAGTTCGTTAAAGCCTTGAACAAAGGCCAAGGATCCTTCAAGCACATCACGCAGACTTTCCCCCTGGCCTGTCGTATGAAAAAGGTAAAGCAGGGGTATTTGGCGGGCGCCAAATTCGAAAATTGATGAATGAAATGAGTTTGAAGGTAGTATGAGCATAGATGAAAAGGCAGGATGACTTTCTTTTATAACAGTCGCCAAGCACGTCTTGATAAATTATAAATTTCCCAACTACAGAAGCTTGATTGCAGACTTGCTTGAAAAATTTCCAAAAGCTTGGTTGCAACATGAGCACCAAATTACATTTCCTGCATAGTCACCGAGATTTATTCCCAGAAAACCTCTGAGATGTCAGTGACGAGCATGACGAGAGATTCCATCAGGAGCTGAAGGAAATGGGGGAAAGATATCAAGGAAGATGGGGCATACAGATGATCGTTGACTGCTGTTGGTCAATAAAGCGGGATTGTCCAACAGTTGAACACGCAAGAAAATGACGGAAAAGGACCTTCCTGCCTTTAGGTGACATTTATTTGAATTTCTTTGTATCTACTTTGACAATACTTGTGCATATTTACGGTCAGTATTTTGGTTATATCTAGAAACATATTTTGATATATGGAATTCGCTCATTTTCACTGTTGGAAGCACATCTTCACATCTACACGAATTGTTGTTTCTTTGTCATTTACAAGTGCGACCCGTTAATGTATTATTTCTCCAAATAAATTGCTTTAGCTTTATGTTTGCTCGATTTCAAAAATTACCATACTTTTGCAAAATATGTACCATATAGGCACCATATCTAAAAACTGAGACTTGATAAGAAAAAACAAACACGATTTTCGAACTCGGCGTGTGGGAATTACCTAGGAACAGTTGTCAGGTCCTTTGTACAAAGGTCTTGTTTCCTAGTGTAATCGAACTGCCCCGTTCTTGTCAATAGTATACCCAATTCCCCTTCATATAACCCTATACTGGTTATACGCCATATGAACTAGAGCATATTTCGATAAAGGAACAAATATTTCATTGAATGCGATTTTCAAATTACATTTGATCTTTTACTAACAATATCTCATTAGATTCTCTACCTTAATTTTAAAATGCCCTGGTACCTTTAGGCTACGTACATTTCATTAAACATCCAGTCCATATCGTCGCTTATTATTTTTAATGGCTCCCTCCCCAGTAGTGACCATGGTTTCTCCGGAAATTTAAGCAAAACTGCACTAGTGAAAAGTGTTTACAAGCAAATGACCAACAACACCTCGGTTTTTCAAGACTTGGGCAATCTATGTATCAAACATTTCCAGGTGACCAAATCGCCCTTTTCGTGATCACCTGTAACAAAATTTTCAAATCGAACATTGTAGATTTTGACATCGGTTGCCCTTGCCATGTCTCCAAATTCTGCGTAACATACATCCCGTACAAATAATTTCTTTATTTAAAAACATACTTGATTTGTTGAAAATACCAGAAAACAAAAAATAGCAGTAAAGTTGTTTGTTATCATACAAGAATGAAATACTGAACATTTGAGATTAAAAAATGGTAATTTTCGCCGATTGCTAAAGCTTGCTCTCTCGATCAAAAGAACGCTCAGAAATAAAAAGAGCAGCGTGTTTCTGTTGAAAATGACTCCTTCACAAGTGTCAAGTCATGATTTAAGAGAAGAATTAAACCAGTGATGGCAAAATACCCACTACTTGAGGATGCTATTGTTAAGTTTATAAAATAAACATGACTCAGGCGACCTACCGCTACCGAGCGAATGATTTGCAGAATGGCTTCTCCTCAAAACTTCAAAACTTATAATACCTTTAGCTATATTAAATTTCCTCGGCATCAAATGGCCAAGTTGAACAACTCAAATTACTGTAAAAGTTACAGGGGTGGTACAAGATATCAATTCAAGTTTTCAAATTGGGGTCGGAAAAAAGACAATCGACGCCAGTCGTTGCCTTTTGCTTGCTGCCCCTCCCAGTTCTGTCAGACACAATGTCCGATGATTTTGCGCAGTTCTACTTTTTGACATCACATTTGCAATCAGACAAGCCCCGTCTCATAGCAAGGTCCATCGATTCAAACGACCCAGTTCACAACTACTTTCAATCTCCACAACTTTGCAACATCGCAACGTTGTTAATGCATTTACGAAACCTCGTCATGTTCCCAGAACCCCCCCCCCCAGTATTTTTAAAAGGTCAATCAAAACCTTCCATTCCATTCAGTTTAAAAGGAATCCCCCCAAAACGTGATCTCCCTAGTCGACATAATAATTTCAGCAAAGAAAAAAAGCATCTGTGATGGAGACTCGTAACAATTGCTTATAATTTTTCGAGGTGACAATTTTTCCTGGTCACCAAGATTCAGTTATTCTATACACACATTTTATGTGTTTTAAAAAAAGCATTGCTCGTTGAAGTAGGGGTCAGTTTTGAACGGCGCCCATGCTTGTCTTTCATGGCATTGCACAGTTGGACTAATCGGGATTCAAATAATTATTTAATGCCCAGCTGGGCCATAAAAGCAATAGTGTTAAGTCTATCAAAGTAGGTCTTAGGGTTTTTTTCACTTCATACCTGGATATATGCGTACGTGTCTATCACTCTCTTGTTTGAAAATTTGGTAACCGAGGGTATTTACTGATATAAACAGGTTTCTCTTGTTGGTCAGCTTTGCAGTTTCAACTCACAAAAACCAAGCTTTGTATTTGTACAATATATTCAAAGAATGTTTTTATGTTGGGAAATTAAAATAATTTACATCGTTAATATAAAAAAGGACGTATTATCTCGGAAAATGTAAAGCAACAAATATTTTTGACAATGTTTTATCTGTAATGTAATACCATCTTAATTTTTTTACATAGTGATAAATGCAATTCACCTGATAAGCCATTGGTAAGTGGATCGTTATTATAATAAACACAATCATTTTGTAGCTTACAAATAAGACTTTCATGTCACAACAATTTCATGCAGTTACAAGCAGTTTTACAAACGCATGAACCAGTAACAGGACGTACAGCCATAATGCTAATAAAGATCCACTTCCGCCTCACAGGAAACTAACCAGTCACACTTTACCACAGCCATTGAGAGTCAAACAAATATCGACGAACAAATGCTTTTTAATATAGATTTATTTACCACGTACGCATACGAGCCGATTGCAGCTAAATAAACTGTCCTGTAGGTGTTCTCCTTTTGTATTGTCATGAAAAAGAAGTTTTTTATGATACGGGTAATACGTATAATCAAGCCCCAACAGACCTCGGCACAGTACACAACTACACAATCGCAGAGGTTTTCATACAATCTTTATGTGCTTTTATCAATCTTTCACAACTTCACCAAGGAATGTGCAATCCTTGATCTCTAACCACATTAGCCAGGTGGTGCTGTTGAATATGGGAAATATTTGCTTTACATTATTAGATGTAGTGAGGACAGAGATAACCTCGTTACTCAGGGGAGGTAATTATATAGTAATTAATAATGTAAAAATTGTGGCGTACAATCTGTTGGTTCATCTTATTATACCATGCGTATATGAGCCAAGTGATGTGAACTATGAGCTTGTAACTGAACTAGTAAACCATTGTTCACGACCCCCGATTATACCCATTACCCGTAACATACCATGCGTGTATTAATTAGTTGAAGGTTACCAAAAAATGCAACGCCAAAAGTATGAAATAATTTAGCATCTGACTTAAAATCCACTTTGTCTACACATTCAAACACAAAATGTTGTGTGTGTGTGCGTGTGTGTGTGTTTGTATTACTGACATCTCTTTTTAAATCATAATTTAGATAAGTTAGTAATATTAAATTAATTTCAGCAAAATCATTTTTAGTTAATGGGTGTTAATAAATTTCATATTATTTTGCGACACATTCCAGTTCGAGAAATCATCCCGGAGACAATTATCGAAAAAAGGTCAATCCGACCTTTAATGCTGGCCCTGCCACTAAAAATTTGGATATTTTAGAGACGATAATTAAAAATTTGGTATTGTTTTTGTATTTCACATTAAAAAGTAATACGCTTTAGCTTATTAAAAGATTGTAAATATTTATTTAGTGTTAAATTTACAAGTACACGATGGTTGCTGCATCTTTGAAGGTGATTACAGTCATCTTGAGTTCTCTCCATCTCGTCGTCCATGCCATATGAGATGACTTTGCAGTCCTGCTGTAGATTAGCACACTTTGAAGCAGATGTGACATAAAAATTGAGTGATATCCACTTCGTTGACTTCTTGGACTGGAGTATTCTTATGAACAACCATGTATCTTTTCAAACCGACAATGGATCTGTACACATTGCTGCATGTTGCGCTGGTTGTTAGGTCTGGTCGTGGCTGTCGTAGCCAGCTTTCCACAGAAGCACTCCTTCGCAAGGGTCGCATTCTCAGCTGTATGTCATGGTCAAGGCCGTCAACTAAACCTTAGCGAAGCTCTCGGTTCAAATTGCTGTGGGCCTGCTTTCTTTTCTGCAGTGCATAATTTCTTTCATGTCAGGGTTTCGCCACTTTGGCCTCAGCAATGTGAGTTCTTCCCAATGCTGATTTTCGAGTCTTCCAAATACCTCTTTGTACAATCTTTGTACCTCTTCCTAGGGTTAAGTTAAAAGGGCTTGCCGTTTTCCAGCTTAAAAGTTGTTTCGGCAGCCTGCAGTCTTTCATTTGAACCACGTTGGCCACCCAAAGCATGCGGGTCCTGATTGCAAGAGTCTTATCACTAGAGCAGCATGCCGTCACAAGAACCTCAGTTAGGTAAGAAAGTACTTACGAAGCTATCTCATTTTCAAGTGAAAATGTGTGAAAATTCTGTGCCTCTGTCAACTGATCCGGTGCTGACGCGCTGGGGTGCATGGTTTGTTACTGCACAATGCTACTACTACCATTTTTATTCTTTCAAGAATGTTATATTATTTTGTAATAAAATCGATGCTAAAGCCATTGAAGACCTACAGAAAGTAGTTACAAATATGAACAGTTTTTACAAAATATGGTCACTACAATTAAAAATATTTATCTCTTGCACGGATTTTCACATATCTTGAAAAAAGAAGCCAACTGTGACAGAAGAAACAACAAAACTGGTCAATCTCAAGCAGGAATTTGACGCAGCCATTGTCGAAAAACGTAATACTGTATCAACAAAAAGCCTTGAATCAACAAAATCGACAAAACAATAGTCTTGAATCTTTTATTGAACTAGATGAAGAAAAATATACAGTGCCACACACAAAAAAGCATTGCTTCAGTCGCCGATATTTCCTGTTGATGTAGGAACAAACTTCTCTAAATGTCTTTGATAAAGGTGGGGCACATTAGTTTCTGTGAAAAGTTTTTAAGAATACACATGGTGGCTCATGTTGATCAGTAAATCAAATAACTGGTACGCATAAAACTTTGAGTTCTGATTTTATGCTTACCTGAAACTTACTTTTAGGAGATATATGTCTTTTAAGAAAATATTTTTGGGGGAAAATTAGCAAAATTTTAGTTAATATTTGACGTTTTTCACAAATATTTAGAAGACCCTTGGTAATGGTATGGAAAACAATCATTATGTTGTACTTAATTGTAATGTACTTGTCTTACATTATTGATTTAGCAATAATTTCACAGTTTTAGCTCAAATTTGACCAGTTTTTAGCAACAACCTGAGCTCCAGACTAATGATATTGTGGTATGGTTTGAATAATTGGTAAATCCTCGGTAAATACGGAAAATCAAATAAGCCCCTCTTCAAAGGATCCAAGTGAATATGAGCCTTGAGTACTCATTCCAATCAACTTATAGTAAGAGTACATTACGTATACTCCAATAAAACAAGTTTTACTTCCACTGTTATCCAAGGAAGAATATTTGCTGAACACCCAAATTATCAAAAACGTCATGTACACAGGATTTCTGGCCTCCCAGTGGCATAATTCTGCAAGGCTTTCATTCTTCTATGAAAAATAATTTTCAACAAAATAACTTTTAAACGCCTTCGACTTTTTGGGTTTTCAGATTGGATTTAAGAGCGAATTTCAATTAGAATGTCAAAGCTTCACATTCAGTCTTCTTCAAAAGCACTCACAAAATTTCTGTGAGCAGCAGAGGCATTCAACTTCAATAACAAAACGTTTCCCACAAAAGGCAATCTTTTTCAAATTTTCCAGGCGAAAAATGACAAACTGTTCACTTTAAAAATAACGTTTTCTCTACATGTATGTTAGGCAGGATCTTATGAAAGGTAATTCTTCTCGAAAGGTAACTCCAACCAACAAGTATCAGGATAGATATTAACAAGGGGTAATACTTGGGTCTAGGTTCTTCAAAATCACAGCGTGATGGAGAAAACCTGGCAGAATATCTATAAACTTGGGAGCTGGAAAACATCACCTTCGGCTAGAATGGTCCCAATGGTCAATACCTAGAAGAAATGCAGGTGATACCCAATATTTTCCTTTTACCAAGGCAAAACACCATTCCATGCTAGTAGTAAATTGATTTTAACCAAAGATCCTACATCCTTAAACCCTGGAGAGGGTTTAGAAAATCGTCTCATGCTTCACACTAGATAAGCAATACTGGTGTCAAAAAACGTACCAAAGGTGTCATATATATATATATATATATATATATACAGTTTGAAAATTGTTAAGAAAACATGAAACTAGTAGTAACTGCTAAATTTGTCTAGTTATTTTGTATGCTATACTGGATTTATAAACGCTCTGGAAACATTGAGCACTCTTAGTGAACATTGGTATACTTTACTAATATTACTATATATATATATTACTGGGGTATTGATTCTTCTCTGATAAAACATCTCTTTGTTTTCGCTTGAAACCGTTCAATTGCCTCCTGTTTGAAACACAGGTAGGTGCAGTTACTGTTTTGTTAAGTATTATGTTTTGAACAGAAGAGTACCACATAAAATCCCAAATGAACCTTTCCTGGATGTTCCACGAAATCTAAATCACGATCATGAAAAACAACAGGAAAATGCAGCATCTGAACATCTAAAGAGGAGAGCAATTACTTGGGAACAATCCTATCGAACATATAAAATTCAAAAATACTTGGAACATCTACTAGGAATTTAATACTGATGATAAATACTATTCGGGCCTATGGTTATGAAGGGCATAGTAGCCAATTACAAAAAACTACATAAGATTCGAAGAATAGAGACTCGAAAGTAGCAATGTCCATTACAGAAATCCTGGTTTTGCGAAGTACCGTTTATTCGGATAGTTTTAATTAGCTAATAATAATTAACTAGGGCTAAGAACTTAATCAAAGAGTTTTTCATCCTTCAGAAAATGCAGCAAGCTGGTCAATCAACGGGTCAGCACGTCAAATAAGGTAACAATGAATAATCGGCTTTCTTACAACATTGGAAAAAGTAATGGATTATCCGACTGTAAATTTAGGTTTCAATTTAATCACATTTCGGAAGTACTAATGACAGCCATCGTATCATTATAATAATAAGTCCTCATCATAAGAGTATAAACTGAAAATATTGCAGCATTCATTGGAAATGCACGTATCACTGTTGGTGCTAAACCCCTGATAAACAACTGTCGGCCTTCTGCTTTAAAAGAAGTTGTTAAGCAGTCCCAAAATCCACGATATTTTCCTAACGGAGCCACCTGTATCCTTGTCTTTATAACATCGGGAGGGAAAACAAGTGCCCAAGATATAGTGCCTGCTAACCCACCTGCGCACATTAGTGCAAACGGGCCTAGCAATGTAGAATCATCAGTCCTATCGCCATTCAAAGTCCACTTTGCAGTTCTTATTAGACGGCAAAGAATCTCATACGACAAAAAGTAAGATACAAAGCCTGGTATATCCCTGATTATACATCCACTCATACCACGATAAATACCTTTCATTCCTTCTGCATTGATAGTTTTTATCAGACAGTCAATTGGACCTAAAATAAAAATACATTCACATTTATCATCAATCTCACATTTGGCGCAGACATGGGCACATTTTTCCTCCAATATATATTACATAAACTTAAATGCTATACTTTCACCTTACACCTACTCATAATGAATGGAAAGGGATTGTTGAAATAAAGAAGATTTGTGTATGACTTTAACCAATGTCAAAATTGGGCTAAAAGTCTGAGTCTCGTGTATGGACAAGATCCATGCTCAAGAATTACTCAGATTGGGGGAAATTGGTGATAATGAGTTTTTCAGATTACCTTATTTCATGCCTCTTCGCAGAGGTGCAGTCCAGGGTTTCAAGGAAACGGATTTTTGCTATTTATAGAAAAGAGTAGGAAATGATGACAGTTTTTTCCTCTCCTTTTAAAGGAAAGTTTTTGGGTTAAAACAAATGAAAAGTACTTTATCGTTGTTAAAAACATCGGCCATTGCACAAAAAAAAGTTTAGAAAACCATGATGAGTTTACGGTTTAGGGTTCGGAACTGCATTTTACAATAAAATGGCTATCAATTAAATCATTAAAACAAGTTGGGCTCAAAAGTGTTAATAGTTTTGAATAAAAGGTTATAAACCAATCTGGCGTATTGATAGAGCACCAATGTTTGCTTGAATTACAGTACAAGTAGTTTTCAAAACACCAAAATTTGATCCACGGGATAAAAATCTATGTTTGAACTTGGAAAAACCAGACTCTTCAGTTCTAGCCAAAACTGATGCTAAAAATAAATGCTATCACAATTTCAGTTAAAATTGCTCTTTTTCCAAACCCCTTATCTTTCTATGTTCTTTGATGAGAAAGTGATAAGTAGTTTGTGCTAGTAAAAGCACAATCAGCCTTTTCTTTCCTCGATTATGACTGCTGAAATTTACCAGTATTGTTAAGGTCTATAAATCATTTTAGGCATAACTTCATTAAAAAAACAACTAAATTCTGAGAAAACAATAATAAAGGAAAATCTTCATCGTCCTAATCTGATATAAATATAAACGCTCTTTTTATTCTGGGGCGCTATTAGCATAATAACTATAACATCAAATATGGCTTCTCGAGATCCACATGTAGTCTTTAAAATACCTCAGATGCATGGTTTGTGTGTGCCGGTGATAGCCATGACATAAAAAAATGGTACTGCCCATTTGTTGTTTATTTGTATGATTGATTACTGAAAGCGCATTAACACATAAAACAAAAATGATTGAATATTTAACAAATTAAAAGGAAGTAGGGTGTAATAAAATATGCCAAACAGAACGTTTTAGTTAATAAGGTTCTAAATCCAAGCTGCTTTTCGAATTAAAAAAAATAATTTATTGTGCAATAAATCTAAAAGTCACATCTTCTGTAATTTAAAGACGGAGAAATGACTCATGTACCTTTATAAATTGCAGTCGCTGAATTGGCTTGAATCTGAAGTCGGGATTTAAGAAGTTCAAAGGGGCAAATAACCAATGATTGAGTAAATGCTGTTGTTGCTCCTGCTATGGCAATATGGCCAAGATGATGATCTGGCCCAGGAGAATTGCTGTCTGACAACAGGCGTAATGTGTTCCCGTACGTTCCAAACACTACTGCATTCCAGACAGCAGTACCAACCAGTGGCGGTGTCATTCCTTTGAAAAGCCCTCGAATCTGATAAACATTAATAGTAGATATAAAAAATAAATGGAAACAGTCTTGTCTTTTTTCGGGGGAGTCGTAGTTTGGCACTTCATACAGTTTTACCGTAATTAAATGGTTTCGAGCTCGACACCCCAGCAAGCAAAGGCTTGAAAATCATCGTTGTCAGAAAAGCTATCCGACCAATGTAAAAACAAAGTTCCTTTAGCTTTTAGAAAAATATCATTGGTATTCGCAAAAGCGAAAATCTTAGTTAACTGCAAAATAACCAAGTAATTCTATCAGTTCCTATTTTTGCATCTTTCTTGGTCATATACAGAGTTGGGTTCTCTGGTCGTAACAACATGCATCAACCAATGGCTTGTGCACAGTTTCCCTGTTTCTAACAAGTGACAAAAAAACGGTAGAAACGACATTTCTCGTATACCTTCACTTTATTAGTACTCAAAAAAAGTAAAAATGCATAAAATATAAACATATTCGTACAAGTAGGTTTTCATATATCTACATATTAGAATGCCAGCGGCGCATTCGATACATTCTTGTAGCAATATCTCACACCTAAAAAGAGAGATGCTTTTGAAGTCTGCACGCCACTGACAAGGACGAAAAGATGAAGTAAAAATATGACTTACTTCTGTATGAGCTACCACATAGAAAAGCTTACTTCAACTATACTACAACAAATGCCAGCCAATTACTAGCTTAAGAATACCAACAGAACTATTACAAATCCAAAAAAAGAAAAGCAACTAGAAAACCATTTATATGAATATATGAGCAAGTTCGATACATTAACCGGTTCAATGTATTTTATCATATTATATTAATACACCAGTGGTGAAATTGCGAATTGTGTATGGTGACTGTTACAAAAATCTAAAGTTTCAGGTTACACTGTGCCCCCTCCCCCCTTAAAAGTTTAAGGTTATAAAGTCTGAACTTCACCAGCGACCCGTTTTGAATCAAAATTTTAACGCTCTCATTGCTTGGGGTACGGTTAGGTGGCACTCGTATGGGTTTGCTTTTCCCATCAACCTAACTTTGTTGAAAACAAGCAATCCGGCGAGATGCGAATAAAAACCAGGACTGCATGAAACCAAGCTGACCATGAAAGCAACCTGAGCATGAAAGCAAGATCAGCAAGTGAGTATAGCTAGCATGAAAGCAAGCTCAGGATCAAAGCTGTATGAGAAAGCTTCTAAAAGGGTTGGTTATTTGTATCGAACTATAGAGTACCTCACCCCTGAAGCCATATCTATGAAACTAGCACCCGTCCTTGCATGCAGTAGTGTTATTACATTTTGGCAGTTACCCGCTTATCTTATCTTGATGTTCTTCATCAAGTTCTGAGACTTGTTGAAACTTGACAGAAACTTGTTTGTAAATTGACAGGTCTAAATCTTGTTGCCACACTTCAGCCTTTGTCTTAGCGACGAATTATGGCTTGTCTTAGCATTTTCTATACACGTTATCACGAGAAATGTTCTGACGAGCTTCCTGGTTAACAGCAGCTCATTTTATTCCATCTTGTGTGACTCGTTTCTCTCAATATCTTCATCCTTATTCAGTTTTTTCCCCTTGTTGTACTATATTTTTCTATGGATACCAAAGTTTCTTTCGGACGCTAAATTGCGGAACTCTTTGGCTTCTAAGTGCTTTTTTCATAACACGATTTTAATGTTTTTGTTTAGGGCAAACATATATCTGCTGGTTAAAATTCTTTTTTCTGGCTTTTTAAGTCATACACATAGTGGCTTTATGCCTCGTATTGTTCTTAAACGCAAAAAAGCAGAGCTGGCATGAAAGTAAGCTCAGTATCAATGTAACGCTAACATGAAAGCGAGGTAAGCATGGAAGAAAGAAGAGTATGAAAGTAAAGTGAACAGGAAACCAAGGCCACCACGAAAAAAAGGTCAGCTTAAAAGTTAGAAAAGTATCGAAACTAATTTGCAACAATTTCTACAACTAAACACACTGGTAATAACGACTAGTATAGCATGACATGTCAGTTTTCATGTAACTGGTTTTCCTCGCGCTATTGCATTTTCACGGCCGCACTATATCAGTAAATACTGTACACACCTTTGCGCTTAATTTTTTAAATATAAAGCTGTTAGTAACAAATGCTGTTTTAATACTTACCCCCGCCCCGCTTCCCTGACAATTATCTAATAACATCTGTTCAAAACCATGGTCCAGTCACAGTTATACACAACGGTGTGTCAATTTTTAAAACTCATGTCATAATTTTTAAAAATCATGACATAATTAAAGCCTTTGAAGAGTGTTAAAGAAAAAAGTGGATTGCAGAAATTAACTATCCGCTTTTAAGTGAATTAGAAAATCCAACGATGGACTACAAATTGAATAAATATGATACAATAACATTGAAAAAATTAAATAAATTAATTAAATAATAACAATAATAACAATTGTTGCTGTAGTAGTAGTAGTAGTAGTAGTAGTAGTAGTAGTAGTAGTAGTAGTAGTAGCAGTAGTAGTAGTAGCAGGTAATAGTAGTAGTAACAGTAGTAGTAGTAGTAGCAGTAGTAGTAGTAGTAGGTAATAGTAGTAGTAACAGTAGTAGTAGTAGTAGTAGTAGTAGTAGTAGTGGTAGTAGTGGTAGTAGTAGTAGTAGTAGTAGTAATAGTAGTAGTAGTAGTAGTAGTAGTAGTAGTAGTAGTAGTAGTAGTAGTAGTAGTAGTAGTAGTAGTAGTAGTAGTAGTAGTAGTAGTAGTAGTAGTAGTAGTAGTAGTAGTAGTAGTAGTAGTAGTAGTAGTAGTACAAACTCAAAATGTTTATTGAGTTGATATTTCTTTTAAACTTTGATACGAAATGGGGTAACCTGGTTGAACGAGTCATCAAGCCTTCTTTGAAAAATAACGACAAAAGTGCATACTTAACTAACCTTTTCTTTTTTAACAATTTCAAAGAAGCAATGTATTGTACCACGGTATTGGATAGTTCCATGTTGGTTCATTCCCTGCGTTTGTAAGCGCACCTGTTACAATGAAATAAAATTGGCAAACAAATCACATGGTAACCAACAATTACTACCGTTATACATTTACAAAATATTCCCCGAAAAACTCTATATCAAGTTAAAAACAATAACAAAATTAGAAATAATAATAATAAAGTAATAATAGTAGTGCATTAGGTACAATTTCCAAAGGGTTTGCGAAAAACATCGAAAAGATTGCCATTGGTATCGAGATGTGACTTACTCAAAAGACACCTTTGTTGGGTGACACACCCATCATCAGGAAGGTGTTGTACACAAAAGAACCCAGCACGTGGCCAATTTTTCGGTCTTTGGTGACTTGAGATTACGTTATATTTAAAAATAGTCATAATAACAATATTAATAACAAAATAATAATATTATTTTTAATAATAATAATGAGGATAACAGTAATCGTCTGTTTTCATTCAAACAGTTCACTTCAATCTCGCATCGTGTTCTTTTCACTACTGGACAGGCAAATGAATAAAAGCTTACACTTGTACAAAGAAAAGTAGTTCTGGTGAGTCGTCGATAATAAGTGTAAATGGAACATGACAGCTGTCTCTGTCATTTTTGTTAGAATACTATTATAATCAATATTTAAGTTTTTCAAAACATTTTATAAACTTGCCATATATTTTGAATAGAAAAAGAGATGAAAGTTCAATAAAAAGTTTGACATCGTTACTTTCATCTTTCACATAGTCATTTAGATATACTTAACGGGGAGTTTTATACTCGTGGGATTTGACGGGGCTCGTCTCTAAACATACTGTCAGGTAAATTTATACATTTTCAAAGACTCTGTGTGTTCAACTGTTCAAGATATTCTTGACCAGAAACCCTTCTGGACATTCTCGTCGGTAAAGTTCTTGGTGGCTAAGAATTTCTAAATGCGGTTACGCATCTATGATGTCAACATAACAAGTTCCCGGATAATGGACGGAATCAATAAATAACGATACCAAAGATAAAACAAATTAGAGACCTATCAGGTGCTTTTCCACATCTTTAAAAATACTTACTTAAATCCTAACTGACCGAATATATTATGTTAAAAGACCCAAAGACACGGCTAAGCTTTGATGATTTCAGCAGTCAACCCGGCGAAAGAATACGAATTAGTGCGAATGGACCCGGTTTGGTACAAAGTGAAAAGAGACAGAGCAACAGTGTTGGAGAATGATAAGGCGAAGCTTTTATAAGATTTCGAATTCAATCCAAGGAAAACAACTCCAGCAAGACAAGCAGACATAATACAAGAGCAAAGGAAGACAAAAAGATCTAGATCTGTGACATGACCTGTCAACAGCAGCAGATCGTGAAAACTAAGAAATTAGAAAACCGACAGTTGGCAGTTGTACCCTCGGTGGAAGTGTAAAGGCGGTGTTGAACGCAATTTCAATAATATTCGACGAAGATACTCCGAAATGGGGAGTGGCTGAAATACAAAGGCCAATACTAATAGGTGGCGAGTCCGTAACATGTAAAGTGACATCAGGACATGCCCAAGCTATATGTGGCTCTATCGTTATTTCGTAACTAACAATTATTGGTAGCTATTAATATTGGCTAGAACTATTTGTAGCTTTTTCTCTGGAAAAGTAAGCACTTGCTTCGTTGTTTCAGACAGTCCGAATATTCAAATATGGCATCGGAATCGAATGTGGAATATAAAAGTGTCCAATATTGATCCCAAAGAAAGTAACGGTAAACATCAGAACAGCCAGAAGATTAGATAACAAATTCGTTGCAAAATACAGAAGGTTAAAAAAATATTGGAATAATACAAGTACGCAAGGTAAAGAGCAAGTAACGAAAGAAAAGGTCAGAAAATAATACAAAAGAAGCGCGAGAAAAGTTTTGGAAACAAAGTCGAATGGGAAAAACATGATAAAAGGGATCAATATCTGGTCAGTCTCTTTAAAAAGGTACTAAGCTGCCTTTTTAGACTGGGGCAAGAAAGAGAAGCAAGATATAGATCGAAAGATAAGGAAGCAAACCACAACGCAAAGCGGACTGTACCCAAAGCCCAACAAAAATACATTTTACATTCCTACGACAAAAGGTGACATTGAACCTTTGAGCGTAGAGGATACTATGGATCTAGCTAAGATTGGATTGAAAAATTATGTGGGAAACACCGTTGAACGATTACTACTCTTAGGTGCTTAATAAACGGGGGGGGGTCGGAATAAGCAAGGGGTCGGAAATCTGAAGAATATCTAATAAGCGAGGGGGGTCGGAAAATCCCATAACGTAATGGAATAAAAGTCTCGGACAATGGAAATACAAAGTACATCAGAAAACCAGTTTACCATAAACCATTTTTAGCAACATTTTCCGCTTTACACAAATCCCAAACACAGTTATGGAAATTTCTAATACACACATTTTTTTTCCACAGGTACTATTATTGGTTCAATGAATCTTCCCTCAAAGTCTCCAGTGCAAACGTCGAACCTCGTTTCATTCAGTAAAAATAAATTTCCTTTACTTGTTGGTTGGAGGAAACACGCCATTAGTGGATCATTTTCAACAACGACGGCAAACATTGTATAAGCTCTATTTCGAACCTCCCAGTCCTGGGTATTCACCAAGACGTGGCACACTCTGTATTTTGGAGGAAATATTATCCGCAACTACTGTTTCGGAAACCTCCTCTTTTATATGGATGATGTTGCTCTCTGACTCACGCTCGTCACATTCATGCTGATCTGTGTTCATGCCAGCATCAGCACTTGAATATATGGCCTTGGACTATATGCGTCCTTTCAAGCTCCTTATTGCTTTTTGATAAGTGGCTTTAAATTGATATACGAAAGAAGTGAAGAGTTTGGATGCCGTCTGTGTTGTCATTATCTCCTAAAGCCTGTCCAAAAGCTTGCTGTCTTCTTTAATTTCGGGACCGCTGGAAGCTAAAACCATGCTGACAGCCGTAGATGCATAAGCTGATTGTCTTGGGACATCTTCCGTCCTAAACTCGCAGGGGTGAAATCAACATTTTCGTTCACCTGGTAATCATCACCATCAGTAAGTTCTTCATCATTATGCAATTCCATAGTCAACTCTTCACCTTAACAATCAAAAGGTGTTCCCCTTCAACATTTTTGTGCACCCCTTTCGTTTGAATAAGGCACCGAATAACCTGCTGCAACATTTTAGGGGGCTTTCCCTGCATCAATTGTTTTCGAAATTTTACCATGGCTGGCCCAATTAATGCAAACAATGTCTTCACTACCATCTAGGGGATTGGTTACAAATAAACTCTTAAATGCTCTCACGTTGTCAACTTTTACACCCTTCCATGTATTTATAAGCATGGCCATCATTTCATCTCTTGACGGCGAAGGGATTTTTGATGGATTCTTTGAGAGGTGGCGCGGCATCAATTCCAATTCTTTCTCTTTGCATCTTGCTTTTAACGGGCAGTGATAATGAGTGTCATTTACTTTGCTATCCCCAGTAATACCACCACCGATAACAACGAGAATGTAATCCTTCTTGCACATGTAACGCAAAATCGTTCTGAGAAAACATGTTGAATCGGATTGGTAACTTGGCTATCATTTGGAGCATTTGTTTCATGCGGTATGATTATTTAGGAACGCACTGGTAGTTGACATCGACAACGGCTCTCAGTACGGTACGGCTTCCTTTGCCTTTAAAAACAAATTCAGGCATAAGATTGATTTTTGGATCAATAGATACTTGGGTGAAATATGTTATTCTTTCTCGCGCGAACATATACTTTTCTTTCACATACGTACTTTCGTTTTTCAACGACATGGTCTTCTGCCCACTGCTTTCGTTTCGATGCAGTGGGATCTAGTCTCGGTTAATAATTGGTGGGTCCACATCATACGTGTCAATAACAAACTTTCTTAACCCGATCTTCCTTTCCTATCCAAAAGCGTTTGTTGGGCTTCCGCAAACTAACGTGGTATTCCTCCATCCACCCTTTTATTCACTTGTTGCTGAATGCCAGTCAATCCTCCTCTGGTTTATGTTATTTTTGTTGCTGAGGTCATTCGTCATAGAACTTTTGGCATTGCAAATCAAAGAGTTTTCTGGGCAACCGAACTTTCAACACACCTCTGATGTCTATTAACCATTCAAAGAGCGCCTGTCGTACCTCAGGAGCTTTAACCTTAGGTCCACCGCCACTTTCCCGAAACCTTTTTTTCCGAGGTTTGACCGTCCTGATCGTAAGAACCAAATTCTATTGCCAGATACTTATCGTGGCATCTCTTAGCCAGTTTTGATACTTTTTGAAGGTTAGCGTCTTTGCCTTCACATCTTATAAGTCAGCATAAAAAGACCTGAAAGCCTTTGCCAGATAACTCTGCCGACGTAGCCGAGGCACATGTCGTTTTCGATTGGTTTCGTAACTAGTTTTCCCTGTCAGAATATCCATCTCCATGTCAAAATCAATTTTGCACTTTTTCACAAATTCTCCGGGATTCTTTTTCTCTTAAGTCATACTCGTTTTTTTAGCTCATAAATTCAAAACAATGACACACAGCTTTCCCTGGGTCGGCTTCTGTTTCAAATGTTCATTCACTGAAATTCAATTAGAGTGATTACTGTGATTGATTTGTTTTTGTGACTGGGTTTCCTCCTCAGTGTGAACTGAAAAATGTTCATGCATGCATAAATTCATTCATGCAGGTATGTGGAATTTTTTAGGGCGAGCTCAGTCAGGTGGAAAAAATCTAAAAATAAAAAAGCGGGGGTCCTAATAAGAGCGGGAGTGCAAAAAATCGAAAAATTAATAAGCGGGGGGAGGGCCGTTTATTCTAGCAACTCAAGAACAAGCAACAAGAACCAATTGTATCAAGTCCAGGTTGACACCTGTCAGGAAGAAAGCAAATGTCGAATGTGTGTCAATGTTGAGGAACAGTATATGACGTTGTCAGTGAATGTAGCATGCTAGCCCAAAGAGAGTATAAACAACGTCACGATTGCGTTGGGCGAAAACTCCATTGGGGTTCGTGTCGAAAGTAGGGAGTGGCAGTAACAGAAAGACGGAACGACCATCAACCAGATAAAATTACAGAAAATGACACCCGTAAGTTACCATGGATTGTTAATATCCACACAGACCATGTCATACAAGGCATAATACCAGTTATCATTCTTATTGATACGGAAAAGAATCGATGCCAAAATATATAAACTCCCATACCTTGTGGCAGTAGAATGAATGAAAATGAGAAAAAAATAAAAAGTACGAAGACCTTAAAAAAAGACAGTTGTTCCGGCTACTAAAGATAAAACTGGTGACCTTCATAAGAAGTGTCATTTTCAGTAGACTTGCAGACAATCTGATTGAACGATCAAATGAACCGGGTTATCATCACTGAGAGTTGTTAACAAAAGCATGTTGAATGCAGCTGATGCAGTCAGGAAAGTGGCCAAGGTATTGGGTAGGATTAAGTAAACAACATCACTGACGTTAATGATCTTATATATTGTGAAACTGCAATGGCGAAAAAAAATGCTTTGAGTAGAAAACAAAATCAAAAAGGAAAAGAAAAGGAAAATGATGGATAGGTAGGCTTGAATGGCTTAACGGGCTTGAAGGCTCTGAAGGCTCTGAAGGCCATGAAAGAGATAAGGAAATGTACGAGGTGAGCAAATGTTTCAAATGTACGAAAGCAAGTGAAGAAAAAGGATTCAGATGCAATGAAAATAAAACACAAGTTCAAATTGAAAGGATTAGGAATTATAAAGGAGAAACTATGGTAACAATTAAGGCTGAAAACGGCTAAACTCAAGGTGTAATAATAAACTAAGCGATGCCATCATAACAAGCAGTTTAAGTACAACGAAGGTGGATTCTATAAACAACCGAACATTGATAGGCAAAAAAGTGAAAGTAAAGTGCCAGGTGGTTGCGAAGCGAGGCAGTTATCGACATGAAAAAAATTACTGACGAGAAAATAACCTTGGTAGGAATTAGTAAAAAAAGCGAGAAAAGATTAATCACCTACAGTACTTTACAAGGATAACCTTACATTGTATCTATAGAAAAAACTTCATTCACTAATATTCAGTGTTAAGCAATGGCATCAGTATGCAACTCGGGATCGAGAAGCGTACAACGTTTAAAAGGCAAAGAGGAAGGAAAAAGATCAGAATGCTGGGTAATAATTTTATACAATCACTGACGTAAGGCAATGGATGCAAATATTTGGGTGTGTTATAGGCAGATTAAATAAAATAAAGGTAAAATATATCAAAGAAAAGGTAGCCAATGAAGATTAGAGAGGAGTGCGAAAGATTCTGGCGACTAGGTTGAATAGGGAAAATATCATTAAGCCTATGAATACTTGGGTTATATCTCTGTTGAGTTTTCAGCTGCTTTCCTCAACTGGCCAAAACCTGAGCTCCAAAGGGATCAAAGAACGAGGAATTTTTGACATTGAATACGCTGTTTCAAAAATCTTTCTTTTTATTTCATTAGAAAAATTGTTCTTACAGCTTCAAAATATACATAGAAGAAAGTGCCTCAATCCATAGAGAATATCTTCACACATATAGGAATTCAAGATATCTACAGTTCTTTTACCTATCACTTCTTGAGACACATAAATGGCTTTGCAAGGATCAAATTTTCTTTTTCAATGAAGGTTTAAACAATGAATTTTACAACAATATTTCTGCACAACATTGGTTTGTTTGAATCAGAGGCAAAAAATTTCAGAACCCAAGAAATAATGTTGACAAATATTTATCTAAACCAGAAAGTGGAAAAAGACTTCTCAGCGCTGAAGAAATTCTCAGTCTGGGCACTATCAGCTTCGAAATCTTTAGCAAAAAACGCACGGGTAGATTTCTAGTCGATGGTTGAGTTGATGATTAGGCTAAGAAAGTTTAAAAGGAAAACAAGTTTATGAAAAGAAACAGACAAGAATGGAAAACCATCTGGAAAGAGAAAAGTGTACGTGAGCATTTTCTCAGACAAGGGGAGAAGAAAACAGGTCAGTACCCAGAGTAGAAAGTTTGTGGGAGACATCCGCATACTTGAAGGAGGCTTACTATTATCACTCTAAAAATCAAGAAAAATTAGCCACGTCAGAACAACTGCTCTTGGTTGATCATGTTAAGTTTCTAACAAAAACAAAATGTTTATTTGGGTAAAAAACTACGTAAATCTACACCCTTGACGCTATTAAGATAAAGTCTTTCAAGACATAGTCTGTTTCATTGGAGTATCTCTATTTTTTCCGTAATCCTTAATAAGTACAACTGAAAATTGGCAAGTTCTCTTCCTAAATTACTTAAAGAATACTTCTTTAGTGAGTGCTGCATTCGCTTCTTTCTCAAATGAGAGAAAAGCTAGGTCGCATTTTTCGGCTATGACTCGTGAATCTTCAGCATGTCGCAGAAGATGCAACAATCACCAATGTTCCACAAAGTAATGTATGCATGTTAAGAAAAGGTGTTTCAAAGTATCTTCCTCGAAACAATCAAGAAGTCTGTCAATATTGTTTCGACTGTCAAGGTAATTTCCCCCGAAACCCATCAGTATCTCGATTTCAGGCCATAGAAGTGACTGGTCAAACTTTGCACTGGTGTCACAAATTGGGTTACACAAATCGGCTTCCAGAGTGCCTCTAGTTCGTCAATATCGAGGAAATTTACAGGACATAACAACACAGCACTGACCGACTGAACCAATTGGGTGTTGCGCTCTGAAAATCACCGTTTGTACTCGCTGTTCATCAAAGTGCGAATTTCGAAGTAAAGAGAAGAGAGTGGTTGGTCTTACTGTCCGGCTGGCGCTGTCGTGATGAACAAATTTCAAGTTCTTATAGGCCCTTAGATTGCACTTTGATTTTGGCGACATAGTAAGTCCTGCGTCATGTTTGTTTACAAGCTTTTGTTCATATTTGCCAATAAGTTAAAGCAGTTTGTAACTTATCCTGAAATTGCTTATGGTTTAAATGGTCTCGCTCAAAAATTGATAAGCAGTCACAGTGCAGCATGTTCATGGCTCCAAAATTTTGTCCCCCGGCTACAGGGCACCAAAAACTCATGCATAACATGGCCCACAAAAACAAATCTCATTTCCGTTACAAGCTTTAAACCCACAGCTATCACTGACAGTTTTGAAGACTGACACTGAACGAAGAAATCCAATGAAGCATTGATGTTTGGATAGTTTTCATTAGCAATCTGCACTGTTGAGAAATTGCCATTCTATTCAAAAGGCGGGATGGTGCTCCAGAACCAGATTTGCCGTGGATTACACGCACCTTAGGTTTGAACAAAAAGTCGCTTGATAGCTGGCCCACGTCCAAAAATTATCTTACTGTACCCAGCATTTCGCAGAGATGAACTACAGAAAGGTGCAATTGATAGCACTGGCCAACAGCATTTTTGTAACATGAGCTTCTTGTACACTTCCTGGTCAATTCTGGGGTGCTGAGCACGAATCGGCATTTCATTTTTTTCCATCACGTCACAGTTGTTTTTAAAATTGAATTTTAATAAATTTTTTAAACAAATTTTAACTAATTTTCGGCCTTTGGACTAACAAAAGCATCTGTTCCAAAAAGAATTTCACAGGTGCTAAAATGTCAATAGAGTAGCGACATCGGCAATGCGTCAGTGACAGGAGATTCTGGATTCCGAGTTAGCGTTCCTGTGCACTCACAACATGGTGCAATTATTACGCAATGCGACGGCTTGAACAATAAACTCCTAACATGTAAACACGCTGTTCATGTTTCAAAATGTGTGGGTAGCTATGGCACACACAAATGTCAAAGCAGCATAAAGCTTAGTTTTGACATCATAGAACAAGAGAACGGTTGCTTATGCTTTCGGCATTGGCAAAAATTAATTATTTACATATTACGTAACACTTAGGACACAAAGACAACTCATCCATTAATTCATGTAAACATATTCCCTGAGAGATAACACCAAGGTGCGTACCTAAAGGTAGATTATTTTTGATGGAAGGCTACCATTAACTTCTACTTGGGTGCATACACCTGCGATTGATGTTATAGGATTTTGAGCACCTTGTATGTAGTATCGGCTTCATACTTTACCAGGATGCCCCCACGGCGAGGATGCAAAAACAACCCTGATAACTTTTATGTTAGTGGAAAATATACTCCTCGATCGCAGCGAAGGTCACTTACTACAGCTCTCTGCAATGCGTACAAGAACTACTCAGATTGTGTTGCAGGCGATCAAGAACAAATCTTGGGCACCTCACAGCTGTTGTATCTCTTGTTGTTCGACATTGATAAGCTGGCACAGTGGTAAGTATAGGCGAATGTCAATCGCAGTGCCTGCAGTCTGGATAGAGCCAAGGGATCATGTGACAGACTGCTACTTCTGTCTCACGAAGATATCAGGCTTTTCAAGGAAGTCAAAGCTGACCGTCCAGAATCCAGACGTGCGTTCCGTTCAACGTCCAGTGCTTCACAGCGTTGACTTACTGGTTCCATCCTCAGCCCAGAAGGGGATCAGCTCATCTGAAAGTAGCGACACTGCTATAAGTGCCAGCAGCGATGCATCCATTGCATCAGGAATACAAGCATCTGAGCCTCATCTTGTCACACAGCCCAAGCTGAATGACTTAGCAAGGGATTTAGCTCTGTCGAACCAACGTGCTGAAGTGCTAGCTTCCCGATTGCGAGAGTGGAACCTTCTGGATCCGAGTGCTAAGGTTTCCTCATTTCGCTATCGTGATCGGGAATTTTCCCAGAATTTCACAAAGACCGGTCTACTGTGCCACTGCACCGATGTACAAGGGTTGCTCATAGGCTCACCTGTGGTGAGCCTAAAAGCTGTACTGTTACACAATAGCAACTTATACCCACCGATACCAGTCCCGTATGTCGTTGGAATGAAAGAAACATAAAAAACGATGAAGGAGCTGCTTTGTGCCATCAAGTATTCGGAACATGAGTGGAAGATCTGTGGTGACCTCAGGATTGTAGGTCTAGTGTTGGGCCTCCAAAGTGGATACACCAAGCACTCCTGATTCCACTGCTAGTGGGACAGCAGAGCAGATGGGAAACACTACAAACAGAAGCAGTGGCCTAAGCGCTCCAGTTTCGTGCCAGGGAAGCACAACGTGCAACACGCTCCTTTCGTTGAACAAGGAGATGTCCTACTTCCTCCTCTGCACATCAAACTTGCACTAATGAAGCAGTTTGCATGGGCGCTGGACAAGGATGGAGCAGCTTTCCGCTTCCTGCAGCAGAAGTTTCCTCGCATCAGTGAAGCTAAGCTAAAAGCGGGGATTTTTGTTGGTGCTCAAATCCGAGAGATTCTAAGCGATTCTGATTTTGCATGCATGATGAGTAGGGTGGAGTTTCAGGCATAGAAAGCTTTTAAGGCTGTAGTCGAAAACTACCTCAGCAACAAGCGAGCCACTAACTACAAGAAGCTGATTGCTGACCTCCTGCGCCACTACCGCCAAATGGGATGCAGAATGTCAATTAAGCTGCACTATCTTCACTCCGATCTGGACTTCTTCTCGGATAACCTCGGGGCTGTCAGTGACGAGCACGGAGAGCACTTCCACCAGACAATCGCAACGCTGGAACATCGCTATCAAAGGCGCTGGGATGCAGTTATCCTTGAAGACTATTGCTGGTTCCTGAAGCGAGACATACTACTGTCTATAACAGAGCAGCAAGAAGGCTTTTTGAGTTGTGAACCCGAGGGTCTTTGGTCTTATGCAGTGACTGAATTCTTCGGAAAGTATTTATTCACTGACCTACATTGCACTTGTAAATACCTAAAAACACGCTTACATTTGTTATACATGTACACTTGTGATGTACTTCGTATTGCATTCGTACATGGAGTGTTCATGTATACGTTAGATTAGCAGTACTTTGCAGTGTTTGCTGAATTATATTATTTGCATTCAGAATATTGTCTGCCTGTTTTTACTTGAGTGCTTTAATAGTCTTGAAGCAGTAATTGCTCTGCTAATGTCGTATGTCATACATGCAAAGGTGATTCACTGTTCATGATAGCATGCAATTTCTGTATTTCACACCCTCATTTGAGTCGAAACGACAGTTCATTGATAAATTATTTAATTTGTCCTGCTTTCTAAAGGGACAGGTCAAATTGAGTACAAGGTTGCCACAGCATTTATCTACTTTTGGGGAAATGTTGTTACGGAAGCCTGAAGAGAGAAACAAAGGCCTCTTCATGGCAGGGTACGAACAAGCAGTGAGAGTAGCTTTGGTGGAAGAAAAAACTGGAAAATCAAAACATGGCGGTAAATGTGAAGTTTGAGGTCAACAAGATAAGAGCATTTACTACTTTAAATATTAACAATAATAATGGAAACTTTTTATTTTTTCATCTGAACACATACAAATACCAACCTCACTAATCAAGGTAGTTTGCATTGGCTTGCCTGTTTAACAAAATTAAATATGTTACTAACAAAATTATTAAAACGACAATAGTTCAGGGTTTGTCCATGGTTTGTTTCTACGACAGAATATGCAGTATGTGGTGCGAATGATAATATTGGAAAGTTTGATTGAAAGAAAGCGCTCGTATTTGTTGTCGACGTTCAAAACGTTGCACATTTCACTGAAAGTAATTCAAGATCGACCGAATATACCTAAAGAGCTAATGGCAAGATTTTCTAAGCTAATTTTCGAAAAGCTGGAAGGCAAATCACGAATCAAAGAACGATATTTTTCATATTTTCGAGAAGCATTTTTATCAAGGTTTGCTTCATACCCCACCGTCAATTTAAGCATGTATAACTGTCTTTGTGGAGTAAATAACAGCAAATCAGGTCGAAAAGTATCTCCAGTTATACTGCAAGGAGAATCGACAGATATCAGCGTATATTGTACAGCCTTCAAGAGATTTGAGAGAACCTGCTAAAAACTGTAGTGCTGAGTTGTGTCACCAAGTATTTCGACCTTCCGGAAGGTACATTTTGCAGCCGGCGACAACATGAAGAAGGGTTTCTGGTTCAAAGCAGGAAGAGCAGTAAGAAGATAGACTGAGTTTCCATTTAGATAGATTTTTACGAGTTGCAAGGGTATTGTTCAAATGACGAATGGTAAAGGTGAAGATATTTTGGGGCAGCTTTGAACTTCACACCAAAACTTGTTATATTTTGAAGTAGCGTTGTCAAACAGAAATGAGAGAATGGTACCTCGAGTAGTAAGATGACTTTGTAAACGCTTCGTGTTCTGTCTGCAAGCTTTCAAAACTTCTTTTGTGTTTTTATAAATATCATGTTGTATATGGGTACTATTGCTTGTGTTTTTCCACAATGTTCGAATATTATGATTTGGTGAGGACTTGAGAGCGTTACGGGTGACACTTTGGCACTGTAGAAGTTTTGTGGTAGGTAGATGCAAGTTGAGTCCAAATTGATTTTTGGAAAGAATATAGGAGCTAAGAGTGGCACTTATAGGCAGATGAAGCCACTGGCGTATGTATTCAGAGACCAAGTTGTCGAGATTTTCTCCTACCCAAGTTTTAGAAACATTTGAAACAGTAAGGTGCCAGGAAACCTTTGGCAGGGCAAATTCACTATAGAGGCGCAGTTTGTGTTTTGGATGGTTTGGTAAAGAATCAATTTGTTTAAGAAGATCTAATAAAACAGACAGAAGCTTAGATTTGCGAGGTCAATTGGTCATTTCAAAGTCATAGTAACGTCCGAGATACTTAAAGGCATCCCCCATGGCTACAGGAGTTACAGTTTCATTATTAATAAAAAGCTTGGGTTGAAATTGAAGAGATCTCGTTGTGAATTTTTTGATACCGAATGTGGCACATTTATCAATCCTGATGATCATGTTGGCCCATTGACATCATCTTGTAAAACAGTTCAAAAGAACCTGGTTCTCTCTTTCCCTACTTGTAATGACCGCAGCGTAATCTGCGAACTGAAACCAGTGCACAGGATTGAACATGCGGTCGTTCTTATCGTGAGGTGAAAAACCCAAGTTGGTTGTATTTTTCATCCCTAATATATTAAATGAATGTATTAAAACACATATAAAAGAGTAGTGGACTAAGACAATCACCTTGCAAAATCCCACGACGAACTGTTATGGCTTCAGTTGTAAAACGATCAGTGATAAATGCTGTTGTAAATTCGGTGTAAAGACTGGTGATTAAAGACTTAATTTTGCCAGGAGTGTGATAGTGATCTAGAACAGATGTTATGTTATGGTTATGGTTATGGTGAACTTCACCAAAAGCAATTTTTAGGTCTAAAAGAGTAATGACTAGGGAGCGTTAATTAGTGCGAGCCTTGTTTATTACATGTGCCATCATTGCAGCATCTAAAAAAAGTACCCGAGATCTTAGAAGTGAAGAATTTTTGAATCTGATGTTCAACGAAGTTATTATCCTGCAGGTATTCAAATATTGAGTCACGCAAACAGGATGTATAAACTTTTAATGGAACGGTTTTAAGAGTAAGAGGTCGAAAGCTAGAAGGGTCATCGGTGTTACCCCTCTTATGTATTAAAATCGTACAGGCCCTTTTCCATTTAGGAGGAACTTTGCCAGAAATCCATATGATTTCAGTTATTTCTGTGAGGAAAGACCTTAGATAGGGACATCGTTTAAAGCAAATTATAGATACTTTATCTGGTGAGCATGGTGAGACAGATGACTTCATACGACGAATAACTGGTATGATTTTTTGATATGATTGAGGATCAGTGTTTAAGGATGCTCGGATTCGTTTAAAGACAATATCCAAGGTGGAATTGTAAAGTGTTTGTTTGGAATTGTCGATTAAGTATTTTTTTAAAAGTATTGGGCGCAACAGACTTTAGGGAAGGTTGGAAGTATTGTAGAGCTTTTTTGCAGCACACGCTTTACGTAACCCAGAGGTTTTGGAGATGAGGTTATCGTGGTTACACAGGGTGTGATTGTTATGGGAAGAAGTCAGTTTGGGGGGAAGCAAATGGGAAACGTATTTGATTTCCATGACTAAAGCATTGCTTTTTAAAAGTGATTTTAAGTCCTTTTCTAATTGGTTAACTTTGTGGTCCTGATATTTTCTTTGGAACCCTTCGTCGAAGTTCTTATAATAGTTCCGCATGTATCTTCAAAGTACTAATAAATCGAATTGTTCATAAATCGAATTACGTAGTCAATCGTCGAAGGTTTCAACTCAACAGATCCCAAAATAGATTGAAAATAGCTGTTAGTAATTTTCCATTGTTCACTTAACCTTGGGATACGTATCCCCTCTTTAATTTCAACTTGTTCTCCACTTGACAATACTGTTGTTGGTTCACTATTGTTTAAAATATCTTCGTGTATTTTTTCAAACGCTTCTTCGTCAAAGCCTTCAATTACTCGACAGTTCCGTTGATGAATTCTTGAATCTTTCAATCCTTTACACACTTTTCCGCATGAACATTTAACCCCAGATGTCACAATAGCAGTATAACTGTCTTTATTGTTTTTCCTAATCAATGGCAAGTTAATTTCTCCATTGGGATTGCAAATGTTTTCCTGTAACCGCCTTTTACATCTCCAGATATGGCGTCCAAGAGATTGAAATTCCTTTCCATAGAAACTACAAACCACAAATAATGTCAAAAAATATCGAAAACTAAACTCAAACATTTTCCCAATAAAATCCTTGTGCGATGACGAGTCGATAGATATAAAATTGTACTTGGTATATTTAAAAACAAAACAAAATTTTTGTAATTAAACGAGAGCCGTGTACAGAGACGTCTGCACGCCACCGCTCAACAGCTAGAATGCTAGACACAGCTAGGATAATAATAATAATAATAATAATAATAATAATAATAATAATAATAATAATCATCATCATCATCATAACAATGAAAATAATGACAGTAATAGTAATAAAAACAATAAAAAGAAATAGTAGAGAAATCAACAATAGCTGGAAAAAAGCTCAGAGTAAAAAAATATAATCACTATCAAACTATATTTACGAAATGATGAATAATGAATGACGGTGATGATGGTGATAATAATGACATGATGATTGCAATGATGATGGAGGTGATGAGGTCATTANATAATAATAATAATAATAATAATAATAATAATAATAATAATAATAATAATAATAATAATAATAATAATAATAATAATCATCATCATCATCATAACAATGAAAATAATGACAGTAATAGTAATAAAAACAATAAAAAGAAATAGTAGAGAAATCAACAATAGCTGGAAAAAAGCTCAGAGTAAAAAAATATAATCACTATCAAACTATATTTACGAAATGATGAATAATGAATGACGGTGATGATGGTGATAATAATGACATGATGATTGCAATGATGATGGAGGTGATGAGGTCATTATGACATTGACGATTATGGCAACAGTAATAATACTCACACTTCCTAAACTACACTTCATCAGTTAAGAACTGTACCATATAATCTTACCTTAATTGTGTCAAAGGGGTGACTAACCAGGATTCCAGCACAACCTTCAAAGTAAAATCAAGAGTTATTTGTCATTATTCCTTCAACCTGTATCAATTTCAAAATGATATAATTCTCATAAATAACCATTTGTAATGAACTACCAAACAATATAACATACTCCAACAAGGCTGTATATGTCACAGAATTAGATAAACTAGTAGTAGAAACTCATAATATTTCTGCTGTTTTACAAGAAAAGTATTGTCACAAAACTATTCTGAGCAAAATTTTCTGATGTGAATGCAGAACCTTTCCTCCATGTCACTTGTACATAATCTGCATTGCAATAGCATTACTGGGGTGGACATCATTCACTAATTAATTTTGGAAGAAGGAATTGGATCAATGTAATTCTACTATGAGCAATTAAAAATAAAAAAACTACTGATATAACTAACAACTTACAAAGACAATGTGCTTTTACCAAACTAACACCAAACACTGAAGTGATTTTGGTCTCTACTTTGACAATACAATAATGATGATAATAATAACAATAATTATTATTATAAGTCATATTATTATTATTATTATTATTATTATTATTATTAGTATTAGTAGTAGTAGTAGTAGTAGTAGTAGTAGTAGTAGTAGTAGTAGTAGTAATAGTAGTAACAGTAGTAGTAGCTAATCAATAATGGTTTGTGGTCCTTGATCTGGTACATAGTGGTCAATCCCCAAATTGGTTTTCCTCCATATTTCCTCATATCATTCTGTGCTGTATGGTCTTTAATATTTATTTCATTTACAATAGGAACACAATAGCTTTCTCACCATTGGCCATCTCTACTTCCTTAATTTTCCTATGGCTAGCTTACAAAGCTAGCCATTCTTCCTTCAAGCCCTTGCCTGATCACATAGTCATTATCACTGAATTTTTTTAACAATTATAGGACAACCTTCTAATTCACAATCATTTTTGGCAAATAACTTCAAGTTTCCTACATGAATAAGGTGATTGATAATTTTACCAATGATATCCATATCCAGTGTTGTCCAATTCATTAGAAAGAAGAATCAAAGACACACAAAATATAATGAGAGAAAGGGAGTCTCCCTGAAAAATACCTCATTTAGTTCTGATGTTATTAGTCTGGTTAGTACCCATTGAATGTAAAAGAAGACATATTCCAACCTGCTATGTTGTACTTGAATAAGTTGGAAATTACTGGAGAGATCATATAAATGTCAAGGCTTTGGACTATCCAGTCGTGAAGGACACTATCAAAAGTTTTGTAGTAATCTATCCAAGATGTACTGAGGTTTTACTTTTCTTTTTATGGTTTTCTAAAATTATTTTGTTGATTAAGTGCTGGTCTTTACATCCACAGGCAGGAGTTTCACTTGCACCCTTTTTGTTTATGGGGGAGAATGTCACTGTTTTCTATCAGTAACAATAAATGTTAAAATTTTGTGGGTGGTTATGAGCCAGGTAATCAGATGATAATTTTTTGGATTTTGTGTATCGTCTGACTTAGGTAAAAGATAAATAATTCCCTCGGGTAACCAAGGTGCCAAGTCTTCAGGATTAATCATCATTTTAATAAAGGTCTGTAATAGTTTCATATGGGTTTCAGTTACAGAATTCAGCTAAAAGTTTGGTATCCTGTCTATACCAGGGGATTTCCACTTGTGGGTCTTTGCAAGTGCTGTTTGCAATTCTTCAACCATGATGTCAACCCATTCCTGACTTTTGGTCTCTTCCATTCACTCCTCCTCCCTCTCTATCCAACTTGCTTTAGCATTAAAATTCTCTTCCTTTCCCCAACTATTCATTCAAAATTCTTCAACCTTAACTTTTGCCTAATTCTTTGTAAACTTTTTAGCATCTGTTTTGAAGGTCCTGTTTTCTCTTAAAAATTTAGTCCTCTTATAACATCACTGTAGTTGCTGAGCTTTGACCTGTATTTACTGTTTCAGAGTTTCCTTAGTGTTGTCAATTGACACCTGTATGTGGCATAGTATTTCTTTTCAGTCCATCTACTTTTTCTGGTTTTTACTGCTTTAACACTGTATAATTCCTCTAATATTAATATATCAGCCAGGAGATAGTCAAACTCTTTTTACTTTCCATTTTGGAGGTGTGTTAGTGTGTTTTATATTCTTCTTTCTCATTTGAATACTGATGTTAAGAGTGGCAACTTTTGCATTTGAATATAAGATATTGTTAAGGGTGGTCATATCATATTCTCTATCTTTCAAGATTTCCTCTAGAGCAATGTTAGAGTTCAATCTTTGCATTTGTTTTACAATTAATTGTCCATTTTGGGGGGGAACTCTTTCTTCAATGGGTGTTTGCTTAGGTGAGTTTTCCACGTATATCCTTAAGTGCTGCTGCTTATTTCTCCTTGTTGTTTCAGATAAAGTTTAGAGTATCCTGATCTTCAATTTGTGGGTTGATTTCAATAGGGTTTCAAAGTTTTCCAATCACATGATCAACTTCAGCCTCATTCAGAAGAGGGGCATTAACAACTAGCTCTTGCTCAAGGTGGTTACTATTACCCATGCATTCTCTGCATTTCTATCATCAGGTGGTACAACAACATAATTCCTATGAATTTGGTCAATTTCAGCATTTTTGCAGCCCATCACATCTCAATGCACATTTCCTAGTTTGTTGGGGTCCATACATGGTCTAATTTCATTTCCTACAAGGGCTGATAGGAACTCCTCTCCCTTTCTCTCTTCATCTCCAACATCTTCCTCAGGATCCTTCCATTTCCTAACAAGGCAGATTTTGTGCAGCTCCAAAATCACCCAGTGCACCCAATTGTTCAACCCACCTATCAAATTCTTTGTCACACTTCCATGGGCACCTACAAACACATGAACAAACTGCATCTTCCTCAGTTTCCACAGTCTTTCAATTTCCTTGTCAAAGTCTTGGTATTTCTCTACCTTTCCTTTTTGATGTACTATTCCATTAGCAGACAATGCAATATCAATTACTTTGCAGCATTTTTTCTTCTTATCAATAACATTTTCTGGCCTTCTTGTTTCTATCTCATCGTTGCACTGCATAATTATATCCCACAATCCTATATCTTCATTCTCTTCCACTACCTCTGGGTTATATTCATACCATTTTTCCTTATGTTCTAATGCATTTTTCTTACACTGTTTCCAATGAATTTTCTTTGCTACATTACCATGGCATCTCTTGTGTTTTTTCTATTCTAATTTCTCACATTCATTTACTATATATTGCACACTTTCTACCCTCTTTCCACACATTCTACATTGATGAATGCCAATGTTCTTATCAGTGTAATGATTTACATAATTTGTTCTGATCACCTGTTTCTGTTGAGCACATAACAACTCCTGTCTCAACTTTTAAATCACTTTTGAATAATCAATTATAGGTTTTGTCCTTGTATTCCTTGTTTGGAATTTCGCTGTTAACTGTCCACAAATCCTTTTCCCTGCCCATTTCTGTTTTAGCTCCTGCAAATTCTGTCATTTGAATTCACCATACACTGTCATTGCCTTTCTCATTGTCCTGTCTGGCCTTTTTAATTCACATTGTTTCCATTACAAGATCATCAGAAGATAGCTACTACCCATGTGATCATAACTGTAATTTTGTTTCTAGCATTTAACTTTGATGAAAAATCAACCTGAGCCTTCTCTTGTATTCCCTTGTAATTTTTTTTCATTTCATTTTCTTTTATCTTGTCCAGATTGACTACCACCAAGTGTCTGTAACCTTTCTGTCACACTTTCTTAATTAGTTCACCATCCGAAGTTCCATCCCCTCACATCAAGCTATTTTTCTTCTCTTCAATGTAAGAACACCACACTTTCTGGCTCCATCCCAATGCCCATAATAAAGATGTGTACTGTGTTTACAAGTGCATCTATCTCTTCTTCATTCTTACCAAACAGCTTTAGATCATCCATGAACAGAAGATGATTTAATTTGTAATCTTTCTTTCCACATTTATAACTTGTATTGACCTTTCTAAGAACTAAGGGGAGTGCAATTATAGTCAACACAAAGAGTTAAAGTGTAAAACTGTCACCCTGAAATAGCCCCTCTTTACATTAACATCACCAAAGTCTTTTCCATTAGATGTTAATGAAAGCTTCTACTGATGCATACTACTCTGCAGAAACTACTTACTTACTTTCTCTGTTTAATGTCTTTCTTTCCCATGAGATGGGAAAAGAACTACTAACTACTAATTCTTATGTCAGCATTGAATATATTCATCCTTGGCACAATGCCTGAAATGATTAAAACATAATAAGTGTTTTGCCTTTATTATTACTATTATTACTACTGTTGACATTTTCTTTATCTTCTTGATTAGATTAACAGTGCTGGGTCCAGCCCATGGGTCCAGAGAATTATCAGGGAGTTGATTCTTTTATTGACAGTACTCTTCTGTGGATATATGCTGTACCGAGGAAGGTTACCTTCTGAATTTTGCACTTGATGCTATTTCCATGGACATTATTCAAGTACTTTTCAATTCCTTTTGTAACAAGACCTAAGGCTCTGACTATGGCAGGTAATGTTATTGTTTTCATTCCCCACATCTTTGAAATTAATATTTTTAGATAAGGTATTTCAATAATTTCTCCATCACTTTTATGGATGTGTTGCAATCAGCTGGATGGCCAAACAATGCCAATGCCTGATTTTTCCTTTATATTCTTAAAGGCAATATCAGGTTTGTTTGTAGCAATGTCAGTGTGAATTTGCATGTCCCATGGAATGGTGATCTCTTCATTTGGACTGTTTCCAGATTATGTTCATTCCATCTTTATGTAGTTTTGAAATAGTAATGCTTCAAGATCTTCCAGAATATCTAGGAACTTGGAATATTGCACCTCTGGATGCACTTCCTCTTGGTGAGCTCTGAATATTTCGATGTGATATTAACAACAGTCTCTTCATCTTTGTTGAAAATTCAGCACAATAGGTTGTTCTCATTTTTCATAATTTGGTGGTGATACTATCTAGTCACAAGGGATTAGTCTTGGGCAACAATAAATGTGAGTTCTGTTCCATCTTGTAGCTCCAAACTTTACAACCATTGAAGTTTTTTTCTTGATTCACATTGGCATTGGTCAGTTTCTTGAAATATTCACCATGCAATAGCTTTTCCTCCTATTTTCCCTAAAGAATTTTTATTTATTTGTCTTCTGCTGCCTTTTTTACCATATTTCCATTATTAGCTATTGCTTCTTCTTCTTGTTTCTGAGTGGGAAATGGCACATTTTATCCCTTTCTATATTTATCAGCTTATTTCCAAACTGAACATTGCTTTTTAGTCTTGTCAACTATGCTGGTGTGTAGAATCAGTCATGTGTGGAACACATCCAACAACTCAGTATTATCTTTGACTAAGTACTGGTAAAATCATAAACTAAAGCTCAAGTCCATTCAGTGCCGGTTACATAGCTGTGGTGCAAATTAACTTACAAGGGGATATACAAAGGTCCTAGCAATATCAGTAAAGTACTTGGCTGGTCAGCTTTTATTACTCTATTTTTATTGTATGTTTCAGAGCTCTGTGCGATTCACCATTGACATGATTTATGAAATTCTTCCCATATATATATATATATATATATATATATATATATATATATATATATGTGTGTGTGTGTGTGTGTGTGATCAATGAAGTATGCTGAAAAAAAACCTTATTAGTGGATGAGGAAAAAAAGTTGACAAACCCAAAACAGGGTTTGTGAAACTTTTCTATGGAATATTTTGCCTGAAGAACTCAAACAAACTGTTTTTAGATTCAAGGATACAATAGGCTGATATATCACTGGTAGTTATGACAACCTATAACAAATAGCACTATGAATGACCAAACTCAATTTAAGAACTATCTTTATTTAATTTTCTTAAGTCACAAGTGCTATTACCTGATACCTCATACATTCAGCTATTAAATCTATTCGTGACTTTTTCATTCTAAAAAAGATGATTTTATGTATTGTGCTATAGAATGCTTTACCACTGAGGGCATTTTGTATCCATAGAAACATACTGTCTATTGTCCCGTGTGTACTATTGTCAAATCTGGACGGGTGCTCCATTTCATCTTGATGTTCTTGAATGACTTCAGGGACATTATTTAAACTTTATAGGTCAAAATCTTGCTGATACTGACCAATCTTTGTCTTATCAATGAAATGTGACATGTTATCAGTTTATCACATCTTGTGTGACTTATTTCTCTCAAGATCTTCATCTTTATGCAGTTGCTGCTCCTGGTTCAAAACAATTTTTCAATAAATACCATTTCTTTCTTTAGAAGGATGGATTGTGGAACTCGTTGGATTATGATTGCTTTCCTCCATCATATGTCAAGAATGTTTTTAAGTCTTGAGGTTAACTCTTTTCTCTTGGCCTAACTATTTTGGTCTTTTAACACAGTTCCATACTTTTAGCGCCTTTTTTACTTGTATGGTTTTTAAACTATCAAGCAAATGTTCATGGTCAGGTTGATAAGGAAAAAAGGTGGAATAGCTAGCACCATGGTCACAAAATTTATACCAAAATAACATGAATTAAATGACACAATTACAATTTAACTACATAGATAATAATTGAAAATAACATGATCTCTATTTCGTGCTCGTCCTGGCTCTGGTTTCAAGTATAAGTTCTTAAGTTACTTCGGAGAAAAACAACAGTGGAAATTTAATATCGCTTTACATCACCGTACTTTTAAGACAACAAATATAAAAAAACTGTACAGTAAATTACCTGAGACCCATCCAGCAAAGAAATCAGCCATAAAATCAAGGGCTGGGCTCCTATTTTCCATCCCTGTGTTGTACGTGGACTCATTCAGGTTTTTGCTAGAATTGATGTCTGGTTTCAACTTTCAATCACCATTTCTTAACACTGCTGTTTTATTTTGGCCTTCGGCAACATCGGTTCTCTAATGTCATGCATGTTTCTGACCACAATAACCTTAACTGTTTACAGGTGTTTGTGACCCCTTGCTGCCTCACCATCAGCAGCGAAGGACAAACACAAGTTACTCGGGGTGACTTGCAAGTTTACTCGCGATTTCCATTGTTCAGCGGTAACGAACCTATTGAGTGAAAATGGCCAGCACATGGTGAATTTTTTGCAGGAGAGAACTGCTCTTCTTCTCCTTCTTCTACTACTACTTCTTCTTCTGACTTTTCCTTTTTCAGGGGTTGTCGCAACGAATGCGTCTCCTCCACCCTGTGCGGTCTTCTGCGTCCTCCCTGGTAAATCCTTTTAATGTCGTCTTCTCTGATGCTGTCGCTTCATCTGCGTTTGGGCCTTCCTCTTCTACTTCGTCCTGTTATAGGCCAGAGCTTGATTACATTTACTGCCTTCTAACAGAGATGGTTTTTAGGCAATGTCAAGGGACAGAAAACCCTTTCCGGAAATCTAGTTCGGGGTGGGGTTAGGGGCGTCAGCTTCCATGCAAACAATTCTTTGATGCAGCGAATGCGTCTCGCCCTCGATTAGTTAATATTAATAATATTAATATTAATATTGATATTAATTTCTGTCATTGACCCCTGTGTTGAACATAATTGATGCTGAATCGACCTGTAGTATCCTCTACCTTTTGGGCCCTTGTTGCAAAAGGGACGCTGACCCAATTACATCAATTTCCACGATTCTCCTTCTCTAATGTGGCTATTTTGTAGCAAGAACCCGAACCATCATATAAGTTGATTGGTGCTTTTTTTAATGTGGTGGTAGGTGTGTGCTGACTGTACCTAGCAAAACATGCTAGCAATATAGGTTTTTTATGTAATGAACTTCATTTCGGGGTCACTTAAAATACTTTCGTTCTAAATGTGAATTGGTCAATTGCTTTGTGTTCTCTTCGCTCTTACTCTTCATTGTTTACGCTGTCCTTGTGCCTTACTAAAAAACAACAACAATATTTTCATCTCTTTTACACCTATACTTACATACATACTTCATCGACCCTGAGTGCCCTTCACTTTTTGGTCCATTGTACCCAAACAATGTCATGATAACTTCAGAAAACCACCCTCTCCTGTTGAAACAGACACTCTAGCCCAATGACATCAATTCTTACACTAAAGAAGGTACATTATCTTACAGTAAACTGTTCAAATTTTCAGAAATAAAACTGTTATATACTGTACTTATAGTGGTCACTGACATTGACGAAGGCATTTGAATGTTGTTTTGTATATTCATATCATCAACAACATTTTACAACAGAGCTATGGACCAAATGCCATTCTTATCGAAAGTATTTTGAGTGACACAATTTCTGTTTTTCTTTGAGTTCAAGCATTTCTTATTTAATTATCGCCCTCCTCTTTCACGCCTCTTCTTGTATCAATGCTTGTGGCCAAAACAACTTTATCATTCATTAAATTTTGGCTGCACCACCAGCAAGGAGTTAGGGATTACAAAATCAATTCATTAACAACTCAATCCACACCAAATATCCTGTCGCGTCACATCACATCCATGTCTGGCAAAGGTGTAAAGAATAAGCCCCGGCAGGTGCGCTCCCACATAAATTTTTTATCAAAGTAACCTTTCGCTGACATTGTCCTTTTTAATTCATCCTTTTTCACTGATATTCTCCTGTCTTTTATTAACTTTTACGGAAAGCTGTTTTTAAGTGAAGTTGTTGATTATTCTTATTCTTATTCTTCCAGCTTTTCCCTTTAGGGGTCGCCACAGCAGACTATCGCTCTCTACCTCTGTCTGTCGGTAGTGTCCTCTGCAGGGGCTCCAACCACCTTCATATCCTCGTTAACCGAGTCAGAGAAACGTCTCTTCGGTCTCCCACGTTTCCTCTTTCCTGGTGGTGCCATTCCCATCACCCGCTTTTCCACATGCTCCTCATCCCTACGCACCACGTGTCCGAACCACTTCAGCCAAGACTCTCTCAACTTCTCCCCCAGTCTGACCACCCCCAGTGTGTACCGTACTGTCTCATTTCGGATTCTATCCATCCTTGTTTTTCCGATGGAGAACTGCAATATCTTCATTTCATTCACTTCCATCCTCTTCTCTTGCCTTTTTGTCACCGGAACTGTTTCCATGCCATACATCATACCTGGTCTTACCACTGTCTTATGGATTCCTCCTTTAACTTCATTTGGCATGTTCTTGTCACACAAGATGCCTTTCACCTTTCGCCAACCATTCCATCCTGCCTGCACTCTCATCTACACCTCTCGTTCGCAGTCTCCGCTATTTTCCAGCGTCGATCCCAGGTACTTCAACTCTTCCACTTGATTGACCTCACTTCCGTCCATGAATATCTTCATCTGACTCTCTCTATCATTTAGACATAGAGACTCCGTCTTTGTCCTGCTCACTCTCAGACCTCTCCTCTTCAGTGCATATCGCCATCTTTCCAGTTCATGCTCTGCCTCTTGCTTTGTACGGCAGCAGAGTACAATATCGTCGGCAAACATCATGGTCCATGGTGGTTCCCACCTTACTTCCTCCGTAAGGTTGTCCATTATCACTGCAAAAAGAAAAGAAATGAGAGTGGAGTTGAGTAATGTTGTCGGTTACATGATAAAAATTAAGTAACACAACATACATAATTGAAATGCGAACTTATGACGGCTGCATTGCTGTGAGGATACGCCATAGAACAATACAGTGTTATCAATTTAGGCGCAGATCTAGAAATTTGAGCAAAGGGGAGTTCAGGTGATCAAGAGTCGATTGCCAGCGACGCAACCATGGCGAAGGAACGAATCATTGGAAGAGAAATTGAGGGGTTCACCAAAGTAAATTTTGATAAATAAAATTTCAATTTTCAATTCAATTTCAAAGTTGATTTAACAACAACAACAAATAACTATACAATTTGGAGAAAAAACACATGTCAGTATTTATAGGAATAGTGAGTCTTTGTTGTGATTGAGAGGGCATAAGCCTAGGCATATACAAGACCATTGACTAATATACATACATAAAAATGAGTAATATACAGTAAAAATATCTCAGTGATGGGAAATTTACAAAAAAGGAGTTAATTATAATCAACATTATTATTATTATTATTCTTTCGGCTTCTCCCATTAGGGGTCGCCACAGCGGACCAGTCTCACAGTCGGAGTACATATCCTGTACAGCTTTGATGTAGATCTCTGGCACTCCTGCAGCTCGCTTGCAGTACCATATTTCTTCTCTCGGTATCCTACCATAGGCTTTCTCAAGGTCTATGAAAACACAGTCCAGCTGTTGTTGTCCTTCTCTATACTTTTCAAGGAGAATTCTGAGTGCAAATAAGGCGTCTGTGGTGTTTTTGCCTGGCATAAAGCCAAATTGCTCATCGCTGATGGTGACAATCTCACGGAGCCTTTCCTCAATCACTCTCTTCCATAGCTTCACGGCGTGGCTCATGAGTTTGATCCCGCGGTAGTTCCCACATTGTGCATCGCTCTTTTCCTTGTAGATTGGGATAAGGGTACTTTTTCTCCACTCTTTTGGCATTGGTTCACCCCTGAGGATCTTGTTAAAAAGGTGGGTCAGAAA
>RDPX01000118.1:421983-434962 GCA_003991215.1 Morbakka virulenta | reverse complement strand
CAAGCTAACTTTGATGTCTTTTGCCTCAAAATGAAATTCACAAAGTACAGTAGTCCTCTTTATTTGAAAATTATCTCCAGTACCTTTCCTTCTATATTGATTTATTATACGTTTCCACTGACGATAAAGCTTAGCATCTTTGGGTAGTGTAAAAAAAACCAATGCCAGTTGGATTCATTTTGCTGTCATATGTTCTACTTTTGCAATTTGGCATGCAGCAGTACACTCCCAATCCGCCTTTTTCAATTTGTTTTGGTCTAGAGGCAGACGAACCAGCAGAATTTTCTGAAGACTCCATTTTTATATTAAGCAATCAATTTCTCATAACACAAGAAACGCCATTTTCTCTTTCAAAGCACTTGCTGACTGTTTGTTTTGATTTTTTCGCAAGTTCCGCCTCGTTTTCATGCAGCGGAAAAAAATCTCGGGAAAGGTGTATTTCGGTGGGGGGAAGAACGTAAAAATAGTCTAAATGTTTATCACAAATTTCACAAATTGTTACAGCATCAGGAGATTGTGAACACTGAAATAAAATCGTTCAAGACAAATCATATCAAAATTGAACATGACAGGATTATGAAACAAGTAAGGGATAAAGTGAATTGGCCTTGGATAGATTAGAAATAGATACATTTTTGAAAACGGCTTAAAGAAAACAATTTTATATAATAAACATGGATGCCTACATGCAAATTATCAGAGAAACTTACAATGCCTTGCTTCCCGCACTACAGAGACATGCTGATACAATAGATTATGAGAATGAGATTGATGAAAAAAGACTACAGATCACAATCAATGAGATTAATAAACTCTGTCATAACTATCCATTTCTTTGAAAATTTGCAGAGTAAACGGTAACAGTGACCTGTTCAGAAGTGTTTTTGCTTAGAAAGAAGATGCTGAAATAAGTAACCTGTATTGGGGTTTCGCTTATTTGTTTGAAACATTTGAACCATTGTTTTGGATGGTAGAACATATTTAACCTTCTTATAGGTAGGTTTATCAGACATCCATTATGAGTTACACAAAACTGAAGCTCGCCGAATTTGGCGAACTTCCTAGCGTGTGAATTCTAGGAAGCTCGCCAAATTCGGCGAGCTTTAGTTTTGTGTAACTCATAATGGATGTCTGATAAACATACCTATAACAAGGTTAAAATATGTTCGTCAATAAAAATGATAAAAATAAAAATGGGTCAAGCACAACTTTTTTGACATTTTGTTACATTGTGTAATATACAATGTAAGCTTTCATTTATAAATCTTATCAAAATCAACTGTACATAAATCCTACAGAACAAGGATCCCAAATCGCTGACAAACAATTTTGCTATTTAATCTAATATGCGTTTTCATGAATATCCCAGTGCACTTCAAAAAATTAAAAACTCCTTTGCATTACCTATTTTAGGGGCAAGTTTAGAATAACCTTTTTTTAGAAGCAGTCGTAAATCTGTCAACATTAGCTATTTTTAGGTCTCGTCATTTGTGGTCAAGACATAGGAGTGTCCCTTGTTTATGGTCGCTGTTTCCCATATGATGTTATTGATCTAAAGGTCGTTTTCCGACGATTGTCTCTGTACGTGCATCCCAGTACCTGATTCTGAATGCTCTATTGTTCTTTATTTTAAAAGATAAAAAAACAAGATCAACTCTTCCATCTAGAAAGCACTCGAAGGCATAGAGAGTTGAAAGTAACAGGAAGTTATACTGGCAATAACCAGTGTTGTGGGAAACATTCACAGGGCCTGAATGTGGAGAGCTACTACGACAGAGATATCTACACAATTAACAATGGCAAGCGACATCAATCCAAGGTGTACAAGCTTTGACATGCCACCATGGCATTGAGCCTGCGAGCCCAGGAAAGGAATTCATGGTGTTCTCCGATGACACTTTTCATCATTAAACTCCACAAGCTTTCTTTAGTCTGAGTGACAGGCCTCTTGCACGAAAATGACTATGATCTTCAAGTTGGATAGCTTTGGAGCTACTACATCTATCGGTGGTTGTCCAGTAAAGTAGCTTTGATCTGCAGTTTACATTAACAAACTTGACCAAATCAAATATAAGGCCTAAGAAATTTAAAGTTGTATAGTGGCCCGAAGAATTGAAATATGGGATGTGTGAGCGGAGGCGTCACAGCAAACAGGTGACCATAGGTACTGGATGTGTGGTGACATCACACACAGAAATCAAGGTTTTAAGATCAAGATATTACAACATCCCAACTAGCCAAGTATAACAATGAAAGACCAACAATACTAAACTTGCAATCAAAATGAAACTACCGAAAATTATATTAATGTTGGTCATAGATGGCTGTCAGCTATGGTCGTTCACCACCAATCTCGAGTGACGAATAAACTGTATTGAGAAAAGATACTCTGAAAGGCTTGTTACAATAACTTTTAAGCATCAGTCCACAGATAGGTAGTGGGGGAAGAAAAGTGTAAAATAGGAAACTAAGATCCACCAACTGCTAAGAAAAGGGCGCCGTTTGGTTCATGATAGGTAAAAGTCAGATATACGAGGAAATACCATACACATGACAAAAAAAAAAGCTAAAGACGAATAAGAAGACCAAGTCAAACTTGTATCTAGAATATCACCAAATAGATATGCCATATAACCGTTGAATACCTGGCAGCAAAAGTGCATCGTATGGGCTGGAGAACAACAAATGCATAAGAAGTCTTGACAGCCGTTTAATTGGTTGACCAAGACAGTAAATATACCACGTCTCACTAAACTTGTTCCATTTTCTTTTTGTTTCAGGATTTACTTTAGAAGCAGGATCTAACAACATTTGCTAAGTGTCTCCTTAGAGTAAGTCTTCTAAAGAGGCTAAAACACAGCACAAACAAAAAAGAGAGAAAGAAAAAGGAATTTATTGCAAAAGCCATAGAATATAAAGCTTAAGTTTAACTAAAGATTTTCCCTCAATTCACTATAAAAATTAAGAAATAATTAGCATCCACTTGCTGCAGAAAAAGCAAAGTTTTTTCGCGTCACAGATAGGCTTTAAAGTGACTATTTTATTGTTCCGTAGATTCTTTTTTATTTTTCTAATTTCCATTGAAGGAAGTAAATGTGTTCCTGTTTCACCAAGACAAGGTGTCATTATACCCGAATAGTGAAATTATTAAGTACAGTGAATTTTTGTACCAGCACCCAAAGTGTCCCTCCAACTGCATTCTTAGTGTCAACGGTTTCAGAAGGTCAGCCAAATTTTCAACAAAACGATAATAAGAAGCAGCTGTGATGTCGATAATAGGTCTGAACTTTGGTGAAAAATAATCTTTTACTTAAATATTTCAACAAATTCCAACAAATGTGTTTAAAAATGTTCTATGTGTTACTTTTGATGTCGAGTCACTTTTAACGAGCGTACCTCAAATGAACTTTGAAAAAGATTATACTGGATACTTACTTAAAAACTGTGTTTGGTTACAATGGCTTATTTTATGACTAACGTGTCAACGTGGATTTGGCCTTTTCTCTTGGTCCTGTCATGGCTTACTTAATCGCAACTGAATTTGAAGAAATCGTTATTAGACCACTAGTTAACAATGATGGTACAAATTTCTATGGTTGTTTTATTCATGATACGCTATTCATCGTTAGACCAGCTGAGTTGACCCGATTTACAAGCATTGAACAATTCTGACTGTAACTTTAAGCTAACTGTTGATTTGTTGAACGATGAAAAACCTATGTGTCTTGACAAAATCATGCGTTCTGGTGGTCAAACTATTCACAGGAAACCTAGCAACGCTGTTTCTGACCATGGAATGAAACCGCCAATGTTTGAATGTCAACATTGGCGGTTTCATTCCATGGTCTTATCGAATCTCCTGAATATGGAGTCTTGTCATCCAAGCTACTATTTTATTCATGATACGCTATTCATCGTTAGACCAGCTGATGTTGACCCGATTTACAAGGCATTGAACAATTCTGACTGTAACTTTAAGCTAACTGTTGATTTGTTGAACGATGAAAAACCTATGTGTCTTGACAAAATCATGCGTTCTGGTGGTCAAGCTATTCACAGGAAACCTAGCAACGCTGTTTCTGACCATGGAATGAAACCGCCAATGTTTGAATGTCAACATTGGCGGTTTCATTCCATGGTCTTATCGAATCTCCTGGATATGGAGTCTTGTCATCCAAGCTACTATTTTATTCATGATACGCTATTCATCGTTAGACCAGCTGATGTTGACCCGATTTACAAGGCATTGAACAATTCTGACTGTAACTTTAAGCTAACTGTTGATTTGTTGAACGATGAAAAACCTATGTGTCTTGACAAAATCATGCGTTCTGGTGGTCAAGCTATTCACAGGAAACCTAGCAACGCTGTTTCTGACCATGGAATGAAACCGCCAATGTTTGAATGTCAACATTGGCGGTTTCATTCCATGGTCTTATCGAATCTCCTGGATATGGAGTCTTGTCATCCAAGCTAATGAAATTAATGAAATGAAAACGGTAAAAGATTTTGCATCTTGGAATGGGTTTTCTGCCATTCATTATCTGAGTAAAAAAACACCAGGGAGAAAGAGGAACACAGTTACTTCCTTCAATGGTTAAAAAAACACAGTGATTCCCCTAAAACCGCCTTACTGCTATTAACTTTGGTAATCAAGCGCAGAAATACTTGAACAGATCAAATCTCAAAACAGGATTGACGAAACCGCCAAGGTATAAATGTCCTAACGTCTTCTTCTTGTTGTGCTCTATCGTATGACATTGGCGACCAGTTTATGCCAATCGTTCCTGCTTTCTGTGCATTGAATAACTGCTGACATCCCACTCCATTCTGCAATTCTTTGGAGAAATGTAACCCTTTGTCTTTCTCTTGCTCTTTTTCCTGCTATCTTGCCCATAAGTGCTAGCTTTTCCACGCCGTCTTTTCTCATGCAATGTCCAAGGAACTGTAATTGCTTTTTCTTAATTGTTTTCATCAGCTTCTTTTGTGTGTCTGCTTTAACTAAAATTTCTTCATTCGTTGTATGACGTACTATCGTACTATCATTATTCTCCGCAGAAGCCATATCTCTGCTACACTGATTCTCTTTACCATTTCTTTAGAAACAGTCCATGTCTCACTTCCATATTTGGACCGGCAACATGTAACATTCCAGTACCCTTAGTCTTGTTGATATGGTGATCTTTAGGTTGCACAAGATTTTCTTTAGTTTTGAAAAGGTCTCTCTTGACATTGCAATTCTTCTTTTGATCTCCCTGTCGCATCTAACGTCTGATGTGATCAAGCTTCCCAAATAACTAAACCAGTTCACTTGCTTAATTTTTGTGTTATGAACCCAGATGTTACAAGATGGAATGTCCTTCTCTTTGGTTACTATCATGCAGTCTGTCTTTTTGGTCTTGACATGTAAGCACTTTTTTGTACTTTCTATGACTACCTTATCACTAATTCTTGAAGTTGTTCTACCGATGTGGCTACCAGAAACGTGTCATCTGCATAGCGAAGGTTATTAATATTTTCCCCTCCTACAATAAGCCCTGGCATATCTTCTAATTCTCTTAATATTCTTTCACTATAGAGGTTGAATAGGTCAGTTGACAGCACACATCCTTGTCTTACTCTTTTCTTTATTTCAACATATTTGCCTACTTGATTACCGATTCTTATACCTGCTGTTTGTTTCCAATACAGGTTTCTTATGATTCTTAAATCTTTGCCGTCTATCTGGATATCCTCTAGCATTTCCAAGAGTTTCTCGTGTTTGACATTATTGAAAGCTTTGCTATAATCTATAAAACATAAGAAAAGGTTTCGTTGCATCACAATCGCTCTCTCTGATCATAAATATTGCATTTCGCGTACCGCTATCTTCTACAAATCCCACAGTGCAGTTTTCTATATTTCATGTTTAGTTTTGTTTCTTGTTCGTCTCATCAATATCCTTAATAAAATTTTCACTACATGACTCATAATGCTAATTGTCCTGTGCAGCTCACATTCTGCCGTAGCTGGCCTTTTCGGCAATGCAATAAAGATGGATTTACCCAGGTCAGCAGGGATATCTCCAGATTCGTAAATCTCGTTAAGCACTTTATTTAGTTTAACTATGCCAAAATCACCTATGCTTTTGATTAATTCTGCAGCTAACTCATCTATACCGACTGCTTTGTTGTTTTTCATTTTTTAAACTGCTACCTAAACTTCAGATTCCAAAATCTTTGGACCTATCATATTGATCCTTATCTTCGGCATGTCTCCTCTCTCATCATCAAACAAGTCTGAAATATATTCTGTCCACCTTTCTATCATTGCTTCTTTTTCTACTATTTTACTTCCATCCTTCCTAACTAGTATTGCAAAAATGATTTACTGTGTCGTGTCCTTTCTATCGTTTCCATCGTGTCATCAAAATGATTTGATATTGATAATTTCCTTTATATTATGACATTAATGTTGCCATTCAAATCAGTTGTTTTAAAGAAATCAGTCATAGCTATGCTACATGAAAATCGAATAGAAAATCACGGATACAGCAAAAGGAGGCAATTTACTGGACCCTGCAAAGCTACCCAAGTCTATTAAATGCCTTATATATTATTTTTACAAAGGGTTACCATAAATAATTTAAAATAAACATACCTAAAAACGAGTGAAAATGGAGGGAGAAAAGAAGTCACCAACCAGGTATTACATTGGCTGGTCTATCGGGGCTATTATTGGCAGACTGTTACCAAATACTATTCAAAATTGTTTTTCGTTATTATGCTACTGCAAATGTGGTGAAAATAAAAATGTGTGTATAAATGGCTGATCAACAAATAATAAATATATTTTTCTTGGTGAATATAATGGTTGAATACTAACAAACTTAAAGAAAGAACCAATTGCTATTAGTTCTGGAAGTAAAACCAAGTTCGTCATTCCTTGCGAATATAGACTGGGAAAGGAGAAATGAACATCTGGAACTGTTTCGATTTTGCCCTAAAACCACGTGCAGATGAAATAGACTGGAAAGTTGAGGTATTTCATTTAACCTGAGAACATCTAAAAAATGTTTCAACGAAGAGCCGAGCTTGATAGCTTAGCTACCACTGAACCATAAGTTACGTACTATATGGAGATTATTTGGTCAACTGTTTTATAAAAAAGCTATGTAAACGAGGAAACACAAAAAAAACAACAACAGGAATAACTTACACAACCTACTTCCGTGTTGGACCAAAGATCACTTTTGAAAAAATCAAAAACATGTCAAGATTCCGTTTCTTAGGACACACTGCAAACCCATAGGGATAATTTGCTTTGAAGGGAAGAGTGGAGCAAAGGAGGACAACGTACAAAGGGTGAGGAACATAGAAAGGACCAAAATGTTGAATTTTCCCTGGTCAACAAAAACTTAAGAAATGCGATTTATAACTCTAGATTTCATTACTGGAGTAAAGGACCTCGACTATATTGCAAATACATATTGGGAGCTTGAATTGTTTAATTCCAACAAACCAATGTTAGCGAGGTTCATGAAAGTCTTTGTGTGGAAAAATGAAAAAAAACGAGTAGCTCAAGATAAGTCAAGCTTTAACAGTCTTTTTCAACAGCCTCAGACACAGTGCCTTTAAGATGTAGTAGCCCTCTGTAACAAAGAACGGCATTGCTTGATTGATACCAAGGATCAGGGCTTATGATATAATCATTCAGTAAGAAGCTACTTAATAGCATTACAAATATCGTAAAAGTCACGTTTTATAGTCCAACAGCAGTGTTATCAAGTCACACTTACGAATCTCTGTACGTATATCAACAACATACAACAGTCAAGGTACAGCCGAAAATAGCGATGCAACTCTTATTATTATTAAGTGGAGATATTGAACGAGGTTCTGACCCGAACATTGATGAGGTGAAACAAGATTTCGACTACGTGCTTAAAAGGAAAGGTTTTAAACTCTTCCATCTAAATATTCGTGGATTGTGGGGAAATTTATTTAATATTACTCAAATTTTAAGAGACAACGGAAAAATCGATATTCTTTCTCTTGGTGAAACGCATATAACCGACGAACCGGCGGATGTGTAGAAAATTCAAGGATACACTTTTATGAGTAAAAGCCGCACAAATGGTAGACGTGCAGGAGTTGCGTATTACATTCATTAAAGTATTAATTGGATTAGAAGGTACGATCTTGAAGGTAAAGATCTTGAGAGCATATGGTTGGAAATATTTTTCGAGACGTCTAAATCGCTATTGATTTCTGTTATATATAGACCCCGGGACGGATCACGATACTTGCAAACAAATTTTACTAACTTATTAAACCAAATGTTGTCATTAGCAACAAAATCATCTAAAGAAGCAATTATCATGGGAGACCTAAATGTCAACTACATGGTCAATTCAGATAACAAAGAAATTAAATCGCTTTTTAGTGTATTCGGCTTTAAACAGATAATAAAAGAGGCGACACTAATCGATGTTATTCAAGCAAACAACCCCAAAGCCATCTCAGCATCGATAGTTATACCCATCGCTTTTAGTCGATCTGATAGCCTGTACAAGAAAGCTAAATCATCCAACTTTCAAACCAAAAACAGTGTAGAAATTACAAAAATTATAGCCCTGAAGTACTGTCTCAAAAGATTTTAAATCACATGGAATTTGAACAAGTTATGAATGATACAGATGTAAATATAACTTGGAGCAGGTTAAAGAAAATCATAATCACATGTCTTAATGAGTTCGCTCCTAAGCTAACTAAACGTATTCGTGGACAGCCTTGTCCCTGGTTATCCGTTGAACTAAAAGGTCATATGAATACACGCGATATACTTCTTCGTAAATCCAGAAAAATTAAGAACGCTATCGACATTGCAGCTTACAAAAAGAAAAGAAACCAACTAAATCGTTCAGTTAAACTTGCAAAAAAGGAATTTTTAAAGATCTCCTGGATACAGCATTACACGATTCTAATAATTTCTGGGATGTTCTTAAGAAATTGTATCCAAGTAAAAATTCAACCATACTAGCAACGTTTAAAATATATGGAAAACCAGCATGTGACAAAGCAATCATATCCAATGCCTTCTCTTTTCACTTTAGTAGTGTTATTAGTAAAACGAAAGAAAATTTTTTTGCTCTAAGAAATTGTATTTGGGTGCAACATAAACACGAACCAATCAGAACATGTCGAAAATTTAAGTTCAAAAATATTTTGGCTAGTGAGGTTGAAAGAGAGTTGAAAAAACTTAAACGGAAGAAAGCAACCGGTTAAGACGGTATGCCTTCATTTATCTTGAAAGACTGCTCACACGTTCTTAAATTTCCCATCTCTAAAATTATCAACATGTCCTTTTGCAGTGGAGTCTTTCCGACAGACTAGAAATTTTCAAAATTGATTCCTGTTTTTAAATCGGGATCACATGATAGCATTGCAAATTTTTGACCCATATCCGTAATACCAGCCGTTTCTAAAATAATCGAAAGAGTTGCACATCGTCAACTTGCTGATTATTTAGAAGAAAGTGAACTTTTATCGAACTGCCAATTCGGTTTCCGGCGTAAAGGATCTACAGAACTTGCCGCAACTTTGTTTCTTGATAGTATTAAATCAAAGGTAAATGAATGTAAAATGGTTGGAAGAGTCTTTATTGATCTGAGCAACGCTTTTGACACTACCAGCCACTCCAGATTACTCAAAAAATTGGAATGATATGGTATTGATGGCGTTGAACTTGCTTGGTTTAATGATTATGTATTTAATCGCTCACAACGTGTACAATACGACAATGTATTATCTGCTGAAGAAAACGTTTACTGTGGAGTACCGCAAGGGTCAATTATCGGCCCTCTATTATTTGTCGTATTTTACAACGACTTTCAATCTTGTCTAAAACACTCACAGTGCATTATTTATGCTGATGACACAGTAATATACGTTCCTGGAATGAATATTTTCATAATCGAGTCAGGGCTATCTGCTGATATGGAACGCATTATGCAGTGATGCACCGATAACGAACTTATATTAAATTTTAACAAGGGGGAAACCGAAGCTATGCTGCTTGGAACTTGCAAATAAAATAGCTATGCAGCCTAATAATTGAAACGTATTATTTGGGCATAAAAACGTACAACATACTGTATCTTACAAATGCCTCGGTATCGAAGTTGACCCATCATTAAAATTAAATAGTTATTTTGACTCTCTCACAAACGGAGCACCAGTAAATTATGAATTTTCAGTAAAGTAAGGCCATATATGAACGATAAATGTGCAACCATAATTTATAAATCCATGCTTCTGTCATTATTGACTTACTGTGGAACATTGCAGTTAAACTATTCCGACACTCATAAGAAACGCCTGGACTCCTTCTACCAACGTGCTTCAAATATCACCAAGACTAAAGAACATATATTATCGCCACTTATTCTGAACAAAGTTCATTCATTGACACTTGCTCGCAAATTCCTGACTCAAGCTATGTGTAGCAACTTCAGAAACTATTTTCCGGCTGCTTGACACAGCAGGAGTACAAGAAATGCCGGTTCGTTGCTAGTACTGTACCGACTGAAAGTTGAATATTCCAGAAACTCCTTCTGTTACATGGGAGCAAAACTGTTCATTGAACTCCCACGTAACATTAGGTTAATTATTGATGATAGCAATTTTAAACGTGCCCTTCAACAGCACTTTGTTTGTTGAATTACCAGCAGTGCTCTCTCCTTACAGTGAATATATTCGTACGTTAGCAACTTTGTTATTACATTGTATGACACCCTACCTTTTACGATATTAATTTCTTACCTTTTAGAGTTAGAGTTAGGGTTTCATGCTACGTTACACAGGCATTAGTCATTCTTACTTTACTTTTTCTTTTTGCATTTTTCTTTCTTTATGCTTTTATTACTTTTTACCAAAGGGCACACATTGATAACAGAAACTTGTATATATTTTAGTTGTACCTATTTTCTGAAATGTAAAGCATGTATAAATATTCGATAAATAAATAAAATAATAGATTTACTGAGGAAAAGGTATTAGAATACGAACTTTCTGACAAAAGCGTGTGCTTCAGTGCAGGCAACATGAATACGAACTTTCGCGGAGTAGCGAAAAAAGGTGGGAATAATGTCTTCACAAACGTGGAGTCACCCCTCTATCGAGAGTTGGTTGTTGCTGGTTGCAGTGCTCATGTCATTAGTAATTGTATAAAATGAGTCACAGATAATTTGCGTGAGGACTTGGGCGCGCTCTTAATCAAGATTTATGGGCATTTTCAGCACTACCCTGTGCGAGTTACAAAGCTCAAGAACTTTTGTGCGAGCGTAAATTTGAAAACAAGAATGTCGGCCAGCTGTGGCACAAGATGGCTCTCCGTTTTTCCTTCACCCGAATGCAGTCTCCAAATATTCGTACCGTTGATAGAGTATTTTCCCGCATAAGCATATCCTACTATTCCCTGGAAGTTGTTCGCGGCCGGGCTATACTTTGTCCGTGCCAAAGCCTCCATACTTCACTTTACGTTCTGCAAATTTGAAAGAGACAACATCAGCATGGTACAGACCAGCATACTTGTGTTCATCAGGTGAAGAGCAAAGCATCATGCTGTTTATACCTATGGGAGCGCGCAAACACCTTGGGGCAGTTGATAATACTGTTGACGACTCAATCAAGCAGTCCTGACAAATATTCTTTTCGACAACTATGGACTATCTTCAATCCTGGACTGAATATCTGCAATGTTTTCAAGCTTTTGTTTGAATTCTGTTGACCTCACCGTCACCCTGCGATACACTGCGGAACTCTTTGGAGGCAAATGTGCTTGCGTCTCCCCACAACAACGACAACAAAGCTTTTGAAGATGTCTGACATTCGCGGCTTTTCACGACTGTTCAAAAATTGTAAGAGTTGGGACAGTCCGATGCAACACCTGCACAGATGTTGTGCGGGGTCTTCGAACACTTTTCAAAGATGCGCATACCATACAGAGCTTTTTGACACACTAAGTTTTCGTTTTGTCTGCCTGCAACAAATGCACTCGCCGAACGCGTGTTCTCTTTGATAAACAACCTTTGGACAGTGGGAAAAACTCAGATGACAAATTCAACTCTCAAATCGCTACTCTTCTTGAAATACAACCATGGAATGAAATCACCTTGATCTGTGGAATAGTACTTGCTTTATATAGGCACAAGCTCCATCTACTTCATTTTCATATTAGCATTATTTAATGGCTTATAACTTTAAGGTAGTATAATGACAATTTTATTTATCTTTGTGACATCACACTGTAAATTAATCAAAGATGTCCTTTATTTTGACAGATATTATGTTCTCACCGTAGTAATAATGTGCTATTTGTTTCCCGATGGTACTAGTACGATTTTCGTGCCCTGCTATACATTTAGGAGGTACATGTCTTTGTCTGTTCTGTAGCACTATGGGTATGTCATCATTAAATTCTTTACAGGATATTGCAATGGTGTAATTAATGCAGTTAATATCCCAGTGTCAGTTTGTTTAATGTTTGTAAGTGTTCTTTTGTAATCATATTAGCAGCTTTTAGAACTTTTGTATCAATCTTTTTATCTGGCCTTGTTGAAATAGTGCGACAAGATGGACACTTGGGGGAAAATCACTCAATCTTGACGAACAATATGACATTGTTCCAGGTGTTAGACTTTTTAGCAAAACCTCACGACAAACATCTGACCAGAGTACAAGAGCACGAGTTCGTAGCATCAAGAAATTGAAGAAGTTCTTCAAGTTTCTATATAGATTAAAACTAGTTGCGCTAATTCTCAACCATTCTTATAACCTCAGTAAGGCCTTTCAGAAGAAGAAAATTATTGCATCAAAAGCGTTACGTATGACAGTATAGATGTCAAAACACTCAGTTGCTTGCGAATTGATGAAAATGCTCTACCATTTTTTCAAATGTACTTCACCGACATTGATTCTGTGATACTATTCATCAAAAA
>RDPX01000118.1:358918-379431 GCA_003991215.1 Morbakka virulenta | reverse complement strand
TGTGTGTGTGTGTGTGTGTGTGTGTGATAAAAGTCTCCAAAAACACTAGACAACTCACCCATCACTTCCATTATTCAACTCGACAAGAGCTCTGCAAAGGATATCGGGTCCATTTTCCGGGCAATCGGGTGGACCAGAGATGATTGTAAGAGTTATCTAGAAAAAATAAATTGGAGTTATTGACACATTACAAAACAAAGATTTAGTAGTACAATCAACAAATGGTTATAAGCTTGAATGTGACGGGATGTGAATAAATAAAATATAGTGGTAACCTAAAATTATCTACCTGAAAGTGGTAAGTAGGAATTCAAAAATTTACTCTTGTTTACTAAATATGCAGGTAAGTGCTTTGTTTTAGTGTTTTGTTTAAATCGTGGCGAACATTTCATACATTTCTACCGGAAAACAGCTATTTTTTCGAAAAAATATTGCTGTTTTTTTTTCTTTCAATTTCTCAATTTCTCCGTTTAAACGATAAGCCTGAAGTTTGTCTACTATGCCGAAACGTCTTTTCTATTCTTTGGAAATGATTAACCAAATTGAAGATGAAATATTTTCACCAATAATAACCTTCACTTTTGTTGTATTTTACTGTGGAAGTCTAAGAGCCTTTTCAGTAAAATTGTATAGCATTACAAAAATTTACTTGATTTGGCAAATATGCAGGGTCTTCACTTGTCGCCATCAAAGATTGGAACTCTCAAGTCCAGGAACTAAATTGAAAGGTATCTTTTGGTCGTAAATACATTAAAATAAAACTGCGAAATGAAGGGCAAAAAGGTTATTGAACTTGTTAAAGTAAGTTATAGAGTACGTTAAAGAGAGTTACAGGACAAAACAGGATCGGAATGGTATATCAACATATATATATATATATATATATATATATAATAGGTTTTTGGGGCGTGGCGGGGGGCGCCGTAGCAACACTTAACAAGTCAGATCATTCAACGAAAGAGATACTAGGGTGTAAAATAACTGGAAGAGAGCAAAATATGTCATGCCCAATACCCCTATTATTTCGACTAATTCTCAGTCACTGGCTTTATCTTTTTTACCTTAGAATGGAGCCTATCCACAAAAGATGCCTACAAAATCAACTACAGTATTTCAAAAATGGGCACACCATGGTGCTAAGTATGTTATATTAACAATTACAAAAAAACAGCCTTCTTGTCACAGGCCAATCAACTTACTTGTTATTCGATAAACTACAATTTACATTAATATACAGCAACGACGAAAAAACCCCACACCAAATGAAACCAACAGTGAAATTAAATCAAACCTTTTAAACAACCAACAATTGTTTTAAATGTTGACTAAGGTTGTTAAAGTATATGGCAAAAGTCAGAGACATTTGCACCATATATTTTCTAAAATACCAGCAATAGCAGCGGAGTTCAGATGCAAGGGTTTAAACACTTTGAAAATATAGAATTTTAGTTCCTGGTTCTATATTCCAAAAAATGAAATAAGGTAATACAAAAAGTTGGAAATCCATTGTACATATATGGTATTATTAATCGCAGAGCTCTTGAGGATGAGAAGAGCAAAAGGAAAATGGCGTAACATGATCTCCTCCATCAACAGAGGATATGGCATCTTGTGAGAAAGAAAGAAAGAGAGAAAGAAAGAGAGAGAGAGAGAGAGAGAGAGAGAGAGAGAGAGAGAGAGAGAGAGAGAGAGAGAGAGAGAGAGAGAGAGAGAGAAAGGAGAGGGGGGAGAGAGAGACAGCTAAAAGAATGACTTTATGACGAATGACCAGCTTCTGGTGTTCATTATTACACTCATCCGGTAAATATAAGCCTGCCTCACAATGTTTGATCGTTAGTTACTGGGATTTTGAAGCATGGACTTAACTTGGTGAAGAACTGATTTCGAGATCATTTTAGATCGGGTGCGTTGAACTTGAAAAACGATAGTAGAAAAGACAACATGGTTAATTGTCTTAAAAATAGACAACCCTGTTCTGCAGATACATCATCTTAAAAAATCAAGTAAATTTTTTCAACAATAATAATCTAATCAGTATCACTGCTAATGGCAATTTATTTGAAATTACAGATAAAGATGTTGACGTTGCAATTTCGGAAACAAATATAACAGATAAAAGCGACAAAGCTGATTTAGTTGACATAGAATAATGTACCTTGACTTTGGGTTTAAATGGCTTTGTTAAATATATCTAATAAAGAAAATCTTATGCTTTCGAAATAAACACTCCATTTAACGTCCCTCTCCAATAAATGCCTCCAAAAAATATCAAATAAAAATTAACGCTCAGACCGTTTATCAAAGAAAATACGGTATCTATATATGACTGGCAAAACCCTTATAACTAATTTCACACTATGAGTTTTCATTTCCGGTTTTCCAGTTTGTCTTTACAATCACGCCTCTACCCATGTCACAAGGTCTGTTAGAAATTACACAGGTGGGGCCCAAGGGCGTGGTCACCCATCTAATCTAAATATATTGCTTGCTAACTAATGATTTAAGCAAACCCCTTAATAACTGAGTGTTTAAAATTATTATTAGAAAAAACTGGACAAAATTATTTTCTAATGTCAAACCTAACCAACACATAGCCTGTTCTGAATTCAATTCAAAACACAGATTATACTGAAGGAAGATAACAATACACCGTAAGATAACTACACCAAAATCAAGGGTGTAAATCCCACTAATTATCAGTGTTGCAGTAAAAAATCCTATCAATTGGTAAATCCTAAATTGGTTGCCAGGCAACCACTGGGCATTTTACACTTCTGCGTATCCAATACATTATGGTATATCGATCAAATTTGTGCATGGGAACCTACAATTTTATTTTATTTCATACAAACTTTAGGCCTTATTATGAATAAAAATACCACTTAAAAACTTCCTTTACCATTTAAAAACAACAAGGTGCTAAATAGTTATTTCATGAAAGAACATTACATATCGAGGCTTCTTACAAATCTTAGAAATAACGTTACAGTTGCAAAAGTTGCGGCATTAACTGGAAAGGCACGGACTAAGGTTACACCAAGTCCCCTGTAAAACATAAGATAACCTTCTTTGCTTGTTCCTTCAGCAATACAATGAATGTAGCCCTGGTATTTACCATGGGGAAGGATCCCTTCAGCCTGAATACGAGACTTAATTACATCCATTGGGTAAGAAATAACCCACGAAAAAGTACCACTTAAACCTCCACAAAGCAGTAAAGTTGTTGCCCCTATATCATGTACTGTACCGCCAGGTGGCGTAAAATAACCACAAAGAAATGCATAAGTTCCAAAGTATATCATAAAACCAGGTCCATCTCTTACTACAGTAGATATCATTCCTCTAAAACAACCTTTTATGCCTTCCTTGTGATATATTTTTTTAATACAGTCTACTGGCCCATTATACTCTGCTGTACCTTTCTTGAGTCGTTTACCTTGACCTTGAACTTGTAGTTTTGTTTTAATTAATTCTACAGGGCATAGAATACCAGTTTGTGCAAGTCCTGCAACACCTCCAGCAATAGCTTCACTCCTTAGTCCTGGATCCATCAGCTTAAGTGTGTTTCCATGAATACCGAAAATGATTGCATTTATTGTGGCAAGTCCTACCAAAGGTGGTGTCAATCCTTTGTATAATCCAAGCACCTATAAAAAAATTAAGTAAATAGTTCTCAGACTTATATAAGAATTTACGCTTGTAGGGCAACCCCTCGTCCTCTAAAATCGGAAAACCATACGGTCGGAATGTCTGCTATGGGAGAAAGAAAAATTATTTCAAATGCAAGTACATTTAAGCAAGCAATTTCGCCACAATTATGATAATTGTCATCACCATTACCAAAATATAATAATTATCATACATCTTGTACATCACTGGTGCATTTATTATCATCTTCATTTGCACCACTGTACAATTATTTTCACCATTGGCATCTGTTCTGCTCAGTTTATTTCACTATTTCCTTCGAAAGTACTCTGATTAATCTTCCTTTTAGGTCCCAGGTCACCTGTTGCCACCTCCACTGACTTGGTACTCGCAGAGTGTTCATTCCAATGCTCTTGTGCTTCCACGAATAATGGAGTCTTTTTACTATTAAAGCTTCTTTCCTCAAACTGCCTTACTTTTTCAACTACTTCTTTTTCTCCTTCCCAAGTCACAGGCACTTTAAAGTATCAATTGTATCTATTCCTTTCGTCATTTCTTTTATCTTCATAGTCTCTTAAATCAAGTGGCTTTATGCATTGTTTATGAACTGGCCTTGAAGAAGTAGCAATATGTCTAACAAACCCTCCATTCTTCCGATTCCTGCAGTATACAAGACCCTGGTATAAAATTATCCTGAACCCCGGGCAGAATTTGTCAAGTCAAGGGGGTCATAAATTTGACTTAGAGGTTTTAACAAATCTTAATATCATCAGTTTGCTATACGCGCTAACTTGTGCTACATGATTCTAAACTAATATCTAAAAAACTGATACTGGAAATCCATATAACAGTGTAGTAAAAAAATACGTTCCGTCACTTGCTGTGACTTGCTCTCCACTTTTTCCCTAAAAGTTAATAATTTCAAATTCCTCCTATCATTCTATTTCCACAGGCCCAATGTCTTATACTTGTAATCAAACTTAGATTTCAAATTCCACATACTGGTTATTCCCTCGAGCTATTATTGATTTTTGTCGCCATTGACGAAGATTCAAGGGGTCAAAAACCACTGAAAAACTGAAAATGCATCTCTCCCTGTTAACATGTCTACTTTCCACAGCTCTTTGCCTGAAAATAACGTTTGGATTAGACACGGGACTCCTTTTTAAATCCTTTTTACAGAAGTCTGGAGAGAAAACCCTGTCAGTCCAGATGATATACGGCAAAATATTCAACGGATCAGGCAACTTTGTTTGTATTGAAAGAAACTTGTAAAAATTGTTGAAAGAACTCGACCAATCTAAATTAAGACGTTTGGTTCAGATCGTGGCATAATAAACCTTTAAACCGCCGTTGGCATTTCAGCTGGAAGGAGCTTACAAGTTGGGACATGACGTCCAACGATACGAATATGGAGAAAGGACGGCGCGCCTAACGGAAAGATATGGTTACAAAAATGATCTGTTGAAGGACTTGTGCCGTTATTCAGGGGGTAGAGCATGTGGCCATGATAGCAATAGATACTGGCTCAAACCCAGCTTGGTTTCGATAATTCCAATTCCTCTCCTTCTACATTAAATCACTTTCAGTATTTCATATTTCTGCCTTTACCACAGGTGTTTACATTCACGGAATACCACGTCCTGTTTGTTGTTTGCAGAAGGCAAGGTTACGGAATAGACATGAGAAATATCCAATTAACATGGATACATACTACTTTGTGAGTCTTATCAAGTGAAGTTCTTAGAAAACGGATACGTATTCTGCGTGTACTGCACTACTAAAAAGTTCTCATTTATAGTTAACTGGTTTAGAAACCATAGCAATTTTTCTTTTGTGTCATATATAGAGAGTCGTTAAAAATGCTCTTGTTGGGATTATTCATAAAGCTTGTGACGTCGAGAATGACTAGTGCAGTATACCCATATATCAATGTGATACATACCGATTCTTTTCTGACAGTTTGTAATAAACAGTCCACTGCTCCCTTATACTGCAGAGTAGGACCCATTCCATGCTGAGTCTGTAATCTCACCTAAACCAATGGAATGCAAAAATAGCTTGAAAATTTTCAGTTAACATTAACAAATGAAAACATCACTTTCAAAGTAACCTCACTATAAATATGAAAACAAACAAACACAATTTGGAAATCAAGAAAAGCAAAATGCACTCTCTCACTTTGGTACAAAAACGTTGTTTTGGGTTGAAATCTCTCAGGTCCAATACTGGTCCACACTAATGGTTTAAAAATACTTACTGCAATATCTCAACAGTACATTTCAACGTTACCGTCTTATGCTACTGCCTAAGTGAATATTATCACAGCAATTCTTTGAAGGAAACATCTGCCTACCAGGCCTAAGTAAAATGCATGCTATGCGATTTTTATTGCCAGAACCCCGACATTCCAGAAGCGATAAAAAGCTGTTAGTGAATTCACTCTTACATGCAAAAGCTTGACACCTGTTCACCTACAGGGGTAGTAAACAACTTAGGCTTTGTTCAAGTCAATCGCTTCTACTTCGGCAAGCGAGGATTTGTTGCTGAAAATATTCCATCACCAAACCTATCACATTCCAAGTATCCTACTGATGCTCCCAAACCATCAATAATAAGTAAAGAGCGTATTTCTATGGGATATATTTGGCCTAAATATGGGGTTTTAGAAGGTTTTAGAAGGTTTTAGAAGAAATATGGGATACCTAAGGATTTATCTTTAAAGAAAACTCACTACAAAACATACATACATTTGTCTAATGAATGTGTACAGTACTTTAATTGAAAACGTAAGAAATTTCCATCGCAAAAATACAATTCATTGAATTCGAAACTCGAAGACAATATGGTGAAACATTTATACTTGATGTGTGAGAAACCAGCAGACACATAGTTAAAACTCAACAGGAAATAAATTAAAAATAACATTGATGAGGAATGCCTTCTGTTTATTATCCATCTATAGTGAAAATCTAAAAAATAACTTTCATTTTAGTCAAGGGCTCTTTTTTCTGGTATTTGACGAAGCTTTGATGCCAGAGTTGTAAAACACAATAAACCAGCGGGGTTCATCAATACAGCAACACAAAAGACGATCGAGACAACCGGTGAATTTTTGTGACTGGCTGTTCAAAACAACTGAGCTATATAAAAATTCGTCTTGTCTACAAAATGGAGATGACGAGGGGTGAATATGAATTCCCTCCAAAGCTTCTGCGAGTAAGGCAGACATAGTTCTGACAATTATTTTAAAATGTTCGATCTCGAAAATTTCACTACAATCGCGTTTTTGGAATAGGTATTGCGTAAGACCAGAATTACCTCCGTTTTGTAGACATAACGAGTCTGTATATGGTATCCAATTGTTTTAGGCAGCTAGTCACAAAATTGGCAGACTGCCTCGATCCTATCTTTGTTTTCTGGATTGATAAAAACCCACTTGTGCTTTCTAATTCTAGCGCCAAGGTCCGGTCGAGCACCAAAGAGAAAGTTTGCCGCCAAAATGAACGTACTGAACGTAAATTTCGATATTCAAGTTCTGTATCATGAATAATTTTTTATCTAGCAAAATAAGCAAGAGAAATAGAAATATATAACGTTTCTTATATTGGAAAAGGTACTAAGATTAAAGTCTGCTATTTACCAAATTAGCTGTTTCGCCACATCGTCAGCATTATGGAACATCAATCATCTATCACTTATAACAGAGCTATTGTGGACATCTGATGAATTGCTCTTAACAGCTTAATTTCAATGACTTTTTGAAACAAATGTTTTGGAAAATGCTACCTAATACAAGTCATGCAGACATTACGTAAACTGCGACTCACTGTAACTTTTAGTTCATGATTTGTAATTAGAACTTGATAGTCAGTTATTATGCAATTTTTACTTACTAGATACAAAAAGTGACTCCCAATATTACTTCTAAATTGATCCGTACTTTGCTTGAAATACGAATTCCCTGAATGTGATCTTTTATCGAGACGTTTTTGGAAATTGGAAAACAATATATCACAATTAATTACTGCGTTAAAAATAAAGTGTGATAAGCGGGGTTTTCTGATAATGCTCTTTCTGTCTTAACTGTTCTTTGTGCAATTTTTACAAAATGTTTTACCACAAAAACACCTTTGAACGAACACTTCGTTTTGAAAGAAGTTACTGATTCCTGGAGCGGAGGAAATGTAGCCATTCATCCTTTTACCTCATGTATCGCGCACAATTGTTTTGTTATCGTTTTCCCTCTCCCTGGTATCCATTGTTTTCTTGTTAGTTAATTTTCCTTTTGTATTATCATTTCCCTATTGTTTTGTTTCCTAGTGATGTGTAATTAATAACACCTCTATAGCGTCCTTTGGATATTGAGTATTTTTTTTTAGTTTAGGTTTTCAGGTTGTGTTGGTAAATAAGAATCTTTCGATTGATAACGATGAAATATTAAATGGAATATATTTATCATGTCAATTGCCAAGATTTATATTTAAGAAGTACTACACGGAGCGCTCTTATTGCTTAAATATAGGATTGTTTATATCATAATATCTTATGGGAATACTTAAAAATCCAATTTAAAGCTTCTGCAAGAAGCCAAGTTTTCAAAACCATTAAAGAGGGAACTGAACAGTGGTGTGTGCTTCTCGATGATTTACTTAATTCAGCATACATCTGGTCCTTGAAAAACTGCTTATTTTAAACACTTAAATACCAAAGGTCATTGAAAGTTCATTGTACTGTAATAAAACGCTTGTCATGCCAGTTACTTTTGTACTTTTGGCAGAAAAAGGTTGTATGTTTTGTTTACTATAAGGAATGTCTCTAGCACCACATGAAATACCTGTCACTATCTATTTCTATAGCTTGATACATTCTGTGTCTTTATCCTCAAAAAATTTTGTTTTAGAAAATGCTTTTGCTAGTAACAATACTAAAAATGCACTCTCATCTTGAAATATTCAGGAATTCCTGTAAGTCATTGGCTAGTTAAGAAGCATGTTACTAGCACGTTTTGTATGAAGTAACATCATTATGACATCAGTATAACATCATTTTGTATGAAGTAACTAACATAAGCTTGGCTACCATTCCCAAAGGTTCAATGAAAATTGCACGAATTTTGACGAAAAGTAGCAAAATAAATTCTGAGATGTCTATTAACACTAGAATACCTTTATAGTATCAAATGGGTGCCCAACCAGGACTCCTGCTGCTCCTAAAAAGAAAATCAAATTAAGTAAATCAATTAATTCTCAGCCACTTGTTCACAAGCACAGCATAATTTATGCAGAACGCCGTAATGAATTTCAATTTCATATGTTTCTGCACTATCTAACAATGNCATTATGACATCAGTATGACATCAGTAACATCAGTAACATCAGTATGACATCATTTTGTATGAAGTAACTAACATAAGCTTGGCTACCATTCCCAAAGGTTCAATGAAAATTGCACGAATTTTGAGGAAAAGTAGCAAAATAAATTCTGAGATGTCTATTAACACTAGAATACCTTTATAGTATCAAATGGGTGCCCAACCAGGACTCCTGCTGCTCCTAAAAAGAAAATCAAATTCAGTAAATCAATTAATTCTCAGCCACTTGTTCACAAGCACAGCATAATTTATGCAGAACTTCGTAATGAATTTCAATTTCATGTGTTTCTGCACTATCTAACAATGAAAAATTATGGTCCAGCAGCTAATTTTAGTTATAATTTTATAGGAAAATTAGTAATAAGAATAAAGATGGTCTTTTGATAACCTGGCAGTCTTTGGTTACACTGCTCATTGAAATTTTTGTTGATTACCTTTTGTCAATTGACATGACTTACCAGGGAATACTACAATTGAAAAATGCCAAGATTTGTGTTCTTCCATATTACATTTTCCACCAATCAATACCTTATATTTACAAAAAGTAAATCGTTGAGCCTGATGTCAATAATGCAGAAATTTGTCCTAAATATGCTATGGTTTTTCCTGTTTCAAAAATATCAACAATCACATGGGGCTAAAAACTCAATAAAAACGTCACAACAGTATTTTTTTCACCTGGAGCCACCTCTGAAAAAATGTTTTTGACAAAAAATTTTAAAATATTGACTTTTCTGCATACTGTCTAATGACATACATGAAGACAAGTCAAAAGTATTTTTAAAGTTAAACAGTAATTAATGAACCTAGAATTATGTGCAAGATAATAAAACCTTCATTTATAACCAAAATAGTTTCTGCTAAAATTGTTAAATCAAAAAAAAATTTTGTACACCTTCAGCTATGAAGTTCTACAAATCTCCTTTAAACCCGGTCAAATGTTAACTATTATATTCATATTCCAAATCAGAGGAATGCTGGAAGGGCCATCCAAGCAAAATCCACTGGTTTGGCAAAGGCACCAGCAACTTTGAGCTAAACAGATTTTTACTGTAGTTTCACTGGTTTGTCATCTGCATATATGGGTAGCCTGCCTTTCTGAAGTGGTGGGTGAACAGGGTCTATGTTGATGACAATTTGAAGGGTTCCCAGTGACCTGCTACAGCAGTTGATTTCTGGTTTGAAGACTGATTGGCATTCTTTGTGGCAGCTAATAAACTGATGTATTATGTCTGGTGGTAATTGCAAGTCCTGGTCAATCTACATTTGTTGTATGTAGGCGTTTGTTTGGGCTTGAGACAGCTGCAATGATAACAGTCTCTAGTGAATCAGTGGTTAGATGGTTGATTGGTACAAGTGTAATAGCCTAAGAAAAGTGGTGGCTCTTTTACAAAACCTGAGATACTTTTGTTAAATAAGGGATGAGAATGCAGCCAATAATTTAAGTAATGGTTGTAGTAGCCATGGTGGTAGTCATATGCTGTTGCCATTACATCCATTAATTCAAGGTATGATGGCAAAATCAGGTGTTGCAATATATGTGGAATGGTCATCTATCAAAATCTGCCAGACCAGATGGTGGCAATGGCTGATCTTGAGAGGTGGACACTGGCATACTGAACAGCAGTTGGCTGGCTGTGAGGGTAGTCATTGGCATTGTACTTGTAGGTTGATTCATCACTGAAAGCAATGTTAAATTTGACTGGTCAAAGAGTGATATTGTTTGTGGGCATAAAAGGTACACTGGCAAGAATGTCAACATCTAAGTTCACAATCACTAATGCATCAAATTGAAATGGTTGTTTATTTCTTGTCAAGTGACGTTTGGTCTCACCTTAAATATTAAATGGAGAATGTCCATCTGTCTGTAAGGTGCTCTGAGGACTCCCCACAATTGGTGACCAGTGGCAGCTTTGATCATGTTTGTGTCTGCTCCTGAGTCATGTCAGTTTGGTTAGGGGTGTTCATTATGTATCATAATGAACGGGATAACTGGTAGACTTGTACTCTATGAGAAGATAACAAGTTTATGGTAAGTGTATTCATTGCTGGTAGGTCATAATTAAAGCCCAGACAATTATGCATTTGCATAAATGCATATTTTATTCTTTTTTTAGGAATATTTTTGTACAAGCTTGGATTTTCATCTTTCATTTTAGAAGAACTCAAATGGAGGGTTTTTTAAAATGTATAAAATGCATAAAATGCATATATACCCTTTTGGTTATGGGATAGTGCATATTTTGCATAACTTGGCATTTTAATGCATATTTCTGCATAATTTGGCATTTTTAGTGCATATTTTTCTAAAACATAGAACCTTTAATGCACATTTTGAAAGTAAATATAGTGAATAATTCAAATCTCCAGCCAAGCGATGCTCATTGACTATGGAACATCTTGCCTGGATACTCGTTACCCTCTGCAATGCATAAGAGGCTGGTTACATTTAGCTATTCCCTGTGGTCTTAGAGATCTTTTAGTGCATATTTCCAGGTTTTTATCACATATTTTGAGGTTTTTTCGAGCATTTTTATGTGCATATTTTGGATTTTTAAGTGCATAAATATCCAGGCTGTAGTCATAAGCTATGATTGTATCTTCTTCATCAATGGTACCTATCATGCATGCTTTGGTATGGAAACAGTGATCGGCATCAGTTAAGGTTGGAAAAATGGTTGAGTAGGCATTGATGTTTGTCCACTGGTTTTACTGAGGGGTCATGCCTTGGTTGGCAGTGAACAGTACATTGGCTTTGGTCTGCCCTGTGAGAAGACATGATTGGAACTATTAAGGATCACAAACTGGATGATCTTGGGATCCTCAGACATCTAAAGTGTCTCCAGGAGGCTACTGAGAGCTTGCAATATTTCTGGCTTCATGGAAACTAGTGTATGGAGCATAACTTGGTACCATATCATTGTTTGATCACCCCTAGCATGTCCTTATGTACGGCCTGTACCTATTGAAGTATGATGACACTTTTCTGTGTAGGAAAGAGTTCCTTATCATTCATTGGTGCATCTGTGATGGTATTGTTCATAAGTAGTGTTGTATTTCTGCTATATTAACATTGTGTTTATTGTTGTTCTTTTAGACTATATATATATATCAAAGCAACTAATTGGCAATGGAGAGATTTATGAAGCCTGAAAGACTTGGCACTAATCCAGATACGACTGATGCTGATAAAGTATATAAACATTGGTTTAGAACTTTTACTAATTTCATAGACTCCTTAGACAATAATCGTGAAGCCACTGATGGTAGTGGAGCTAGAGCCAGAACAGTTAACAAGTTCAATATTCTGATCAACTATATCGAACCAAACATATATGAGTATATCTCAGACTGTAATACGTATGAAGAAGCTATTGAGACATTAAAGAATGTATATATTAAACCGAAAAATGTAATTCTCGCTAGGCACATTTTATCAACTAGAAAACAGCAGGTGGGAGAAACCATTGACCAGTTTCTGAATGAGCTAAAAACCCTTGCTAAAGATTGTAATTTTACTCCTGTGAGTGCCGATGAGTACAAATCAGAAATGATACGAGACGCCTTTATAAATGGCATATCATCGAACGTTATACGTCAGAGGTTACTTGAAAGCCGAACACTTAACCTTCAAACTGCAATAGAAAAAGCTAGAGCTCTCGATACTGCACAGCAAAGTTCTAACCATTACACTCATTCTCCTGGAATAAATGCAGCTATACCAAAACCTGATGAAGAAAGTAGTTCGAACCCTGTTGCTGGTATTACCAACAAACCGCAAGGGAAACAGTCTACTTGCTGGTTTTGTGGAAATTCTCGCCACCCCAGAACGAAGTGCCCTGCCAGAGAAGCTACCTGCTACAAATGTAAAAAGGTAGGACATTTTGGAAAATTATGCAGATCTTCTACAACTACTAGTGCAGCAATCCTAGCATCTTCTCTGCAATTTGATGATGATTACTTTTGTGCATCTGTCGCATCATCTAACTCGCCTTTTCGTGTGACTACACCTATTCTTTTAAATGATAAATATCGAGCTGAAGCCTTGATCGATAGTGGAAGCACAGATAAAAGCTTTATTAGTGAAAAGCTAGTCAATTTACTAAATCTTAAAACAATTTCATCACAGCATACAATAGGAATGGCGTCTGCTTCATGCACTGTGAAGTCAAAGGGGTATTGCATAGTTTCAATAACCTTAGGAGAACAACGGTATCTGAAAGTGAAACTTTTTATTCTCGAGAACTTATGTACAGATGTCATTCTTGGTACAGACTTCCAAGAGCAGCATAAAAGTATAACAATTGAGTATGGTGGAAGTAAACCTCCACTGACATTTTCAGCATTAACTACCATGAAAACCAAACCACCAAAACTGTTTGAACACTTGTCACAAGATTGCAAACCGATTGCGACGAAATCAAGAAAATATTCCAGTGTCGATAAGAGTTTTATTACATCTGAAGTTCAAAGGTTGCTAGAGCTTGGTATCATTGAACCAAGTACTTCACCATGGCGGGCACAAGTTATTGTTGTTCAAGAGAAAACAAAGAAACGAATGGTAGTAGACTATTCAGAAACAATTAATAAATACACCCAGTTAGACGCGTATCCTTTACCGAAAATCGATGAAATGGTAAATGCTATTGCAAAGTATAAGGTATTCAGTACAATAGATTTGCGTTCAGCCTATTATCAAATTCCATTATCAGAAGAAGACAGGCAATTCACGGCCTTTGAGGCAGATGGAAAGTTGTACCAGTTCACAAGAATGCCATTCGGAATAACCAATGGATCGTCCTGTTTCCAAAGAGAAATGGATTCATTTATCGACACTAGCAAATTGTCTGATGCATTTCCTTATTTAGATAATATTACAATATGTGGGAATAATCAGGAAGAACACGATGCAAACCTTGAGGAATTTATGAAAGCTGCAAAGGAGAAGGATCTCACATTTAGTGAAGAGAAATGCACATTTTCTACAGATGTCATTCATTTATTAGGATATCGTATATCTCATAACTCAGTACAGCCTGATCCAGATCGATTAGCACCCTTACTTAACTTACCTATACCTAAAAACCCGAAGGAATTAAAGCGAGTGATCGGTCTGTTTTCGTATTATGCTAGGTGGATACACAAGTTTTCAGATAAGATTCGAATTCTGAATATTGTTACCAAATTCCCATTGTCCAATGATGAGGTCAAAGCTTTTGAATCACTAAAACAGGAACTTACAACAGTTGCAATGCAACCTATCGATGAGAATACGCCATTTACGGTCGAAACAGATGCTTCTGATTTTGCGATTTCTGCAACTCTTAATCAGGGTGGTAGACCAGTCGCATTTCACTCTCGGACATTACAAGGAAGTGAACAGTTCCATTCACCAGTTGAAAAAGAAGCACAAGCAATAGTCGAGTCTATTCACCATTGGAGGCATTTTCTTTTGGGTAGACATTTCACTTTAATTACTGATCAACGTTCTGTGTCATACATGTATGATTATAAATCAACTAGTAAAATAAAGAATGATAAAATCATGCGCTGGAGAATTGCTTTATCTCCATACTCATATAGTATTCATTATCGACCTGGTAGTTGTAATAGTGGACCTGACACTTTCACAAGAGTTAAGTGCGCTGCGATACCATCAGAAAATCTACACCACATACATGCAGCTTTATGCCACCCAGGAGTTACACGTCTTTATCACTTTGTCAAAGTTAGAAATCTTCCTTATTCTTTGGAAAATGTTAAGCAGGTATGTAGGGACTGTAGTATTTGTCAAGAAGTTAAGCCCAGATTTTACAAGCCCTCTCAAACGAACTTAATCAAAGCTACTCAGCCATTCGAGAGGATATCAATAGATTTCAAGGGACCTTTACCCTCAGCAGCCAGACATCAGTTTTTACTAACAATTGTGGATGAGTATTCTCGGTTTCCGTTTGCATACCCTGTAAATGATGTGAGTACACAAACAGTTATAAAATGTTTAATGAATTTATTTTCCATCTTTGGCATGCCAGGGTATATACACTCAGATAGAGGCACCGCATTCATGTCAACAGAACTTAAGCAGTGGTTATTCTCGAAAGGTATCGCCACTAGTAGAACAACACCATACAATCCAACCGGTAATGGACAGGTTGAGAGGTATAATAGTATTATTTGGAGATCTGTACTACTTGCTCTAAAATCTCGAAACCTGCCAATAAATCAATGGGAAAAAGTATTGCCTGATGCGCTTCATTCTACAAGGTCATTGTTATGCACATCAACAAATTGTACACCACACGAACGACTTTTCGATTACCAACGTCGTTCGGTCACTGGGACCTCAATGCCATCATGGTTAATGAGTCCAAGACCAGTCCTAATGCGAAGAAATGTACGCAACAGTAAATATGATCCACTAGTAGATGAAGTGAGTTTAATCGAAGCAAATCCGCATTATGCTCATGTTAAACTTCCAGATGGTAGAGAAACAACAGTATCAACAAAACAACTCGCCCCAATAGGAAATCCCCATCTGGATACCGAGCAGATGTCCATAATTGATATTGACACTATAAATGATGGTGACAAAGAAAATAGCCAAACCGAGAACGATATTGTGGACACTCCAGATACTTCAGAAGCATTAATAAACGTACGAAGATAAGAAAGAATAAGAAGAGCTCCAAATAGATTGGACTTATGATTGTTTAATACATTCTGGTTGAAACCAAATTTAGGCAACTCATCAGCGTCGCTATGTTGGGTTGGCCATTTGTGGTGCTCGAATGCACACCACACATGTTTTATTCATTTATAGGCAATCTAACAGCGTCGCTATGTTAGTTTGGCCTTCCGTTATGTTGGATTATTTTGTGTTATGACTCTGGACAATAATTAAAAATAGCAGAGGGTGAATGTTGTATTTCTGCTATATTAACATTGTGTTTATTTTTGTTCTTTTAGACTATATATATATATATTTGAGTTATTAGTTGCTTTGAGCCAATATTACACGGTTTACTACAAGTAGTTAACAAATGTCTGTTCTCTTTTAGGGCCAATAATCTTCAGTAAAGGTCCTCAGGTCATTTGTCAGCTATAAGTTTGATGTTTACTTTTTTTTTATGGTTACTTTTTTTCTTTTTTTTTCTGTCATTATTTTAATTTTAATTCAAATTGTAATATTTTAATGCAACATTCTTTTTAGTATTAATTCATACAAAAGTTTGTAAATCAACTTTAAATTGTAATTTATTGACTTTCTAGGCCTTTCTTTTTTTTAAACATTTGTAAACGTTTTTCATTTTATGTTTGTGGCAAATAAGAACTTACTTAATTAATTGAGAAAATGTACTCTAATAGACTGGAATCAAATATGCTATTACAGCTTGCCAGATTTGATCAAGTGACATTGAACTGATCATTAGCAAAACCATGTAATGGATCATTTCAACTATTCTTCTCCTAGTTTCCTAGATGGCCTCATTAAATAAGAAGGGTGCAAAGTTAGTATTTAGGGATAAAATATAAATCAAATTCTGTCTCCAAATTTTGAAGTAGGTAACCATTTCATTCTTTAATAGAGAGCACAGTCTTGGTGTTCTTTGATATACCATATTTGTGAATCCAAAGATCATAAAGAAGAAATAAACACTACTTTTTGATATTTAAACTTCTTTCAGGTTAGATGAAGGTTCATGAGTAGGCATTGTCACCAGAATAGTATAAGTAAAACTATAACATTATCAACAACATGGATATTTTTCTGACAGAATTCACAAGGAGGCTTGTAGACCATTGGTGCACTTAAATCCATTCAAGCAGTGTAAATAAGGTGGCCCAAGAAATTGTGAATCAGGATTGGGATTGCAGGGTAAACCAATTTTCAAAATTTGGATATTGATTTGGAAAACCTTTGCCCATTTGAGCTATAACAGGTCAGCACTTGGCATTCCATAGAATGCCAGCCCCTCTTTTTATGGGATGTGTCTTGGATAACTGATTTTGTTGATCTTAGATAGAATAGCATGAAAATATATCTTGTGTGTCATAAAAGCAAATTTAAAGGGGCTTTGCCAACTCAGCCTGGTGCCAACTTTTATCATTTGTCTCCCCATGATGATAAATCACCACCAGTTAAAAGATAGTTTGTTGAATATTTTGACAGAGTGACTGAACTTCATCCTCAAATAACTACTTTTCTGCACCCTGAAAATCAACAAACATGACCTGTGCTTCTCTCTCAAAACTTTCCTCACATTTCTACAGATATTTTGAATGGCATTTTGCTGTACAGGAAAAAGCAGACAAGTCATCAATTACTCCAACAATAGTTGCAATGCATACATTTATACTTGTTAAGCATCAAATCCATTTAAAAGTCTGCTTTTTGATATAGGCACTCATTTTTAACTGATTTAGCAGATGTAAACATCATTTTTATTACTTAATTTTTATGGAGAATCAATTGCATCTGGTTCATTACTTTGCTTTGCACTCTCTATTTCCTTGCAAAATATGATGCTTTTTATTCCTCTTCTTACTCAATGTCAAAGAAACAGAGTGCAAACTCTTTCTGCTCTCTAATATCACTTTTGTGTCAATGTCCAAGTTTTGTAACAGTAATGGAGTTAATCTTATACATTAATGTTATAAAAATTCATCCTGTTTTCAAATTTAAAGTGATAACTGCATGGAATAGTAATGTCATAAATGTTAATTTACCATCTGCAAAACCATGTCTTTTCTCAAGTTCTCTTAAGATTCTCTTGGTTCACAGTGTGGTAAAATGGGATCCAAATAGGCAAAAAATTGAGTCATATTTTCAAGAAATACAATGTTGATTGATTTATTTGTTCACATTTGAAAAAAAGAAGCACAGCTTTCATCCTGTAAAAGTCTACTGCTAATCTAAATTGTTGTAACTTTTCTGAAAACACATTTGCAACCAACTGCCAAGTACCCTAACTATGCTTCTGTAAGGTATAGGTCATTTTCATTGCTTAGCCATGCATAAGTAGCCATTCCTTGGTATAATGGCATTGGTATTCTGCATATTTGCTGTGAATTTTTATCAGAAAAAAACCCAAGATGTTGTGTTGAAATAGTTATTTTCTGCTTTCCGCACAGATATTGTTATTCTTAAAAGTTTCCCATAATTCTGATGCAAATTTAGTTCCAAATGAGCTGAGTCTGTTTACAATAGAAAGTCACAACCATTTTTGATAAAGCAGCTCTATCCTGTTCTATTATTATGAGATAGCCATATATTTTTAGCTAACATAATACAGTATGTACTTATTTCAATTCAAAGATTGCATCTGAATCTCTTAGTATCTGGTGAATACTGTTTTAGTTTGGAACTAATTGTTCAATGTCTCAAGGTCTAATGTCTAAACCTCAATGATTGTCTATTCACTTCTATCTTTGTTCTTAAATAATGGAATAGTGGTTGGCTTTAAGCTGATGATTATCTCAGGAATGTGAGGTCAAAACAGTAATGTTTTGAAATCTAAGGCTCTCGTGTTCTTATCAGAATATCTAAGTTACTTGTTATCTGTGTCCCAAGCAATAGTCTCAAGACCACAACACTTTTCTTTCTCTCAAAACACAATTTTCTTTGCTGCAATATATGTCATTATCAACACCTGCTTCAAGGTTGTTTAGAATGGAACCAACTGGATGAAACCCAAGTAATATCCACCAGCGCAGAGGCTTTTAGATCAAGCCTTCACTTGGACTAAATTTGTACAGTGCGCTCTCTCTCACCCGTCTTTTTAAGTGCCATAACTGGACATATAAGACGTACTTATACAGATACAGATACAGAAGGTAATCTGCCGGCATACCTGTTGTTCTTTCTATGTTCTTTAGGTGCTGACTGTTTTCTAATTTCATATGTAATTAGTTTGTATGCAACAAAAAAATTTTTTTCTACATCTCTTTAAAATTTGATACCTATTTCTATATTTTAATGAATCCTGATGGGGCTGTTTATTTAAGCAGTTTGCCTCCATGATGAGTTATGTATTTTCAAAAATGATATTTCATGATTAAATTTTAGGTTAAAGGAATAGTTTATTATCATTGCTTCTAAGGATACTTAAGAGAAACCAGTTTCTTTATTACAGTTCCAGTTTTGAAGTTGATCAAAGCATTTGAACAGAATTTTCTGTACTTTTTATGCCCTACTGGTTTAGGAGAAAAGAAAATTGGACTCCCTAGCCACTGCATTCCTTAAATCAAGCTCATAACATCAAGTTCAGCCATATTCAACTGGGGTGCATCCCAAGGGTACTTAAGTTTTCCTGAAATTTTTGCATATCTGTTAGCATCCATGAAAAAAGTAAATTCAGGAATCTTAGGTCCATAGTTCAATGCAATTGGATTTTCTTCTTGATTAAAGATACTAACAGTTTTTTGAAATTTGGGGAAAAAATTAATTTCTTTGATTTTTAGATACCTGTTATACCAACTGGCCTTGAATATGCATCTAATTTCCCTAATGACATCATCTGAAATTCTCACACTTCAAAAAGTAATGGCTGTAGCCTATTATGCCAAGAGAAAATGTCTAATGAAAGTTGGAAAATTTGCAAAACAATTTTCTAAAAAACTTCAATTTCAAGCAACTGTTTCCAGATAACAACAAAAAAGAGGAATCTCATTTTATCAAATTTTGTAGTATAGCTTGGAATTTTTGGGAAAAACCCATAAAATCTCATTCTGATTCCAATGCCTATTTCAAAAACACTTTCAAACCTCAAATTCTTTGTGCTTACCCCCTGGATCATACAAAATCATTAATGTAAATGACAAATGGCCCTTCCAGCTGTAACAGTATCCTTATTTACTTTTTCATCATCATCATCATATCATCATATTCGGTTTAACGTCCGGTTTACATGCTAGCATGTGTTGGACGATTTCTTGAAATTGACTTCCAAGTTATCCTATCCTTCACTAGGTCTCTGCTGACACCTTTTTGTTTCAGATCCATCCTTATCACTTCCTCCCATGTTTTCTTTGGTCTTCCTCTGCCAGTGGTTCCTGCCACCTTGATTGTTCTGCATCTACTTGTCCAAGCATTCTTGTCCATTCTCTCCACATGACCAAACCAACGAAGCCTCCTATTCTGCATACAGCTGCCAATACTGTCCAGATTCAATCTCCTTCTGAGTTCATTAGAACTGAGCCTGTCCTTTAGACTTACGTTGCACATCCATCTTATCATTCTCATGTCATTCCGCTCCATGCGGCTGACATCTTCAGCTTTCACTGGCCAAGTTTCACTGCCATACATCATTGTGCTACGTACACATGCCTGGTAGACTCTACCTTTGGTAGGTAATGGCAGAGCTCTGCTGGTTAACAATGGCATCAGCTCCCTGAACTTACTCCATCCACTGTTAACCCTTGCTGTAACACTTGCACCAGCTCCCCCCTCAGCTCCAAGGGTGTCACCAAGGTAGCAAAACTTCTGGACAAC
>RDPX01000118.1:327209-356620 GCA_003991215.1 Morbakka virulenta | reverse complement strand
AGCGAAAACGGTTAGTTGCGTTCAGTTTGCCCGTTATTCCACTGCACCGTTTATGTACCCAGTGCTTGCAAGTACCACAATAGATTGAGTTGCTCCCAACTCCCTTCCCACAGACTGAACAGGGAAACTTTCCTTTCTCCAATGGCTTTCCTAAATTGCAACCACTGACCATCACTTTTGTCTTGCCCATCTGAGAAATACAATATGTCACTCACAGTGCACATTTAGGGCTGTGTCTCCCCAACCAAATCTTCACTGACCATTTTTTCTTACCACTGAATAAAATCAGGTTGAGAGAGAGTGTGAAGAATAAAAAATTTACCACAACACCAAACATGGAGACACAGATATATAGATATATGGTGTTGTTGGCATTATAGTCTTTAAACAGCTTTGTATTCATTTGTTTTCTAGGTCTAGGGGTTTTAACAAATTGATTTGTTGGTAGTGGCAGCACCAAATAAAAATCAAGCAGACTGAGTCTCCTTTCATCCTGTATTGAATTTTATAACCATGTTGATTAAATCTTTATTATTTTTTTAAATTTGAAAATCAGAGCTACCACAAAGTTTGATTTAAATGAGACTCCTCTTTTTTAAAGTTATCTGGAAATAGTTGCTTGAAATTTAAGCCTTCAAAAACTTCATCAAGACCTGAATATTTTTGAAAACTTTCCAACTTTTTTCATTATGTAATGGGTTACAGCCATTAGTTTCTTAGGTCTAAGAATTTTAGATGACAACATTCAGGGATATTAAGTTCTTTTGATAAACAAGAGGCCAGTTGGTACAACAGTTTATCAAAATCATTTTCTCTGGTTATATCACACTGCATTGGAATGCGCATATCATTAACTATATTCACAAAGTTCCACATTACATAATGTTATTCTTTTTTTCATCCAACATATTATTATTATTATTTGATAATATTTCAGCAGATGCATTATATCAGTATACATAATTGTTTTTCATGTAAGTCCTGTGTATAAAAATAAATGAATAAGTATAATACAATTAAAAATAATGAAGAAAGGCAGTTTATTTACATATAAATACAAGTTTTGAAATCAGTGGTTAAAAGTTAAGTGAATCAAAATTTGTCAAGGTGTGTCTAGGAAAATTATGAATATCTGAAAAGGTGTGACATTTGAAAAACCAAGCAGTTGGGTGTAAATTTTCTGAGACACATTTCCAAATTCAGAAAAAGGTTCAACTTTTTACAAAAAGAACCATAGTTAGATTCTGTTCTGATATCTAGTGGTAAGTCATTATAAACTACTACCCCATTGTAATAAAATGACTTTTTAGTACTTTCTAGTTTCACTTTAGGCAATCTCAAGAGTTCCTTTGCCGGTTCCTTTGTCATGATTTATGAGTTCAAAATAATAAAAAAAATAGAAAATGTCATCTAGGGCATCCTTTAAAGACCTACTTGGACTAATGTGAGAACACTGGATGCTCACAAAATGGATTAGCAACTTTAATGGACAACTGTGAAGAATGTGAAAGGGTCACACAATTTCATTGGATTAATATGATCCAGTAAATTCATTGGTATTTTATTGGCATTTTACTCTACATGTTATGTTTATATATTTCTTTGCTGCTCTGAACTTGCACATCATCAGTCTGTTATCACAATTATTGGACACAAAATATGGTTCCAATTTGCAGTCATATAAAATACTAATAACATTGGCCAATTGTAAAAATGCAAACTAATATAAAAAACTGGGGATTTTTCCACTGGTTGGCTGAAAATTCTAAAGTAAAAATACCTTTTTTAAGAAATACTAAACTTTTACAACAATTGGTGAGTTTGGAGGAATTTATCAAGCAAATTTACTCTTAAGAACTGGAAAAATAAAGGGGGGTTTGCCACAAGTGTAGAGCATCCATTATCAAGGTATCTTCTTTTATCAATAACAAATTATTTTATTTAGAGCTGAAATAAAAAAGAAATGTAAGAACGAGGAATGCAAAACTAGTGAATCTGGCTTTTTCAAAATAGAACTTTCCACCACAAAAGATTGTTTTCTACAGTTAAGACTTTGTAATGATAAAAACACGAAAATGCTTTTTGCCATTGAATTCCTACCATAACACAATAAATACTTTCTACAGTGCGACACGACATTTCAAAATATTTGCATTTTTTCATTTACGTCCAAAATGAAAATGAAGGGAAATATTAAATCCCACAATCATGTCACACATGTGCTGGCCTTTGATGTTTTTGAGGCTTCAGAAATCCTACGTTAACATCATTCTCCATGACATTGGCCATAAGTTTCCTAAAACACACAACACCCTAAATTTTCTCTTTTTAGCTGAGTTGCCACAAATATTGTTACCTCGATCTTCCCCTTGTAATAGTTGGACATTGTTGTGTTTTACAGTAACACTGGAAACCTGTCTCAGAAAACTGCCTGTTGCATGATCAGGATTCATAACCCTGCGGTGTTTTATATCCTAAAAAATTTCCCTTGCCTTAAACTTTTTTTTTCAACAAATAGAATTTTTCTCCGGATACTCCACATGGCAATCCATGCACGCAGGCTCCCCAATAATGGGTCCCTTAATTGCCTACAATTCATTCTTATCATGAAGGTTATCGCTGGGGGATAAAAGACATTAAGTATAAAAATAATGCTTTTGCACATATTTAAAGGAATTTAAAGTGTATTATATAAAGTATTCTTTCAAATAAAAACGTGCAATGTATTCAATGGGTACAATCATTGGTGAGGATTACGAAATTTTCTGTGTCAAAACGGTGGGATTCTGGTGATTCCTCTTGATTAGTCGAGAGGGCTCAACTCTTGTCAAATTTATTGGTAAATTTGCCCTGGTGTAGGTTTTATTTTACTTCGAACATAATAACTTTATTTTCTTGTTGTTCCTTTTTTTCCTAAAAAAATCCATCTGATTGAAAAAATTATGTTCAGCAATAAGCAACGCATGCCGCCTCCAATACCCTGCATTTTAAAAATTGGTGGGGTGAATCCTGAATATCACATTAAGTTAAATATATCCTTTCTACTGCTCTGGTAGAAAAAAATCTTAAATAAAAACATCAATAAAAATAAAAGCTATTTTTAAGGGAAATAAATTCAATTTTTTTCAGAAATAACGATATACCTCGCAGGAAGCCGGCTAAAAATTATGGGGCAATTTTTCGTAAACGAAAATGTAAATGAAAGAACAAAATTACTTCTTTGGCAACATGTCAATACAAATAGAAATGTGATAATTAATTGGTCTTACCTCCCAAGCAGCCGGCCACAAATTCTAAAGCCATTTTTTGTCACTTATCTGCGTCGAGAAAGCGTCCAACCAACATTGAACATGCTGTCTTTAAGATCAAGATATGAAGATAGGAACCCTTGTTTCCATTCAAGTATAAAGAATCAATGGAATGGGTCTTGGTGGGAACAGACACATTATTTAATTATTTATATGAGTGGGACTGTGCAACAACCTGTGGTTGCCATAAATGTAAGAGCTCCTGCCTTACATACATGTTATTTCCATGTTGGCTGCCCTTTCTGACTCTGACCCAGGCGCATGGGCATTAAGCAATTTTGCCTCGCAATTCATCATTTTTTCCTCTCAAATCTACAATTTTTGTACGTATTAAATGGTTCATATTATTTTGTTTTTCTGTGACCAGGCGGGGGATCCTGACAAAAGAACAAGACAATGACAGTGGGAATTTTCAAGAGGAACATTATTTTGTTTTACAGTTGTTAGAATTTGATCACAAATCCAACTGCTCTCAATTCCGATATCGTGAGTGCAAAGCTGATGTTTATTCAGAAAAAAAAAGACTGAAAAACTTTAAGTCCAAAAGCGCGAGCCTGTTTTTAGTTGTGCATGCAAAAGTGTCAAGGAAGATCAATTTTTAGAAAGAAATGTATAATGAAGTGCAAATCAACTCAACATTTTCATCAAAATTCAATTTTATTTGTGTTGCTGCCTGATCACTCTAATTTTTGAACACAACTTTATCTTTATGGTTTCATGCAGACCAGTAGAGATGTAGATGTTATCAAGTTGTCTGCAAGTGGTCTATAAAAATAACTGAACATTACTGAGCAAAGAAGTGCTTATAAAAATAAGTAAGCATTACTCAACAAAGAAGTGTCAAAAAGTACTTTATGCACATAAGTGTCTGTAACGAAAAGACAAATCGTCCCAGAACAAGAACAAGGAAAATACAAAGATGTAGAAGGGTGGCAATAATTGCTCGCCCTTAAAAAGCAGAATTGAACAAAGAATTAACTTACATTCCATTTTGAGGTCCATAAATTCTGCACCTTTTCGTTAACTCTGTCAGATATTTCCGGACAGAAACTAAGACAAAAGAGTGCCGTGGCGTCTTCTTCAACCGACTTGTTGTAACGTATTTGACAGAAATTTTTGCAGAAACCTGTTGTGAGACCACATTCTTGGGGTCCATATTGTTGAAGTTTATAAGCGCTTTAGAAAAGATAATTATTAGAAGACAAAAGCAAAACAGATCATTCATTCAGGAATCCTCAGGCCTATCCTGCTATATGGTTGTGAAGCATGGACAACCAACAAGAACAACATGAGAAGAATTGTAGCAGCGGATATGAAGGTTGTCAGGATCATCAGCGGAGTGACCAAATGGGACAGAAAAAGAAATGTCGATCTATGCAAGAACATCAGCATATTGCCTATTGACGTGAAAATCAAGAACACTCAAATACAATGGAACGGACATATCAAGAGGAGACCCTCAGACCACCACTTGTCTCTAGCCTTCAATTACGCAGTTGAAGGCAATAGACCAAGTGGCCGGCCATGAAACGCTGGCACCAGTTCCTGTCTGAATACCTGGCAAGAGGTCAACGCGACTGAGCTCTACCTCGACCGTGGCAGATGGTCATCCCTGACGCTTCCTCGCTGACAGGCAACCGCCTACTCTGGAGTCCGGTAAGAAGAAGAAGAATTATTAGAAGACTGTCTTTATTCCCACCAGAGGGTGGGAATAACAGTTTTTGTAAAGCCCCAACTGCTGGTTTGTTATCCTTGCATCTCCTCAGAGAATATAGCTTTTGTTGCATTCAATAATAGTTTTTTCATATTCCTACCCCAATTGGGTTGTTTTCCTCTCTCATTGGAAAGTTAGTCCCACCCGCATCGGGATTCTGTTTCCACCCTTGTCGAAATGTTATTTTCACTCGAGGTTGGACATAAGAATTTCTGTTTGATTCACCAAGGTATAGCAAACATCATTATGGACATTTTTTAATCGTAGCTGTACTTCATTCCCTTATATTTTATTCCAAATTTTTCTATTACCTCATCTATTTAAACATCACAATTAAGAGTTTTAATTTAGTGTTATAAGGAATGTTGCATTTTCATTAATTTTTAACATTTTACTTGTACTTGTGATGGCATTTTCATTTAGCACCTCAGGAGGGATTTTCTCCCTCGATAGTTTGGACAGGTTTGTGGATCCCACTTGCTTTTGTCATTGGGCATTCATGTACCCCTCATTTCCACCTGCGGAAGGAAAATCTGAAATATCTATTTCTACTATCGTATCATCATACCATCATTTCAACTTCTTATTCTTAGTGGTCTATAAGTCTTCGAAAATTTGTTTCCTTTAACTATAACTATTGTCATATAATTTCCGTTTATTTGAGGGAACACATCCCTGAGTTCCTTATATTTTTGGCCCACAATTCTAGCTTCATATCAATGTGAAAGTAAGTAGAGATTGACTAACCCATTAGAGAATGTGACATGGATGGCAGCAAATTCTGACATGTCTTTATCAACAATAAAATATTGAACATCCTTTTTGTTAACTTGTTTAGCAATGACTCGCACATTTTCAGTTATTACTTTGTCTTCTCTCATCATAGAAGGATTATACACAGGGATCTCATTATTTTCGTCATCTACAACCTTGACAGCAAACAGAAGATACAGGTAAATATTCACTTAACTTTATACATAGAAACCAGAATCAAGCATTCAGGATATGATTTCAAAAGTTCCCTTATCCGGTGAGTTTGAGAAGTAGCATAGAAAAAGTCACTCTCTCTATTTTTCCCCCTAATTTTCCCACTTTTGTTTTTCACAATGACATCAATAATGATACCCTAACATTTGATTTCATCTCTCTCGTTAACAGGTAACTTTTTCTGCATTTACAATCACCTTGCCCTACGACGGCAGTCCCATGCATTTGTTAAATGTTGTTTCCTTATCTGGGTTGATCTTTTTTTCTTCAGAATGCAGCAGAAATATTTAATATCTATCTATCGATCTATCGATCGATCGATACATCCATCTATCCATGCAGCTATCTATCTATCCTTCTATGTATCTATCTATCTATCTATCTATCTATCTACGTATCCATCCATCTACCTATCTATCGATCTGTCTATCAATCAATCAATCAATCAAACAATCTATTTATCTATCTATCTACCTATCTATCTATCTATCCATCTATCTATCTACCTATCTATCTATCTATCTATCTACCTATCTATCTATCTATCTATCTTTCTATCTATCAATCAATCAATCAATCAATCAATCAAACAATCTATTTATCTATTTATCTACCTATCTATCTATCGATCTGTCTATCTATCGATCAATCAATCAATCAAACAATCTATCTATCTATCCATCTATCTATCTATCTATCTATCTATCTATCTATCTACCTATCTATCTATCTATCTATCTATCTATCTATCTATCTATCTCAGTCTATCTATGTATAAAGTTATGGAGTATTGAAATGTATGTACACAGCATCATCATGATTATCCAGTTTCTACCAATGAACTAGTCCATTTGTTCCGTCATGTCGTTGATGCAAATGGAAAGAACTGGAACACTGACTAGTCGTGTGACATAATTGAGCATATTCTACCGACTTCCAAATTTTCGAGTATGCAAATTAGACTAACCTAGTTCAAGTAAAAGAACATTGGAATGACATCGTTCTATTGCTTTGTTTGTGATGTATCAGCAAGATAATCACGTGGCATTTTTGGGTACGAGGAACAATACAAAATGTATATAAAGTTTAAAAAAATCGTGTGTTTGGTATAGATACTTTAATTTCAAATGTGATCAAGGAAAATGCCAACAATTTGGGGAAGCAACTTCCCAACAATGTTTTCTAAATTTAAATTATTCTTTTATTTTAAGGAACACCGTGACATATTAAGTATGCTAAACACGCAACAAGAAAAATCTAGAACTTTCCCGATTTAACGAGTATAGAAAATTCTGTGTAACGTAAAGTGACGAGAATTGCATGCAGACGGAGCACATCAGGACAACAGATATCTTTCATGAACGGTCACAAGATAAAATTACGTCAATTTAGGGACTATAACTTCAGTTTTAGGAACATTCTGGAATTTTCTTAGAAAATTGACATATATCGGAGTAAGTTTTAGTAAAACTATCAAGTATAAATTAAATTTAAGTTTCAACTCAATTGTAAATTAGCAAAAGAGAGAACAGTATGAATTGAAATACTATATCGTTGAAAGAGACACACTACATAAGAGAGAGTTTTTTATGTGAAGAGGCAGTTTGATTACAACAATTTATCATTACTTGGATTTTCTATTATGTATTTTTTATTTAAATATGTATTATTTAGTTATTCTTTATACATATTTGTAAATTTGTTGGTATAAATAAAATTATTAATAATACTGCTTGTTTCAACAGCCTGTTTTTAATATGTAGTTTTGTAACTTTCAGGACAAGCTCTTTTTTCCTTCTGCATATTATTTTCTGATACTTACTTTTAAAAAGGCATTTTTTACACTAGGAAAAGCCATACTTTGTTTCAGTTTGAAATTTAAAAAAATTTCTTAAGGAAAATCATGAGATAGCAAAAATTGAATTTTCAGATTGATTTAATTAAGAAATAAGAATTATAGGATTTTGGTTTTTCTAATCAACTTAAGTTTAATCAACTTACAAAAAGGCTTATTGATATATAATCAAGCCAACAATGTTATTTTATTAATTTTGCAATATATTTCGAAGTTAATACTTCATCTTCAGGCTACAAGGTAAAAATACAAAAACAGTAAAACTGCTGAATACAATATTTCCTATCTCATGTCAACATCTCTCTGCAGTATACACAGCTATAGCGAAATGTAACACAGTGAATTCAAATCTTCAATCTTTTTGAATAAACTATGATAATTGAGAAACCTCCCTTGAGGGATCTTGTTGACAAGTTAAATTTTTATGACTAATTCGCGGCTTNCTCATCCTTTGTGTGTGTGTGGGTGTGTGTGTAAGCGCCTGGAGGTAGATTTGAAGACCACCCCGGTGAGTTCGATCCGGCCTCATGAAACGGGAAACAAACCTCCCCTCACCGCCAAAAGGCAGATCGGTTTGGAAAGAAACCAGAAACAAATAACTTTCACTTACCACCAGGGGCGGCACAAGTTCAAAAAATTTACTCCAAATCGGCGACGAACCAGATGCAAAATCACATGAACGACGAAATCGATTTCAAACAAAAAAGGTTTATCCCATAAAGTTTTAGCGCTAAACAAGAAAACGTTTTACCATTTTTGTTACTCCGATAGCGAAACAACCCTATGTTATAAATATTATGTTTATATTATATATATTATATATATAAATATTATATACATATTATAAAGTTAAAATTAACCTCACAATAAGCCTTAAACTTGCAGACCGCATGTTTTTCAAAATGAATGCATTTCAGCTTTCCTATGCAAGATTATAACTTCAATGATAAATATATTTAACAAAAATATCATAAACATTTGATAATAATTTTTCAATATTCCTTCATTAGAATGAAGAGCATGTGAAATATTTGATATTATCTACAAAACATAAACAAATAAAATATATAGCTCAAGTAAACATATATCTTCACGTATCTAATTTCAAACTTCAAATATTTTTGTTAATACTCTATGCACATGCGGAGACACAAACACACCCACATATATACATATAAGTTCATGAGGAAAAAACAAAAAAACAATTTGGAATATTGGTTTTTTTATTGAAATATTGATGCTACTTACAACTTCATCTGTCAAAATTTATAAATTGAAAGAATTTGGTGAAACGGTCGGTACTAAAATTAGAAACAACTACAGACCAGATAATTCATTCATTCATATATATATATGAATAAATAACATTGAATAAATTTTTTAAACACTGAAAATACACAAATGTAGAATTTTTCTATAAAACATCCTTGAAATGTTTTTCAACAATTAGCTTAGGCGCAGTAGCCCAATTATTGCAAGCCCTGGGTCATCATCAGGTTCCTTCGAGTCGGCATCGACTCCTGGTGACATTATGCACTGTCTGCCTCCACTTCACTCTGTCTCGTACGTTAAATTTGAGCAGTGCCAGATTTCTGCCCATGGGTTCACCCACACCATCTATCCATCTTTGTCGTGCCCTACCTCTTTTCCTTCCTCCCTCGCATATCGATAATATAAGATCCTTTTCCAAACATCCATCTTTCGTCACATTATGTCCGAAGTACCTTAGCCTTTGCTTTACTACCCGTCCTTCCAGAGTTAATTTAAGTGCTATTCTCTCATTTAAAGACTTATTGGTTTCCTTTTTTTGTGCACGGAATCTTTAGCACTTTTCTCCAACACCACAGTTCAAATGCATCTATGCGTCTCCTGTCTTGCTTTTTGGTCGTCCAACTTTCACATCCGTACATCGCTATAGGAAATATCATAGTTTCGACCATTGTGATTTTCGTCTTCCTTGATATGTCATTGCCTTTGATGATTTTATGCAGATTTGACAATGCAGCCCTTGCCATACCTAGTCTTCTCCTGATTTCTTCAGATGATCCTCCTTCTTCATTTATCAAACTTCCTAGAAAATTGAATGATTGCACAATCTCGATCTTCTCTCCGTCAATCGTAAAATCTTTCAATCCGTCCATCGTCATTATTTTTGTCTTTTTAATCTTCAGATAAAGGCCAGCCTGTGCATTTGCTACCTTTACATTTATCAGTAAGCATCGTAAGTCTTCTACATTTTCTGCCATAAGAGTGGTATCATCTTCATACCTTAGACTGTTTATAGTTCTTCATGCAATCTTTACTCCAAATTGTTCTTCTTCTAGTCATGTAGAAGGCATAATGGCTTCTGCATATAGGTTGAAGAGGTAAGGAGATAAAATACAGTCCTGTATCACTCTTTTGCCAATGCTGAACCAATCAGTGTCTTCTTGGTTTGTTCTTACTTTTGCCTCTTGACTATCATACCAATTCCTCAAGAGCAGTATCAGATGTTCAGGAACTCCCATATGTTGAAACACATTCCAGAGTCGATGATGATCAATACAATCAAAGGCCTTGCGGTAATCAATGAAGTAAAAATAAACTTTTTTCTGGTACTCTCTTGCAGTTTCCATTAGCCATTTCACATTTGCGATGTGGTTACCTGTTCCTTTTCCCCTGCTAAAATCAGCCTGCTCATATGATAGCTCTCTCTCTCCATGTAAGGTTCCATTCGACTTTGAATAATTCTTAGCAAAACCTTGCTGCAATGACAAATAATTGCTATTGTTCTGTTATTCGACCAAAGGTGCCAGAATAAAACAAACTGAAAGCAAGTGTATTTTTTCGTTTAATACAGAAAACAAAGAGTCAATCGAAAAGCCCGACATATTTTTGTTAAAATGCTGAGGAAAGCCCTTCCCTTTGGGCTGTCTAAAGCAATTGTAAACTAGAAACAAATTCTCTTTGTTTGGAAAGAGGAGGTGATGAAAATTAAATATGAATTGCTTCAAATGTTCCTAAATGAAAGGTCGACCAAGCTCGGCCAATTATTTTGAACTGATTAATCTCGAACTTAGCATCAAATGCTGTCCTGTAGCAGAATCAGAGTTCACAATTTTGCTTGTACCCTCGCATTGTCTTTTTGGTTGAACTTGACAAACACAGGATTTTTCTCTAAAAACACTGCGTATATGCTCTTTTATTCACTCTATCGACCTCACGCCATGTATGCCCTGCGTACCTGCATCACACCGGCGCTTGCACTTATTCACAACCATACTTAAATTTTTGACAGGCAAGATATCCTTTGTGGACGAAACAAGAATTTTTCGCGAGGTAAAAATAATTTTAGGTGTTGCAGGAGGATAACATTCAGAAACTGCACTGATAGTTTGATTTTCAAATTTAATAAAAACCAGTCCCATCCAGAGAAGTTTTAGGTATATGGGGAAGTTTTAGGGGGCTTGTGTAACAGGGTTTTCAAAACAAGATAATTTGTATCTAAATACTTTCTTTAAAACATCGTTAGGATAACCATTACTCAATAAAATTTGTTTCTCGGGAGAACAAATAACTACAGCACGATGGACTACAGTTTTTTAAAACCAATTTTTAACTGCGTGGGAACTGAAGAGCCCCACCGCACCTGTTGCCTAGTGAAAGTCGGTTTTCGGAACAGACTGGTTTTAAAAGAAGTCAGAGATTTTTCTTCTACTAAAACATTTAGAAATGGTAAACAACCAACCTGTTCTTTTCAGTAGTAAACACCAAGAATAAGAAGGATTTTTTAGATTAATCATGAGCTTATTACTGTCTTTCTGACAATTGAATATAGCAATCCTGTCAGCAGCGAATATCTAATACATAAGAACATCTACGTTTGTCCAGGCTCAAATAATTGCTTTTCATAATATCCGACAAATACATTAGACAGAGCCGTGCCTAGTGGAGAATCATAGCCACACCATCAATTTGCTGGTAACTAAATTCAACCAATTTTGTTGCAAAATTCAGTAGTTCTACAAAAGCATCCTCTGGAATAGGGGGTGTCTCAATGTCCTCACGGTACAATGTTTTAGTACAAATCTTGATGACTTTGTGGAACGTTAGTAAATAGACTTTTAATGTCAAAAGAACAAAGTACAGAATTTGCTGGATCTACAGAGCCTTTCAAATATTGTTTTTAGGAAATGTGAAAGAGTCCTTTACACAGAAAGGAGAATATTCTTCTAGCACTGGTTGAAGGATAACCAAAAGCCAATTTGCCAAGTGGTGCTGGGAAGAGCCAATGATTGATAAAATAGACCTGATAAAAACAGCGTCCTTGTGAATTTTGGGAAGGCTATACATTCTATGGCGCTGAGACCCAGATGGTCTAATTTTTCATAAATGTTTTGGAGAAGTTTTTCTTTTTTCAGTTGCAAACAACGGTTTTGAATTTTCCGTTTATTTTGGTTATGTAGTCTGTTTTGTTTAATATGACCACACCAGTTCCTTTATCAGGTCTGCTGATAGCAATGTCTGAATTACGTCCTAGATTTTAGATGTATGAAGATCTTTTAAATCTACGAAGCATCACGAAATAAGTGTGGAATACCAGTGAGTCTTGTTAGTATGAATTGGATGTAATGAAAACTCCATTGTGCTGTCGTGATTTGCTCTCCTGAAAAAATTGTAAGGAGAAATAGGAACAGGTGGGCGCAATATACGACCGAGGTTTTTGGCTCCATACTTATTCATTTTAATTCAACTTATCCTCCACAACCTCTTTAAAGCAACTAATATTAACACAAGCTTCAGGTTACCAAACAAGAGCTATGATATTCCTCTACTCATTTGTAAACACAACTGGTTATCGTTAAAAACAAACCTAACATAAAAATAATAACAAAATAAGTATCAAAATAAATATCATTTATGTTCGCTCTATCGTCAAATGTTCGAATATCGAGTAATACACGGTTGAGTGACCTTTGCAATGTCACATCTTCCCTCTGACAAAAGAAAAAAACAACAACAAAATAATATCATGTTCCTAACATTATGCCCTGACACAACTCGTTGACTTTCCTGTGTTATCCCGTTTACCGTCCAAATGTACATTAATACTTTCTCTGTTCATGTACGGGTCTTCTGTTGCGTTTTGGGTATTCCTTCCTGATTAACTGTTTTTGTTTTCCAGTTTCGGTGTTGCTACTCTTCGCTTACGTTGTTATGCTGTAGTCTGTTGGGGTTATTGCAGTCAGCTCCATGGCTGTTACCGTCATCCTCCTCCCCGTCAAATGTCTCTTTCAGTGGTCGTGGTGGTTTTGCTTCTTCTGGTACTATTTCCGTTATGGTTTACGGACGTAGCTTGAATTTGGTCGTTAGTTTATTCTGTTTTTTTCTGTAAAACAAGAATTTTATCACCGACATTCAATGTCCTTTCTCTACAATGTCTATTTGCATAATGTCTTTGTTTTGCTTTTGCTCGTCTGTCGTTTTCATCGATATTTTCATGTACTCTTTCGTTAATCTTTTCGCAGAAGGTTGGGATTGTGTAGCGGATCTTTCGGTTAAACATGACTTCCGATGTTGGCATGTTGGTTGACCTGTATGGGGTTACTCTATACGCAATGAGAACATTTTCGACTTCTTCGATGTGTGATTTACCTTCCAGGTGAACAGTTGCGATGATTTTTATCAGTGGAATCATGAATCTTTTTATTTCGCCGTTTGCTTGAGGCCAATACGGAGTTACGTGGCGATGTTTGTTTGCGTGTTTTAACACTTATGCTTGAATTTCCTAGGAGCGAAAAGCTGGACAGTTGTCAGAAACAAGTTCTTCTGGGTATCTAAAGTGTGTAAATGTCATTGAAAAAATATTTTTCAAGTGTTGCGTACTTGCACTGTCCGTAAAAATTACAGCGGGACATCGGGATCTTTTTTCGATTTTTAACGAATGCGTATTTGCCGTCAGTAAATTGTCCCATATAATCTATGTGAACAATTTGCCAGACTTTCTTGGGTATTGTTGTCGATTGTACTGGTGGTGCTTTTGATTTTCTTTGGGCTGCTTGGCATGGGGTGCAGTGAATTGAGTGTTCTGTTACCTTCTTGTCTATATCTAAGAAGAAAACCTTACTTGTAAGACAAGCTCACTTTATCAAGTGTAAATTATAATAATCAATATATTTTACACTTGATAATATGAGCTTGTCTTTCGAAAAGCTTCGTGTATAGAATTTTTTTAAAAAGTGTTTTTAATCAAATTATATGATATATGACTGTTGAATATCTATAAAACCTTACTTTTTAGAAGTTCTTTAGTTTTCACAAGTACTTGATGTTCAACATGGGCTAATTTTATTGTAATTCGGTATAAGTGATTCAAGGATAACTTGTCGCTGAACGACAAACAGAACATTCTCAAAGATAGGAGGATCGTTGTACCTCCTATCTTTGAGAATGTTCTGTTCGTCGTTCAGCGACAAGTTATCCTTGAATCACTTATACCGTTTCAATGTTTGAACTTCTTGATTGTCCTTTACTTGATCTAATTCATGCCAGCTATTGGTCGTAATAAGTTCGGTCAATCTTCGTAATATGGTATCGGCTCGGGTCAACGATAGTGAATGCTGCCAGAATAGCGTACTGAATTGCCTGGTTAATTTGAGCTTCACAAATGTTTATTTCGTCGGTTTCAGTGGTGGAGATCGGGTGTCGACTGAAATGGTCCGAGTTATTGTTTTGGGACGACATGCATTCGGCGTCGAAGTTGTATCCCTGTAGTCTTAATTTAAAGTCTTTCAATTCTTGGCGGTGGTTTTGAATTCGGGTTATTCAGAATGTTAATAATTGCTTTGTTATCGTTGATCAAAGTAAAATGGCGTCCATAAAGGAATAATCGGTTCCACTCACATGGATACACTACCGCCCGACATTCTCTTTCGATTTGAGGATACCGCATTTCAGTCTCCAATAATGATCGTGGCATGTATGAAACGACGGTTTTCTGAAATAAAATTGATGATATTTCAAACGGGTTTGCGTCACAGTACACAGTCACAGGTTTTGTTTCGTCGTAAAAACTGATATTTAAATTTTCTTAAAGACAGTTCTTCAAGTGTTGGAAAGCTTACTAGCATTTCTTGTCCTATTTAAAGTGGGCGTTTTTTCTGTGTTAACAGTCGAAGTGGATACGCCACCGTGCTGTAGTCTTGGATAAAGCATTTCAAATAGTTCCTAAGTCGTAAGAAACTTTTTACTCTTCCGGAATCTCTTTGTCAAACTGGGTGTTTTAGAGCGTTTATCTTCGCCTTTGTCGGGCGCATTCCGTCCTTAGAAAAGACATAACCAAAGTATTTTATTGTAGGGCTGTCGACTTTACATTTCTAGAGGTTCAACGCGAGTCTCTTTTGTTTCAGACGCGCCAAGGTAGATTCTAATGCATTATCGTCTTTTTCAATACTGCCCCCGTAAATGAGGATATCGCCTGCAATGTGTGTAACGGAATCGATGTCTAACAATATTTCCTGCAAGGTGTGTTGTAATTCTTCTGGGGTACTGTTGGCCACGAATACCAATAGTTTACATTCCGTTTTAAAGGCCATGATATATCTCGATTGTTTATCTAACTTGAGTTGGTGGAAAGCTGATTTCGTATCGTTTGTTAAGATGGCTAGCTACATTGAGTTTTGTGAGTAAGTCGTCAATTGTCGGTACAGGCTATCGTGTGCGTTGAATTACTTTGTTGGCACATCGCATATCTAGGCATAATCTGATGTTATCATTCTCTTTGTGTACTGCAGCTGACGGATTCAGTCGTGGTGTCGGTTTTCCTGTACAATAACGTCCTTATCCTTATTTTATCTTCAGCCTCCAGCTTTTCGATTTCACTTTTTCTCTAGGTTTAAATGGTCTACGTCGTTCGGTTAGGACAAATGGTTTTACTGTATCATCGGCATGTAGTTTTATTTTGAAGTTTGTAAATTTTCCAATCCCTTTCTGAAAAAAAAAAATTTTTGTATTCTTCAATGGTTGACAGAAGACGTGCTTTAATGGACGTATTTTGTGAGTAGTCCTCCTCGAATGTTTTTTTGATTGGTGTGCATTGCGCCACTACTCGAGAGATATTCACAGTATTCAATTCTATTGCTGTCTCGCCATTCAAAAGATTTCTATGGTCTGTATTAATTACGTGTCTTTTATTGCTAGTCGTTGTTTACTTTCAACAATAAGCGAATCTACGCCATTTATTTGTAGCAAAGGCTAATTTTCAACACACAAGTAATGAGTTTTGTCTTTATTTTTTTCAAAACTAATTGATTTTTGTAGTGTTCATTTATTTTATTAAATGTTTTCAAATTCAATGTTATTAAGACGTGATCCTGTATCGATAAGCAATTTTCCCCTTGCGTTTTCGACTTTCAAATTTCTAGTGAATAGATCTTAACCATGGGTTAGTGGGTTGTATTGGGCGATATAGGTAAAGATGATCCAGAAACTTCAGAGTTGACCGTCACTTTCAGAGTCAGAGGAATTAGGAGCAGCCACGGTTTTCCACCTTTTGTCTGTTTGGCTGAATGTTCCAGTATGTTGCGATTGTAACAGAACTGTTGGAATCTTTGGCATTGTGTTTTGTGAGGGAATTCTCCTCCACATCGAAACAGTTCTGTTTTTGGCTACTGCTATTTCCTCTACTCTTTTCCCTTTTTTAACCCAATATTGTCTTCACCACTTTGTTGATTTCTTCTTCACTTGCAATTGTCTTCTCGATTTGTTCAGCTTTGTTGTCAATGTCCTCCAGTGAGTTTCCATGTGTAAGCAAATCTTTTAAACTTAATGCTGGGTTCTTGAATGCGCGGCGCCTCAGTTGATTCTTTGTTGTCAAAATCAACTGATGTTTATTTTCTTATTCAATTCCCTTGCAAAAAACACATTTATTTGATTTCCCCTTTCACACGAATGTAAAATTGAAGTATTGATTCCTGTTCTTGCGGTTAGATTTGTCGAAGTTGAAATATTTCATGTACAAAGTTTTCACACGGATTAAAATGATCGTCCAGTAATTTAACTGGTAATTCAACTTGTCACAAGTCTAGTCTCTTCCTGGTGTGCGAAGGCTATCCTAAAGTTCAAATGCCTCTTGTCCAATATTGTTCAATAGCAAAGCCAATTTCTGTTTTCTGTCTGTAACAATAAGCGTGACACGTACGTCTAAAAAGCGCTTCTTGTATTTTGTGCATCGTAGACCAATCATTGTAAAATCATCCAAGTCGAATTGCGAAAAACTTGGTCAACTCAAAATTAGTTTGGTTTTTTAATGTGACTCATTTTTAAAAGTGATATCTAAAGTTCAAATTCTAAGGAGAACCAGCGACTTAGAGTATTAATGCTTTACAATGACTGGATAAACATTACGATGTAGAACTGGTTAACATACTAGCCACAGCTTTGAAGTCACAAAAAAAGTCTAAGGAGTGTTAGGCTTAATTAAGTTTGCGACTTATTTTAATTCAACTAAGCCTTTATCTTATTGGTTGGTCTGGCTGTAACTACCAACTCGTTAAAAAAGTCATTTCCGCCCAGCAAGCATTCCGTGAAAATAAAAATGCTCAAAAGCAACACTGCCCAACTCATTAGTCGAGAGGGCTCAACTCTTGTCAAATTCATTGGTAAATTTGCCCTGGTGTAGGTTTTATTTTACTTCGAACATAATAACTTTATTTTCTTGTTGTTCCTTTTTTTCCTAAAAAAATCCATCTGATTGAAAAATTTATGTTCAGCAATAAGCAACGCATACCACCCCCAATACCCTGCATTTTAAAAATTGGTGGGGTGAATCCTGAATATCACATTAAGTTAAATATATCCTTTCTACTGCTCTGGTAGAAAAAAATCTTAAATAAAAACATTAATAAAAATAAAAGCTATTTTTAAGGGAAATAAATTCAATTTTTTTTCAGAAATAACGATATACCTCGCAGGAAGCCGGCTAAAAATTATGGGGCAATTTTTCGTAAACGAAAATGTAAATGAAACAACAAATTACTTCTTTGGCAACATGTCAATACAAATAGAAATCTGATAATTAATTGGTCTTACCTCCCAAGCAGCCGGCCACAAATTCTAAAGCCATTTTTGTCACTTATCTGCGTCGAGAAAGCGTCCAACCAACATTGAACATGCTGTCTTTAAGATCAAGATATGAAGATAGGAACCCTTGTTTCCATTCAAGTATAAAGAATCAATGGAATGGGTCTTGGTGGGAACAGACACATTATTTAATTATTTATATGAGTGGGACTGTGCAACAACCTGTGGTTGCCATAAATGTAAGAGCTCCTGCCTTACATACATGTTATTTCCATGTTGGCTGCCCTTTCTGACTCTGNTTCAAGTATAAAGAATCAATGGAATGGGTCTTGGTGGGAACAGACACATTATTTAATTATATATATGAGTGGGACTGTGCAACAACCTGTGGTTGCCATAAATGTAAGAGCTCCTGCCTTACATACATGTTATTTCCATGTTGGCTGCCCTTTCTGACTCTGACCCAGGCGCATGGGCATTAAGCAATTTTGCCTCGCAATTCATCATTTTTTCCTCTCAAATCTACAATTTTTGTACGTATTAAATGGTTCATATTATTTTGTTTTTCTGTGACCAGGCGGGGGATCCTGACAAAAGAACAAGACAATGACGGTGGGAATTTTCAAGAGGAACATTATTTTGAAAACATTAAGCTATTGTTTTACAGTTGTTAGAATTTGATCACAAATCTGAACTACGCCTTTCCTTATCTCAAGTAATCCTTAATCCATGTTAGTTACTCTTAATAAAACTACCAACTTAATAAATGGGTTGTTCAAAGCTAGCATTTAATTTGTCGTCCAACTTCAAAACATATGGAGAAATGTCGGGGAAAAACTTTGGTAAAGTAATGAGACGGGGCCTAAAGAAAACCTCCGAGAAGTACAGTGAGCCCTCGATTATCTGGTCTTTGATTAACCGAGCCACGGTTAAGGGAAGGGCGTCATATTGTCTATTGTTTTATCTGAACTGGTTCTCATTCAACCGAGCAGAAACTAAATATCAACCATGGCAGCGAGATACCAGATTTTCAATTCATAAATTGCTGGGCCACCGACTCATACTTTCAAGTCCGGAATAGAGGCGTCCCTGTCCACTTGGTTATTAAATTGTTACCATTTTTACGGTCTTTAAACAAAGTCTAATGTTACTAAGATTTTCAAATTACGTTACTATTAGGCTAACAATATTCTTATGCATTGCTGAAGTTAACTATTATCCCTTATTATGTTATCTATTATACCACTTTCCAAATCGCTGCCTTTCGGCAACAGCGCCATATTCACTGCAAATGTGCCAAAAGGGCCACTCAATACTGGCACCAGTAAAATAATACGGATACAAAGTAAGCATTACCGACAAGAACACTAAGTAATCTCTGAGTACAGTCTATTAGTGCAATCTAAAATCTGTTTAGCAATCTTTTAACAATAGCATAAACTGCCTATTAGAAATGATTCTGCACAATACCCAATGACCCATCTAAGCAAGTGCCAGTTGACTTGATAACTATGTGGAAATGTATTAGGCCCTTGTAATATTTATGAAAGGGAACTATATTACTAATTTGGTCGGACATTGCATTTCTTGAGCCATATGGCAGGGAGTCAAATGTAAACTTGGGCTTTTAGGAAACTAAGCATCCTGTTTCTCCCTTCGTCTGTTGGCCTCTTGAACCATCTTCCTTTTCTGGAATAGGGTTTAAGTCCTCCTTGGCAGCAGATGTGCTCTTTAAGGGAAAAGAAAACCAAACACAACGATCAGTGATTTTGATTAAAAGAAACACAACAAACGGTAATTTATTATTTTCTTTCGTCTTTTCAAATACAAATATCGTATTTCTACAAACAAGCGAAGTATTGAGGATAACTAAGGTTACCATCTAGTCTTGGTCTTTGGGCAAACACTGGTATTAATCCGTTGAGGGGGTGGTTAAAAAGTTAATGGTGAAATTATACTCGAAGAGCAGTTGATAAGCGCACGGGGCATAAGCCAGCAGACTGGCTGACACTATTTAATATTCACATAATGAGAAAAATAACACTCCACACAATGTGCAAAAGTAAAACATCGCACACAAGAAAAAACCCCCAACGGCCCGTTCATCACATGTTTTTTATTCCAACAACAAAAATCCCAGCATTCCAAGCTAGAAAACAGTAGGTGGCTTGGCCTGTCTTGGCTCGTCACCTCTAACACAATATCAGCATGTTTTCCTTTATCAATCCTCAACAGACACTACAAATTTACTTAAAATGGCTAAAACGAACTCACTGCTTAGTGTACCCTGGTTGTATCTACCAGAAAGTTTTACTGAAATATCATGCAAAGAACTTGTGTATATATGAGAAATTTTGTTTGCTAGGTAGACATGAAACAAGCCCAGCCAGTTGAAAAAAGTATTTTCTAAAAGACTAACTGTTAAATGGAGTCTAAAGACAGAATATCTCATCGATATTTCGGCTAAGAAAACAAAGCAATAAGATCAGTTAAAAGTTCAGCAAATTTTAAATGGGTATTTCACGCGAACAAATGACAAACTAATTCAAAGCATATCTTAAAGACCCTAATGATCTGCATCAAAGATGAACATTTTCAAACAAGAAGTCATAGTTCATGTGCACAGTATGCGTTGAAGTTCCAATCAAATTTAAAACTTAAGAGCTTACCTGAGCTGGGGCTTTACTTATGTCAAAAGAGCTTATCACTTCTGGTGTCCAGCACGGATTTGGAGCAGGAATAGCAAATTCAACAGGGCTTGCAATACCATATTGTGCGGACGATTCCATATTCGGTTTCTCTGTGGGTACACGTTGGTGGTATCTGTAAAAACAAAACAGACAAGAAATTCTGACAAGGCAACGGGTTTTTAAGTATCCACCTGGCCTATTTCCCCGGGAAAATTCCCCTCTATATTCTAGGTCATTTAAACGATGGTCACAAGTTCTTACAAAAATAGTTCTTATTCACAATTAATCTGCACCTTAAATCCATGGCCGGGTAGGCACCCATCTTTCTGGGAACTTTTTTCTACTGTCATTTGTATCACCATTAATAACTTAAAGCGAAACTGAAAACTGTACCTTCCTTATCATTTCAAGTCTACCATTTAAAATAAATAATCACAACTCATTCTTTTTCAGACGAATTTTCCAAACATTCCACATAGTCTTTTCTCACATATGACCAAAACAATTTCAAAAAAGCCACGGTGGTTGCTTTAACGTCATCACACATTCTACTCTCGTTTCCCTAATATGATTTGTAAATTAGGGTACTAAACGATTCAAGAATGAGGTTTTTTAAAAATATTTATAAGGAACCCTTTGTAAAAGCCAACTGTCTTAACATTGCAGATAAAAAAAATATTATGAAATAGAAGTCTCGATAACTGAATTTCTTTTCATGTTCTGTCTTTCAACTTATTTGGCACGATGGGTTTTTCCTGTGAATTATCGAAACATACAACAGCAGAGAGAGCCTGTACAATTCAGGAGGACCTTTGTTGTCAAAGAGCAATTACTTAGTTGAACATACCCCATCTTATTAACTATTGCCTCACATATATAAAAAGACCTTTGTGAGCCTATATACCAATTGGGGCCACAGTTAATCCGTGTTTTCATTCAAGCCCTCCTTGAAGGGCACGCAGGGCTTAAAAACAACCCTTACCAGAGTCCAAAAGCGTAATTCACCCTGAAAGAGTACCAGGTCCAGCCTGTTGATATTCTCGCTATTACTGCGACGAAAAAAATATGTGAGTACGTATAGATGTACCTACCTATATTCTGCAAAAATACACACAAGAGTGCAGACACGCACAAACACACATACACATATACAACGGAAAGTACTCAAACAATAGTAAAAAACCAAATGAAATAAAAAATTAATGAAAAAAAAAGGAATCAATATGTCAACGTATAACTGAGGATATGCCAAAACAAATTGTCTAAAAAAGATGTTACGGTGTTTACGAGTTTGTTAAGTCAAACCAAGGATAGAGAGGTTCATATGACTATTCATTAAATCAACTCACATAAACCCATTTTCATGCTGTGCTTTTTCCAGCTTTTTGCTAATGATGGGCCCTAAACGTCTGAAAAACTGGTGGTCGGCCGGTCTTGCTGTAGTGCCGGGTCCCTTGGCTGCAGAATATTCTTTGCAGTAGTGTCCAGCACTAGTATACACTAAAATGAAAACAAAGACATATTTGTAAATACTGACCTTAAAACAGAACTTTAATATAACTTGAATTCTGCACCACTTCGCGGGTACAAATTACCACAGCAGAATTTCTTATTTGAAGCAGCTTGTTGGGCTAACAGTAGAAATTAAATGTGAAACCAACACAATAAATGTTAATAGGAAAAAAACTTTTACGCTGCTGACTGCTTTTTAAAACATGTTTTCCAACCCCATTTCTTATTTATACTATTCAAAGTTTCATCACTCTGTTTTATCGACCAATAACATTTTTTACAACATATATTTGGGTACCTTCTAGAGTTATTGATTCTAGAATTTTTATCTCCATCATATTATAATTACCAACCAATTTCTTTCCTCTGCATACCAATTATTGCATTAACAGGTCATGTTATATCGATTTAAAAAACAATATCTTTTTTTTGTCCTGTAAAACATTAATTGTTTAATTGTGTTCCATTTTTATATCGATTTGGATAAACTCCAAAGGATCTAAGCAGTTTTTTTTTCGAAAACCACTTTTCCTTGTTTGAAAAATGTTGGTACCCATAATACCACAACTAAAGTCAAGCTAATTGTTTAAATGTTAGTCAATAACGGCTAAAAAAGTGTTACCCTGTACACACACTACCGCTAATCAAACAAGGTATATGATCAAAATCCAAACAAGTATAAAATTGTGTTTCCTCGCTTCTATATAGCATCATTTTCTACTGCGAATACCAATATCCAAATACATTTGAAAACCCTTACGCACATTTACTTGACATGAAAGGGGAACTGGACGTTCTTTCGTAATGTCGACAGCCTTAAACGAAGAAATCTACTATATGCAATAGGTCACCCAGCTGCAGATATTTCATTACTTTCTGGCGTACCCAATCGGAAGGCCCTGATGGTATAAATAAGCAAGATAGCTAGGGGAGACCTAAGGTCGCGCATAAGCAGAGTTATAGGTTGGAAGGTAGATCTTGAAGGCGTCTGAAAGTTAAAAACCTATTCAAGGAGCCATTTTCAAAGTTTGACGACAAATACAAAAATGTTGTGAAATTCGAAATAAGTGGTACCAGAACCTTCGATAAGAAACCAGCAGTGAAATCCTGAATATCTAAGATGACTTCAAATTTCATAATGTCAATTCACTGATAAAATAACTACATTTAAAAAACAATTCCTTAACTTCAGTACATTCGCGATTTAAAGAAATTCGGCTATCCAAACGTCGATTATCTGAACATGCAATGTTTGATTTTGTTATCTGACCAAATTTTAGATGAACTAAACGATTAATGACTGACATGTCGAACTCTAATGTCTAATAAAAGATAGCTGCACTGTGACCCCGGCTATTTCTTGATTTGAAATCAATCTCGCCTAGAATTACTTGCATTGTTTGTTCGTTCTAAATCTATACAAAGCGATAATTAAACTAAAAACATTGGACTTGTCTTAATTTTTTTGGCCGCGAATAATTTTACCGAGCTTGATAAACACTAGTTGTGTCAGCAAAAATCAAATTGTAACCACTTTTGCTTTATTCACACCCAGATTATGTTAAGGGCGTAAAATCATTAATCATGGAACACAGTCAGGGATGAACAACCCATTCCCGATTAATCAAATTTTCGGCTTATCCGAACAACCTCCAAGGAAATTCAGTATAATCGACGGTGTTCTGAATGTTGTTTTTTTCATTAGGTTGCATTATCATTCTATGTTCTTTCTTCGTTGTCTGTTATCAAGAAATCAAAAAAATGCAAAATAGATTGCCATAACCGGTTGCAATATATCGTTGAAAATTCATTTTCTACATTCACATTTTTTCTTCCAAACTGTGGAGATTTAATTGACAGACATAGCAGACTGTTTCATCAAAACATTTCAGAAGTTGAGCAAAGATGTAATTGGAATTGGAGTCTAGCACCCTTTGCAGATTTTTGTTGGGCAACGAAAAGTCCCCCCCCCAAAAAAACCCCCCAAACTATTTACAAAAAATAAACAGAAAAAAAAGGAAACAAACATTAGCATAAGAGTATATGTATGCTTGTATATAAATAAATAAATAAATATAAATATAACAAATATTAAAAGAAATACTTTACATAAGTCTTTACATTGTTGTTGTTTTTTGTCAATATTAAACTAAACATATTTTTTGTTTTATTTCTATTGTCAGTACCCAAAATTTGTCTCTGTGTTGTTGAAAATAATACTAAATAATTTTTCAATTTAACGACCTCAATTTGGTCTAGACCAACTGGTCTGGTAGTTGTTGTTGAAAAACGACTGAGTAACATACAATTTTCCAGACAAATGTATTCAGCATAGTACTTTGTCTGAGTGCTTTTGAGTTATTGAAGGTTTCTGAGGGATTTCTATTAAGCACATTTGGTCTACTTATCCCACAAGGCATCAGTAGGTTCTGTTATGGCTGAAAATTGCAAGTAAGCTAATTGTATTTCAATCGAAAGCTCTTTCGTAGTCACCCATTGGAACTAAGATTCCGATAGACAACTAATAAAATATGTTAGGGATGTGTAACATGAATATTATTTGCAAGTAAAAGTATGTTTGGACTTCCGTGAAAGTATGCTCTCGTATCAGCATTAATTAATCTTCCTCTTTCTTCTGCTCGTCATCCATCATAGCATGACCGACAACATGTGTTATGTACACTCACTTCAATGAACAAATTTGCAAATATATTTGCACTATACAATAAAACAAACGCTCTCATTAGCCATATTCTTCTCTTGTTTTCACTCAAAAAATGAATTTTTTACAGTCAATTAAAAATAAGTATACAGCTGAATAAAAAATAGTAGTTTACTAGTACTTAAATAACAAAAGCACAGGTTAGTGCACTTAAGAAGCTTTACAATTGTGAAAATATTTAAATGGATAAACTCAGGTTGAATGGTAATTTAAAAACTGGCAGTTTGCCATGATCTTATTGGGAGAGGGAAAATTTGTTTTTTTGAGGAAAGGGGGGCTGCTGAACATTACCTACAGTAGTAACAGTGAGTAAATAAAAAGGTGTATATTTTTACGTATTCAAAGTAATATTCAAATACAAAACAAAGTTTAGTATGCGTATTGTTAGATTGTTTTTCATCAAATCTCTTCTTTGTTATTTGTGAATACTGCGCAATCTTGATGTTTGAAACAATCCAAAACTATGCAAAACTACGCTTTCAAAACTAATTTCTTTAACAACTGTGGGCACCTGAAAACAAACTATTTTTTTAACGGTTAAGAGCCATATAAGGCCTAATGGCACATGGTACATGGAGCTGTGAATGTGATACGACTGAAAGACTGAAAAAAACGAAAGGAAAATGAAAAAAGAAGGTTAAGCCAAGAGATAAGAGTTATCTCAGCCTTAAAAACACTCAGAACGTAAAGAATTCCATGATCATGCAGTCTGAGGACAAGAAATATAATCACAGGAAAATTTATTACAATAAGGGTTAACAACTGCACGAGGATAACGACGTTGAGGCACACAAGATGCAATAAAGTGAGGTGGTATCAACGACGAAAGGTCATCAGAACACGTCTAATGATAGTACCACAATGCTACTCAGTAGGAACAAGTCAAACTTGCGGAAGCTCTAGAATTTGACCTTCAGGGTGTCAGAGGATGGAGAAGAAAGAGGGTGGTTTCTTTCAATGCGGCTAAAACATGGCTGATATCATTAAATAGAAAGCTAAGCTCTTATCTCCTCCCAATATTGATAGAATAGCATTCTGATGTCAACCCTGGTAAGGCTGGCATCTTCTTGAGGAATATTCTTCAATGAGGATGCTGGGTTTGTCATTTTTTGCAGACCTTTCTATGGGTTCTTATTTTCAATCTAATGGCAAGTCTGGAATTGCTTGAATATCTAAATCTTGTGAGGATGAAAGGAACGAGGAATCAGTGATAAAAGCGAAACTAATTACTTATTTAATGTGAATGAGAAGCCCTTAGCCTAAAATGATTGCTGTAGCTGTTGGTAATAAAAACAAAGGCAACGGTAAGGGTAATGGTGATGAGGTGTTAAGCAAATACATTCTGACGTCATAAAATCCCATATGGTACGTCATACTCGACTCTGAACGATGGTTTCTTATCATTATAAGTCAGGATAATTTAAGGACAGCAATACTGATTATTTTTGGAAGTTTTAGAATATAATCCTTCATTTTACAATGCACCTTGTAAACAGAATTAATGTTTAAATACACCTAAAGACTTTGTACAAATCAACTTATACTTAGTTTGAGAAATACTTAGTTTACGGAGCATTATTAAGAATTCGCTCGTGTTAATGTTACATTTTCCTAGTAGGAAACATATGAAGGAGTACTGCATTGTCTATAGAGATCTTAAGATACCTGCTTAGTAAGAGCGAAATAGCAACGCGAAATAACTTTATTTGGCCTACATGGTGGTGGAAGATGAGATGAAGCAGCTGATTAATGTTTTCAAAACATAGTCTTTATGTAGATCCTGAGAGAAGTCTGATAAAAATGAAGAAATTCGAAGAATACGATATAGATTAGAAAATTTGAAAACAATGTATGTGTTTTAAAAGCTGTAACAAGAACAAAAGAATCAAAGACCCTTAAAACGCCATCAAACTATCTTAAAAATATATCCTTTATTAAGGGCTCCCATGTATTTTGCACTGGAGAATAAACGACAATGTTCAATTGTCCTGAATAGCCCTTTCATTAAAAATTTTGGTTAAAGCCTTTTCAAAGGACCAGAAAGCCAAAGCATGACGTCGTTTTTTCTATTTTTGTATCCAGGCAGATTTTGATGAGTTTTTACTGATGATAACAGTCTCATTCTAACAACGCAACACGAAACGTTTGTTCGCGGTTCTCTCCAGCAATGGGATGTTGAATCAATAACCAGTTGTCGTTTTCTCCAGCAGCTCCTTGTCCCAAAAATTTGGACTTGTTGACAAGACTGGAGCTGTCATCTTTCTAACTTCTTGCAGAGGCTTCAAAAACCTGGAATGCAGCCAACCACAAGAATGTCCAATTATATGCCTCAACAGAAGATCTTTGCTGAAGATAAATGCTTTATGCCATAATAGGATGATTTGAGTGCTGCTGGTAGATTCCAGGATCCTATAAAATTTATAAAGCCCATGATATCACATGTCCTAACAAACTCTAGTTTGCTAGGGTATGTGATATCAAGTAAAATTCCTTTAGCTGTTCTTTTAATGTATGAGTTCCGTTTCGGTTCAAAGTGTTTTGCGAAGAAGACATAGAAAATAAAAACTTATTTGGTTAAAAGTATCTTTAGTAACAAGACCACAGACAGCACTGTTAGCGTCCGGCTCATTGTCCTCTTCACACAGAGCCAAATTGTTTAGGACACAATGAAACCGCTAAAGAAACAGCTAGGGCAAATATGTCCAATATATTTCTTAAGGGTGTTTCTATTTCGGCTGCCAAACTGTGAATTAGGTTAAGTTTTTGAGTTGCACAGTGTAAATAGAGAAACTTAATGTGGAAACATATCTTGTTTTTTTGCCGGGAGAAAGTAGGGGCAGCTGCCTCCCACACCGCACCGTTCATACATTATTCATTCAATACAGAAAAGTAAATGAATACACTTAAGTTATCATTATCTAAAAACAACACACGTCGCTTTATAATTCAAAGCTATTTTACTGTTATTTGAACACCAAATATGCATATCAACCCATAATATTTACAGCTATTCAAATACTAAATGGGTAGCTTTTCGAACTAAAGAATCTTTACCGTTAATTAAATTTCAAAATTTGTAAGTCATCAGTTGAAGTAGTTTTTACGTTTGTTTATTTACTGAATGGGTAGACTGAAGATTTTTCTCTTGTTTTACTACTAACCCCAATTCTTTTTACATGTTCCAAAATATATATTTCGTTATACCTTTCTACAACACGAACAAAAAATAACACCGAGATCGTTTGACTTTTGCTGAAAGCTTTTTTAAAGGGAACGTTGCGTTAGAAACCTGATAGTTAACTTTGAAAATTCTTACATTTCTGTGCTTCTTGCAAGAATGAGATGGCGAGCCCACATTTGTCTTCGGCTAACAGACTCTCTCCGTGAAAACTGTAAGCCTAAAAGAAGGTAACAGAAAATTATGTTAATCATGCATTCCTTCTCTCTACCCTTGCACAACAAGGGAAAAATTGAAATTTCCTTCCTTTTACTAATAATTCTAAAAATTATACTTGCTAAGGTCGGTAAAAGTGTACAAAATAATCCTTCTGAAACAATTAATACTTCATTACCTGACCTAAAACTTCACTACTTTCAGATCATCACGGGTAGTAACAAATAAATCCAACCATTCTGATTTAACAGTTTGTTCTTTTTCAAGGTTTTTCACCCAAAGCAAAGCTTTCAAGCCACTTTAGCGTAGCGCTATACTTTTCTTACATGATTTCTTTTTCCTTCTACTTTTTGTTTTCAATTTATTGATTTATTCCCTTTTCCAATTTTATCCCCGAAAATATGTACAAACAAATTAGGCGCAGTACTTCCAGAGACGTTGCCAGGTTTCCAACTGCACACCTCTTGCATGCTAATCTGTTGAATTAATCACTCAGTCACCACCGAGTTTCGCACTGCACACCTCTTGCATGCTAATCTGTTGAATTAATCACTCAGTCACCACCAAGTTTCGCACTGCACAACTCTTGCATCCCAATCTGTTGAATTAGTCACTCCGTCATTACTGGGTTTCGAACTGCACACCTCTTGCATGCTAATCTCTTCAATTAATCACTCAGTCACTACCGAGTTTCGCACTGCACACCTCTTGCATGCTAATCTCTTGAATTAATCAATCAGTCACTACTGGGATTCGAACTGCACACTTCTTGCATGTTAATCTGTTGAATTAGTCACTCAGTCACTACCGAGTTTCGCACTGCACACCTCTTGCATGATAATCTCTTGAATTAATCACTCAGTCACTACCGAGTTTCGCACTGCACACCTCTTGCATGCTAATCTGTTGAATTAATCACTCAGTCACCACTGGAATTCGAACTGCACACCTCTTGCATGTCAATTTGTTGAATTAGTCACTCCGTCATTACTGGGTTTTGAACTGCACACCTCTTGCATGTCAATATGTTGAATTAGTCACTCATTCATTACCGGGTTTCGAATTGCACACCTCTTGCATGTTAATATGTTGAATTAGTCACTCAGTCACTACTGGGATTCGAACTGCACACTTCTTGCATGTTAATCTGTTGAATTAGTCACTCAGTCA
>RDPX01000118.1:284417-323486 GCA_003991215.1 Morbakka virulenta | reverse complement strand
TCTGTTGAATTAGTCACTCAGTCACTACTGGGATTCGAACTGCACACTTCTTGCCTGTTAATCTGTTGAATTAGTCACTCAGTCATTACTGGGATTCGAACTGCACACCTCTTGCATGCTAATCTCTTGAATTAATCAATCAGTCACTACCGAGTTTCGCACTGCACACCTCTTGCATGTTAATCTGTTGAATTAGTCACTCAGTCACTACCGAGTTTCGCACTGCACACCTCTTGCATGTTAATTTGTTGAATTAGTCACTCAGTCACTACTGGGATTCGAACCGCACACCTCTTGCATGTTAATCTGTTGAATTAGTCACTCAGTCACTACTGGGATTCGAACTGCACACCTCTTGCATGCTAATCTGTTGAATTAATCACTCAGTCACTACTGGGATTCGAACTGCACACCTCTTGCATGCTAATCTGTTGAATTAGTCACTCAGTCACTACTGGGATTCGAACCGCACACCTCTTGCATGCTAATCTGTTGAATTAATCACTCAGTTACTACTGCACTAGTTTTATAGAAGAGTCAAATACTCCCCCCATTGAGCAATGCAATCTGCTATTCTTGGACTATTTAAGGCATTTGAAAAACACTAGCAGTTGTCTTGTAAACGAATAGCCTTAAAAGTCGTGGGATTCCGGGTATCTCTAGGAAATATATTCAATTTTCAAGTAGAGTAAGAATTTAAAGATTGTAATCAATGTTTAAAGCCCACAGTAAGCTTAAGCAGTTCTCAAAGTGCCTCAATAGTAAGACCCTGTTTAGTTGCGGCTTGTAGTGAACACAACTGACAAACTCAGCGTTATGCACAAACTAAGCCACAGGTTATGCAGATGTAATCATAGATAAATATGTAAATAAGTAAGCGGGTAAACATCATATGGTCATGAATGGGAAAAACAAAATATATAGCAGGCAGCAAAGCTGAACATTTCACTCACAGAGCCGGATGTATAGTTGTAATTAGAATGGCTAGCGTCAAAAACGTGAAGTAAACAAGATGTTTGTATATGACAACAGTTACGTACTTACTTGGGAAGGTATATTTAATATTTACTAGAAAATAAACAGAAAAAATTATCAAATGGAGGTCGAAAATTACGAAATAGAATTAAAGATAAAACACGTTGAATAAGCAGAAGAGGATAGAATAATTGTAGACGACTTAATTGTAAATGCTAACGATACGATCGACATTGAGCCCAAAACCACTGAAAAATTTAACGAAAACATTGCAGGTGTACTATGGCAAATTGAGAGCGTTTTAGAGAAAATGAATTTTGAATAAGCGTTAATAAGGCGTCACCCGAGTAAATCGATTGAGAATTTAGATTTGAATGGATCAGTTGGAGACGCATCAGTGATATAAACAGTATCAAAACCATTTAAACTGTTAGAATAGTCGAAATTCAAAATAAAAAACATTAACCTGCCAACAGAGGTTTAGCCTTTCAGAAAAAATCCACCAATGGGAAAGATATTGGGATGGACCTCAGAGTGCCGTACATGGAATTACCAGCTAATCAAATGTGGATAAGTTTAAATATTTGTGACCTTTTCTGGAAGAACAGGCGAAATGTAGCATATCGGAAATGATAACGATTGATAAGGCCAACGAAACAGCAGTACAATAACTGACGAAAAAGTCTGGAAAACAAGAGACAATGCAGAAGGCATATATTAATCAGTTGTTGATAGGGATCCCTTCATGTAATTAAAAGAATGCCACAAGATTGCATTCTTTTTCAAATATGTCAAAGTTCATTATTTGTAGGTGTTTAAGAATTCCACTGAAATTAAACATACAAAAGACTGACGACAATATTAGCAACTGTCTGGTGTTGGAAACCATTGGAATTTGTTCTGAAAATGACGTGAATGAATATGTAATAAAAAATATTTTGTTTACAGGTAAGGGATACTTTGTAGGCCTTTTATGGAAGGCTGTTCACAAGGAGCTACCCTTTAATTATGAAGATAGTTCGATCAGGCTAAAGGGTCTTGGGATAAAACTATAAAATACCTTCCAGCCTTTGGAAAATATAACAACATAATTGTTTAACAGGAGGAATCTGGAGTAGTAGAACAGGTAACAGAGCTAAAGACACCAGAAAAAAAAGTACCTACCATACATAACAATGACCAGAGAAGAAACAGAAACAACAAAACTAAGAGTTGTTTACTACGTACCCTGTGTTGACAGAAAGATTAAAACTTCTTTTAATGACTGTCTCCACGTAGGACAACTTTTGACTTTCCCCTCCCGACTTTGACATACGCTTTCAGTTTAGAGAAAAAAAACAAACTAAAGAGTTGCTTTAGTGTGGTAGGGAACATCAATACTATCTTAGAATTTGATTTGAGGAATCTGACCAATAATGCAAACAGGAATAGGTCAATAAAGTGGGAGGATTTGCGCACTTTAGCAACTGTTTTTGGGCCAAAAGGTATCAAAAGCCCTGTTTCTATTGTAGCTAAAGCTTTGCTTCAGGAAATGTGCCTTGCAAGTTGGGTTGGGATAAACCGATACCAGAAGGTACAGTTGGAATGTAGAAAGCAGGGCTGGCTTACTTGAATAAGGTAAAAAGAATTAGTTTACCATGGTGCTTTTATAACAGCGGGGACGAAATTTTTAATTCTTATAAATGGAATTGGAGATGCGAGCAAAATAGCATACTGTGCAGTTCTTTATTATGTATATGAAACAGAAAATGGTAAACATTGTTTCGTTGTTATCTAAGAAAAGAGTAGCGCCCTTAACACAACTTACAATACACGTTTGTTTAGGTGCTTTTTTGTCCGATACAAAATTTTTATTCTCTGACTTCAACACAGCTCAATACACAATTCCATGTTTGTTTTCCCAGTCCAATACATATGTCCTTGTTATTGCTTCCTCGCCAAGTCCTTCTGACTAGTAAGTACGTAAGCCCCAGTCTTCTGTCTAAGACCAAGTGTAGGACTCTCGTTCCTCTATGGTGAGGTTTCGAGTATTGGGTTCCTGTGTGCAGGATCTGTGGCCCTAGCGTACTGGGTTACTGATTCTCGACTAACTAAGAGGAAGTGCACTCCAAAGGAAGGATTTTAGGAAGCGATTCGTAATCTTGCCGCCCATGGTATATTGCGAGCTCTCGCACACACTGCAGCGAGATAGCAACTCTAGCTTCTGTGCCTGAGCGCTATGAGTAGCCTTCCGGAAGCATTGTTCACAGATGGGTTTAAAATTACGTTAAGCATCATTCTACTGGCTTATTTTCAAGAAATGTGACCGCTAAAAATTGGGGCTAATGGGGCTACTGTGCAGGCACTAAAGGGGATGTTTGTACTGCTTAATGTACCACTTACCATTTCAATTTTTCTTACAGATTAAAACTATTCAAATTTTCTCTCCATGTACGTAGTTTTCAATAATATAATCTTATTCTGACCTAGGAGATCACACTGCTTCTTAAGATGCTGATGTGGCCGAAAACTTAAACAATATTTGAGATATTTTCTTGCTTGGAATGCTATCGCCTTTTCAGCCTCTTAGTATATATTCATAAAACAAAAAAGTCTTTCCAGCAGCCCTGTCAACCAGGATTCAAAGCCAATAGCGCTTTTTTGCCGACGCCAATTGAAAGGGGTGTTCCAGCGCATCAACAAAAAATTTTATTTCTGAATCTAGTTGTTTCTTAAATCTAGACAAAGCTGACAAACACATTTTCAGATCGCCAACAAATAAGTTACTAATGACATGCATTGTCTTCGCATAAAAACCAAATGGTATCTCAAAATTCTGTTGGACTTGTGTACAGTTTGGTACACCAAAACGTTTGGAAAAAAAAGAAACTTTAACTAAGTTAAATACATGATAACGGAAGGGAGTATAGCTATCTAGATACTGGGTTCCTGCTGTACGGTTCTCCTTTCAGTAGAAATTAACCTCCGGATTTTAAGATTTTTGAAGATAGAACTTATGCAAATATCCAATTTAGTCTCTGAGGCTTTTTACTTTCATTAACATCTTAACTGCTAGTTTGCAAGCAAAAATGTCTAATTCGAATTACTGAATGCTATTCCCGGAAGAACTTACGTAAGCAAGATAAAAATCCTTCTTTAATTGTAAATATTTTCTCCATTTTCCAGCTTTCTGTTGATCAATGGTGCTCAAAGATGTATCTAATTATAGAAAGTACATTGTCTATCATCCAGTTATAAACTACTCCAATTTTCAAAACAAATAAAAAATATTCAACGGGCAGTTATAAATAATGATACAATAGCAGCAATTAAATGTGACAAGAAAAACTAACGGATAGCTGTGCTCTCATACTACAGGCATTACCACACTTTTGACAGCATCTATTTGTTCCCTTGTAAAGATAATAAACAGAAACAAGTTACTACTTCTCTTTGGAAAACTGGTTGTTAAAGGCTCTAATTAAAACCAAGAAAAATTTGGGGGTTGTTTTGGTGAAATTACAATAGAAAATACATTACCACTTATGACCCCGGATGTCATGAAATAACCGGACTGGTAATGGTTTGAACTGAACATTATACACGCATAAATGTAGCGTGGTGATAAAATTAGTATTGTAAGCTCATGCTACCACTCGTCCCCCACCCCCTCATGCAACACACTCAATCATCAACAACAACAAATGAACTTCGTCTGCTTTTTCCAAACTCAATTTTTGTAACTTTAAAAACCTTGAAAAGCTCCATCGCAACTAATTTTGGAAACACTGGTGGGGGCGTCCAAGTTAAACTACACTTTCTACAATACTAATAATATCACTGTTTACTATATACCTTAATATGGAACGGGCTCACACTGATATAAAAAAGAGTTAATTTTACAATATCTTTCTGAATTGAGATCCATGTGACTTATTTTCAGGCCACGTAGAGCTGCTATTAAAATGTGAATAATGTCACTGAAGAATATAATAACGTTTATTGAGAATTCATATTCGTTCGACATTTTCTTCGTTTCAGTAAAGGTTGTCCACTTTATGTAACAAAAAGTTGCCAACTGCTTACTAGTTCTATGTCTAGTGGAAGCCATAAGAACGATACTTTTCGTTCTTTACAACCTTCTATGCAAAGAAGAGGGTAAAACCTGTCGTATCGCCCAAAAGAAAGCATTAACATTTTATGCTCTAAATCTGCATGGAAACGTTTCGATACAACTATCAATTGATAACCAGAAAAAAGAAGTCTAGTTAAGTCCTTTCAGACAACCATTACGGGTAAGAACTCTTGAGAAAACAGTCATTTAAATACCATGCTAACAAAATTGAGGACTTTCAGATACGAAACATCGTAGCAGGAAAAGACGCCGCATTCATAATTATTATTGTCTAGACTATAATTCTCTGCTTATTGTTACCACCGTTTTAAATGGCACACGTTCTTTTTAAAAGTACTTATCTAAATAGTGAGTTTGTTAAAGCAATAGCGGTTGAGAGAAGCAAATTAGGGTGGAATTTTAAGAAAACACAGCAAAACTGAGAAAAAACTTAGTTATTAATAATTTATTATTTAATTAATTAATAACTATGCACTGATACAATTCTTGCAGAACCTAGATTTGTTGAAGGAAAAACTATAGCGCTTGATATTCCTAAGGAATATGATCGGGTGTGGCACGCTGACTTGATTCATAAGGTTTCTGGTTGGAGTGTTTTTTGAAAGGCTCTTTGAAATCCTTCAGTCCTTCTTTTGGATCATAAAACGAGTGTCACATTAGATGGAATTACATCTGATGAGTCTTCCATTAACGGTGGTATTCCTCAAGAATTTATTCTTGTTTCAATTCTCCTCCTTCTTTATATCAATGATTTTTCTGGTAATTTGCTGTGCTGATGACACTAACCTATTCACAAGGCAACTCAGCAGGAACAAGTCACACTTGCGAAAGATTTTGAATACGAACTTCAGGGTGTCATGGAATGAGGAAGGAAGTGGGTGGTTTCTTTCAGGGTGTCATGGAATGAGGAAGGAAGTGGGTGGTTTCTTTCAGGGTGTCATGGAATGAGGAAGGAAGTGGGTGGTTTCTTTCAGGGTGTCATGGAATGAGGAAGGAAGTGGGTGGTTTCTTTCAGGGTGTCATGGAATGAGGAAGGAAGTGGGTGGTTTCTTTCAGGGTGTCATGGAATGAGGAAGGAAGTGGGTGGCTTCTTTCAATAAAATTAAAACGCAACTGACGTCGTTCAATAGAGAGCTGAGGTCGTTGTCTCTCCAATATTCATGAAATGCTATTTTGATATTGATCTCTGTGAGGTTGCTTCTGTTCTTGAGGAATGTTTATGAATGAAGATGCATGTTTGCCATTTTTCTCCAGATCTTTCTTAGGGTTCCTTTGTTTAATCTATTGGGAAGTCTGCTTCTAACAAGGTTGGTTCTTTATATTGTCCTAGAGATTACCTTACGCCCGAGACCATCTAGTATCCCTCTAGATCTATCAATTGCACTCGCACAGAATACTGTTGCCATATCTTGAAAGGCGCTCCGTTATCTCAGCTTAATGTTCTTGACCGACTTCAGTGGCGTGCTTGTAATTCGTTTGGTTCAAATCTTGCTGCTACTCTTCAACCTTTGTGTCATCGAAGTAATGTGGCTTGTCTTGGGGTTTTCTGCAGGTATTATCACGGGAAGTGTTCTAATGAAGTTTCCTCGTTGGTACGGTCTCAGTTTGTTGCATCTTGTGTGCCTGCTTGCTCTCAACGTCTTTATCCTCATGCAGTTGTTGGCATTCAGTGTAATAAATCTCTTCAAGACTGAAGATTTTTTTCTCAGATTGCAAGATTGTGCAACTCTTCAAATTCTGAGTGCTTTCCTACACCATAGGGCTTGGCTGTTTAACTTTCAAATTGGGTCACCCACTCGGCATTTCTTCCTCCACACGCTCCTATTGCTTGCATCGTCCTCCTCAGCTCCGACTGTTTTCATATCAATCTGCATTCTGTCTCTCCATCTCACCTCCTGGCAACCTCTACTTCTTTTACCAACTACCTGCAGATGGTACACTTGCTTCACAATACATTCCTCCTCTCTCCCCATTAGGTGTCCAAACAAGCGGAGTCTGACCTCTTTTAGCCTTTCTGCCTACTTCGATTACTTTGGCATGCCTTCTCAAATCTGCACTTTTCTGTGATCCCACAGCGATACGCCAGTCATCCATCACACCATCCTCATCTCTGTGGCTTCCAGCTTCCTCTCTTGTGCTTCAGTGGCCAAGTATCAGCTCCATACAGCAAGTTTGATGAACGCCTAATAGAAGTAGCCCTTGAGATGGAGTGGCACCTTTTTTCGCAGGCCATTGCACTACTCGCAGATCATTTCCTCCAGGCACTTCTAACTCTTGCCTTGACTTCTTCCTCACAGCCTCCTTTCTTTTCAGTGATGGAGCCTAAATAATTAAACTTATCCACTGCTTTCATCTCCTCTTCATGGATGCCCACTACCTTTGGGGCTTGGAAAACTTGCCTACTTGATAGAATTATTTCCATCATCTTTGCATTCACTCCTATGCCCTTCTTCTCCAGAGCTTCTTGCTGCTCTCCCATTCTCTCCTGCAGCTCCCTTTCCTCGTTGGCTTTAATGGCTAAATTGTCGGCAAAAAGGAGTTCCTGTAAAGCACCTCTACGTATTTCCTCCGAGATTGTGTTCATGACGGTGATAAACAGCAATGGGCTTAGGGCTGATACTTGGTGCAACCCGACTCTGACTTCAAAAGGGGATGTCTCCTCTGCACACGTTCTTACCATGGTTTCGCAGCATGTGTTAAGGCTTCTGATTACTTTCTCGCGCTTTTTGCTGGCTCCTCTTCTTCTGAAGCACCAATGGACCAACTCCCTAGGGACTTTGTCAAAAACCTTTTTCGGAACAAAACCCGTGTAAAGGTCCTGCTGCCCTTTAGAGCCTTCTCTTGCAGCTGCCGCAGGACAAAGATTGCGTCAACTTTGCCTCTCCCTTCAAGAAATTAGAACTGCATTGTGTCACAGTACAAAATTACATCTGTCCAACCATACATAACCATAACCATACAGAAAAACTAGCCACTTCACCAACTTAAATATACACGATGCGATTTGGGGGAGGTGCGGCGGGAGAATTGAAAGTAACAAAAATTACAACTAATCATAAAAGACCAAACGAAAACCTCTTTTCCCGTTTTCATATTTCGAATTTTAGCCTAACAGAAAAAGGTAGCCATTAAGAGCACTGTCAGGTTCCAAACACACAGTCTCTCTATAGATATATTGTGACGACCCAACGAACCATCATATTAGAGTACTATACATCTGTGTTATTTACATTATGAAGCTTGATCTGGGCAAAGTTCAAGCATACTACTGTATTACATTTTGATTCTTCCCTGACATTTCTAATTTCTGATGAAAAATTATAGATCAAGTTGACCAAAGTTTACCTTTTTCAATGATTTCAGGGTTACATGTATAATTATTCCAAAGATTCAATGTACCATTATTTTTAAACTACTGTAGACCTCCATGTTATTCAGTCTAACACCTGTGATCGGGACTAAGTCTGTGTCGGGGAAATTTTAACATCGTGAAAAAAGATATCTTACCTGCTTTTTCAAACAATTTGCTTGTTTCGTACGCCACTGCTGATGTGATGCTTGGTTTGTGCTTCAGCTCAATCGATCGTGCAACGGTAACTAAATTATGTAATATAATAAAGCTACCGTTATTTGGAGGGAAATTTCACTTAGGGGCACGATTTTGTGTTCGTTGTTCGGGTTACGGGGGGATCGTTATTCGGAGGGACGCTTTAATGAAATATACAAGGGAAAAGTTGCGGGCACAGAAAATCGCTCGTTCAAGGGAGGGAACCGCTATTTGGGTGGATCGCTATTATATATATATATATATATATATATATATATATATATACACTCAATCGGCAGACATTACTGTTTCGTAATACTCACACACACACACACACACATATATATATATATATATATATGTATATATATATATATATATATATATATATATATATATGTATATATATATGTGAGTATTACGCTCCCTTACGAAAGTTTGGTTGAGCACTCTATCTGAGATTTGGGAACCTGTTGTTAGCGTAATGCAATGCTCACTACGCATGCGNATATATATATATATATATATATATAAATATATATATATATATATATATGTATATATATATATATATATATATATATATGTATATATATATGTGAGTATTACGCTCCCTTACGAAAGTTTGGTTGAGCACTCTATCTGAGATTTGGGAACCTGTTGTTAGCGTAATGCAATGCTCACTACGCATGCGTGGTTTGAGCACTCTGACAGGATCCCACAATAACTCTATAAGCTGTGTTTGCTCCGGCAATATGGCCAAAGAGTTATGTCTCAGAAGCTCTGTGCTGCACTGATGAGCCCACAAAGGGCGAAACAGTACTGTTTGCGGATTGAGCATATATATATATATATATATATATATATATATATATACATACACACACATACACATGATCTTAATTTCGAAAAGAATATATTAAACAAAAAAAGAACATTTAGTGAGTCCCCGGGGCGCTCATTAGAGGAAATACGGTACATACATACATACATACATACATACATACATACATACATACATACATACATAAATAAATACATACATACATACATACATAGACCTAGCGCTGATTTGCAAACCTTGCCACACATCACACATGACAGACTGTGTGGCCTTGGAGGGAGGGAGGTAGGTTAGAAAGTGGCATTGGTCTGGCATAGGACTTCAAATGATTGACAAAGCCAGCTTTTGAAAGAAGAATGCGATCACATTTGTCACACTTCCAGCTCTTTGTGCCTTCATCGAGGTTGTTCTCCCAGCCTCTGCGCAATCTACGCTTTAATCGTTCATGTTCCAGGTGACTATTTTCAAACAATGCACAACCTGTCTTCACGTGCCTTCTCCAAGTCGCTCTTTCCAAGGCTAGTCTCTCCCAGTTTTTATGGTCTATTCCTAGTTTCTTTAGGTTTTCCTTGATACAGTCTTTGCACCTTCTTATTGGTTTGTGTTGTGGTCGCTTTCCAGTTTGGAGTTGCCCATAAAACAGTTGCTTAGGGAGTCTATCGTCCTCCATGCGAACCATATGGCCAGCCCAGCGCATATGATTGGCGATGATCATTGACTCGATACTTGTGTATCCTGCTCTGACAAGGACGTCACTATCAGGTATTTGGCTTTGCCACTTGATCTTGAGTATGCGTCTCAAACATTTCTGATGAAAGTGGTCAAGTAGTTTGAGATGTCTTCGATGTATGGTCCATGTCTCACAAGAATACAAAAGAGCTGTCAAAACATAAGCCTTGTACACGCAGAGCTTGGTTTTAAAGGTGATGCCGCGATCTGTCCAAACTCGTTTTTCAAGCATTCCAAAGGCAACAGAGGCTTTCTGTATCCTCTGGTGTATTTCTGCATCAAGGGAACCATCTCTTNTGACTCGATACTTGTGTATCCTGCTCTGACAAGGACGTCACTATCAGGTATTTGGCTTTGCCACTTGATCTTGAGTATGCGTCTCAAACATTTCTGATGAAAGTGGTCAAGTAGTTTGAGATGTCTTCGATGTATGGTCCATGTCTCACAAGAATACAAAAGAGCTGTCAAAACATAAGCCTTGTACACGCAGAGCTTGGTTTTAAAGGTGATGCCGCGATCTGTCCAAACTCGTTTTTCAAGCATTCCAAAGGCAACAGAGGCTTTCTGTATCCTCTGGTGTATTTCTGCATCAAGGGAACCATCTCTTGACAGGTTGCTACCAAGATACACAAAGGTGTCTACCACACCTAATGAACTGCCATAGATACGGATACCTGGTACAATGTATGGTTCACCAGGTGCTGGTGTGTACATGACTTTTGTCTTCTTCAGACTAATTTTAAGGCCAAACAACGTACATGAGGAGGAAAAATGATCCATAATATGCTGCATATTTTCAGCAGAACAAGCAAGAAAGTCAACGTCATCAGCATATAGAAGTTCTCAGATTAGACTATGACAGACTGCTGACTTAAAGTTAAACCTTCTCAAATTGAAAACACTTCCAGTAGTTCTAAATTGCAAAAGAACACCTATATCACAGTCATGGAATGCATGTGAAAACATTACAGCAAAAACATATGGAAAAAAGTGTTGATGCTTGAATGTCCCCTTGTTTAACACCGTTTTCAATCGGAATCTCCTCAGACAGTTCTCCATTAAAAAGAACACGAACTTTCATGTCCTCAAGCAACTGCTTAAACATCCTCACAAAGACTGGTGGCTACCCTACTTTCCCAAGTATTATCCACAAAGCCTAGCGGTTCACAGTATCGAAAGCCTTCGTTAAATCAACAATGGTTTGATACAGGGGCATCTGATGCTTAATAAAATTCTCTTAGAGCTGACGTGCAGTAAATGTCATGTCAATGGTACCTCTGCCATGTCTAAAGTCACTCTGCGATTCAGAAATAGTAGTCGGACAGATATCTTCCATTAGCCTGTTTAACAGCAGTCTTGAGCCCACAGCTTCTGGGAGTGTAATACCTCGATAGTAATCACATACACCTTTCCCTTTTTTCCTTTCCCTTTAAACAGAAACAATAAGATACCATCTATCCAACCCCTGGGTACGTTGGTACCATGTCAGGTCTTAGTAATAAGATTGATTACTGCATTGGCCACATTTTCACTTCCACTCTTTAGAAGTTCAACTGGCAGGCCATTTTGACCTGGTGCCTTGCCAGTATTGATTTGCTTGAGAGCGATTTTCACTTCTTCACGACTTGGTAGTCGATCCATTCGAAACTTAACAGCGCATTGTGGGAGGTTTTGTATGACATTCAAATCCACTACTGAAGGATTATTAAACAAGTCAGCAAGTGGTCATGCCAGCGCTGCAGAATCTTCTTTGGTTCTTTGATAATGTCCCTGTTGTCTTTTGAATTAAGAGGAACCACGCAAGATTTTGGAGTGCCAAATACTTCACGTAATATACCATAAAACAGCTACATGTGCTTAGCGTCATATGCTGTTTGAATATCTGAAGAAATCTGTGACCACCATTCATTCTTCATTCTTCTAAGGTCGCGTGGCAAAGCTGCTTTATGTTCTTTGAAAGCTGTCTCTGTTTCAAGATGAACTAAGTTGGTATCTTCAAGGACCATTTCATACATCTTTTTTTTTACTTTCTAGTAGTTAGTTGACTTTGTGGTCATTGTCATCAAACCAGTCCTTAAGCTTCTTTTTTTATAGCCAAGAAATTTTGCTCCCACTGAGCACACTTAGTTCTTAAATTTCTCCCTCGTTCCATCAAATTCAATCTCATCAAATTTGTCTTTCATTGTTTTGCACACATCCTGGTCTTTCAGTTTGGCAACGTCGATGAGCTTTGGAAGTTTCACCCCATTTATCCGAACTTTTTTACGGATATAAATTTTAAACGTCCTGCGAACCATTTGATGATCAGACTCCTCGTGACACGTACATTACACATATCACAACGGTCAGGCCTCTTGGTGATAATAAAGTCGATTCTGTGGCCATGTTTCGATCTCGGGCTAGTCCATGTTGCCTTGTGCCTAAACTTCTGTTTAAAAAGTGTATTGTCTATGACCAAATTGAGCTCTGAACAGAACTGAGGTAGCTTCAAGCCATTTTGGCAATGCCATGGCGACCAAGGGCATCCCAAGTTTTAAAATCACTACCAACTCCAGCATTGAAATCACCCAGAATAACAAGTTTCTCATCAGCTGGAACAAAACTGACATAATTACGCAGATCCTCATAAAAGGTTATAATAGCTTCTTAACTAGCGTGCATTGTTGGAGCATAAACTGAGAAAAAGATTGCATATCTACCACAAGTAAGAGGAAGTTTCATTATGCGGTCAGAAATGCTGCGGGGGCAATCTACACGTTCTAATAAGGTTGTTCTGACAGCAAAACCTACACCACCATCACGACGTTCACCTTTCTGCTTGCCAACCTAAAAAAGTGTGAAACCAGATGTAACCAGTTAGCTGATCTTCACCAAGGAGACGTGTCTCCGACAGAGCTGCAATATTAATGTTCAGTCTTTGAAGGTCTTTTGTCACAAGGGCTGTTTTTCTTTCTAGTCGGTTAGATGCTTTTTGGTCCAATAACGTCCTTACATTCCAACAGCAAAGATTGTGTTTCACTCGATCTTTTGCAAATGTTTTAGTGTTTCTTCCATGCTTTGTCGTCCTGCTAAAACGAACCTCCGTTAGCCGCAGGCTGCCAACCAGCGTTGATGTGATAGGCAATGTTTGGTACACCTTTTCTAACACCCTCCTAAGAATTATGGTGAGCAGTGCTACTCCTAAAAAGGGCTGCTCAGTCACAGGAGCCTCCACCGGAGTATGCCCCTGTCACAGTAAGACACAACAACGATGTTAGGATAAGGTTCCTGTCGCCTATGTGCAGATTTGTAGCTGTGAGCTTTGTGAGCTTCCAATTGCTTAGATCTGCACACGTCACCACTCATCCATTACCATAGGACTTTCAGTAGATGGAATGACAACCGTCAAAACAAGTAAGATGATAGTCAAGAGATATCTGTACATCAAGGGGTTTAAGTGACATGGTCTTGCACAACACCTATACCACTCTCTAAGACTCAGCAGCCATATGGCGGGCGACAGGCAATAGCAAAATGGCCAACAAACTGCTTTGTCTGCAGGTTTTACCATCATGGAGTTTGTACTTCTCCCGGCCACAACAAAGAAGGCGAAATGGCATTCACTTGCTAGAATAGTACATACCTATGACAGATACTGTCTGAAAATGTTACATTACACCTTCCTTGCCTTTGATATCAGAGGTGGCGTCTCCTAGAATGGTTACCTTCAACACAGTTTACAGGAGCCCATTCTACACCCGATGCTATTTGACCCATGGTTGGGACTTAGGTTGCTGGGCACCAGAGCATACTTCACACGCCGGTGGGTCATGCGTCCCTCAGCTGACAGGGCCTAAGCTCCTCTGAGGTTTCTTTCAGGGTTACCTCACCCTTAGCCTTTGGTTAAAGAACCTAGTCCACAAGGCAGTGGAGGTTCAGATTTACGGCGCTGAATACTCGCCGACCACCAGAGTCCCCGTAAGCGAAGCAGTGCTCACGATGTGCACGTGGGGTTGATTTGACTGGGAGAAGCTCTGTATTCCGCTAAGACATTTATGTGCTTTTAACACATGTCCACACCAGTCCTTGAGCACATACATACATACATACATACATACATACATACATACATACATACATATATAATGATTGCTCCTTCTTGACAGAAGTTAGCCATCTCTTCAATTTGAAACTGTGTTTCGTGCTCACGCAGGTGACTCTTCAACTCAGCTTCTGTCTTGCATGAACGATCACAGACATGACAAATCAACTTTCCCATGTCTCGTCAGACCGCTTGCTGATTTGTAGACTAGACCACAGGTAGTGCAACTATGCACTGATGGACTATATTTAGGGAGTATTTCATCTTTCACCCTTACAAGGTGTCCGGTCCAGCGCATCTGATTCTGGATGATACATATCTCAATGCTGGTGCTGTTGGATCGCTCAAGGTCTTCAGTATCAGGTGTTAAAGTATTCCAACTGATGTTAAGGATCTTCCCGATACAATTTTGATGAAGCCTTTCGAAAAGCTTAAGATGTCACCTATACGTAGTCTATGTTTCTGAGCCATAAAACAAAGAAGTAAGCACACATGCTTAAAAAAACTAATCTTTGTCTTTGATATAATTCCCCGATCTGACCATACCCGTTTCTCCAACTTACCAAAAGTAGAACTGGCTCTGGCTATTCTGTGATTTATTTCAGCATCCAGAGTGCAATACCTGCTTAGTGTACTACCAAGATATACAAAACTATCAGTAACTTTTAATCCGTTCCCATAAACTAGAATGAGTGGTTCAGCATATGGGACTCCAACTGGAGGTGAAAACATAACGAAAGTCTTCTTGAGACTGATAGTGAGGCCAAAATCTTTGCAAGCACTTAAGCACTTTGTTCATAATCAGCTGCATTTCGTCCTACAAATGTGCAACAAGATCAGCATCATCTGCATACAAAAGCTCACGAACAAGATTTTGAAAGGTTTTGGAGCTGGAATTGAGACGCCGAAGGTTGAAAAGCTTGCCTGATGTTCAAAACTGTATGCCTACCTCTACATCACAATCCTTAAAAGCATGAAAAAGCATCACAGCAAAGTAGATCGAGAAAAGAGTAGGGGGCAATATGTCACCCTGTTTTACACCATTCTCAACTGATATTGGTTCTGAAAGCCAACCATTGAAGCTTACTCGGGCTTTCATTTTATGGTGTAACTGTTTAACCATCTCTACAAAACTCGCAGGTCATTCAAGTTTCATAAGAATCTCTCAAAGTGCACTACGATTGATGGTATCAAAAGCTTTGATCGGATCAATAAAGACTTGGTATAATGGTATCTGCTGCTCCATACATTTCTCCATAAGTTGGTGAGCAGTGAAGATCATATCCATTGTCCCACGTTCAGCTCGGAAACTACATTGTGTCTCTGAAATGCTAGTAGAGCAGATCCAAACCATCCACCGATTTGACAGGATCTTTGAAAGAACTTTTCTCACTGCATTAAGTAGGCTGATACCTCTATAGTCACCACACTCAGTCTTCAATCCCTTCCGTTTAAAAAACTGAAAGCATTATCGCGTCCACCCAATCTTGACGAACAGTCCGGTTATGTCATTCAGCAAGGATGAGCATATGAATTTCCTTACCAAGGTTATCTCCCCCAAACAGCAATAATTCGATGGGTATTCCGTCCAATCCTGGCGCTTTCCCAGTGTTAACTTCTTTCATGAAGTTTTTTTGTCTCCTCAGTGTTGGGATCTGTCATCATCTCCTCAATGATGTCCTTTTGAGGTAGACCATTAAAAACCAATTCATCTATTTCTCATGGATTATCAAACAGGTCAGTAAAATGTTCTGTCCAACGCCTCATAATGTTTTCAGCATCCTTGAGCAGCGTAGAACCATTTTTAGATCTCATGAGCATCATTCTTGGAGGTTGTGGTCCAAATACCGATCTAACTTTACTGTTCAAAGCTTTGAATCCTTCTAATCACATGCTCTCAGAATGTTGGCTGGCACTCCGGACCACCACTCTCATGCTGCAGGTTAGATTTTGCTTCCTTGAAAGCCCTTTTCACACATGCTCTAGTTGAACCGTTAGTACACAGAAGTTTCTCACGAAGCCTGGTTTTCTCATCCAGGAGACTGGTAATTGTAAGATCATTCTCATCAAACCAGTCTCTATGTTTAGCCTTTCTGAGGCCCAGTACATAAGCACCTGTGGTGTACAGTTGTGATTTGAACTGCTCCCAGGTTCAATCAAATGTGATGTTATTAAATGTGTCTCTGAGCGTACTTCCTCATTTTGTAACTCAGAAACATCAATGCACTTAGGTACTTTTAATCCAGTTGCTCTGACCTTCTTCCTGATACGCATCTTAACTTTGGCACGAACAAGTTTATGGTCAGTACCACAATATGCACCCCACATAACTCTTACTGTACACATGTCTTTAAGGTTACGCTTTCGTGTGATGATGTAGTCTAGTATGTGCCAAGGTTTTGATCTAGGATGTATCCATGTTACCTTGTGAATAAGCGTTTGTTGAAAGAAGGTGTTACATAATGCCAGCTTAAATTCTGTGCACAGCTGAAGAAGAAGGCCATTGTCATTTGCCTTCCCAAGACCATATCTCCCTAAAACATCCCAAGTATTATCACTACCAATCCCTGCATTAAGGCCTTTGGTATTCCTGTGATACAATACCTCAAATCTTGATAAAACGCCATAATGATATCCTGACTACTGTCCAATATAGGAGCATACACTGAAATAACAGGCATGTAACGCCCACATCTTAAAGGCACCCTTAGACACATGACATGATTAGATCACTATCTTCATAAGGTTGCTCCAACTTGGTTGTGATCTGTGCCCGTATAGCAAAACCTACTCCTCCATCCTATTTTATTCCTTCAGGCTTGCCTTTCCAGAAAAAAGTGTATCGAGAACCTCTTTCAGTAAACTGATCTTCTTCAACTAACCGAGTCTCAGATAAAAAAGCAATGTCCACTTTGTACCTAGCCAGTTCCTTGGCGACAACAGCTGTTCTTCGTTCTAGATGAGCACACTCTTCACGATTAAGAAGTGGTCTTACATTCCAAGCAACAATATTCAATTTAATTCTCTCCTTAGCATAAATGTTATTTTTTTAAACTTTTCTTTCCCCTGCAAGTTTGAACAGCCGTCAAGTGCAAGTGGCTGACCAGCTTCCGGTTGAACAGACGATGTTTATGTCACCTTTTCTGGACCCTTCCCATAATCTGGGTGAGCAGCGTTGTCCCTAAAAAAATTGTTAAGGTAAAAAAGCTCCATCCAAGTTACTTCCTGTTCAGCAGAACTAATGACAATGTTAAGATAAGCTTTGAGCCGCCTGTGTGCAGAATTGTGACTGCATACCTCCAACTCGTTAAGTCTGTACACGTCGTCACTAATCCATCGCCACAGGTCTTTTGAAGAGATACCTGTACATAAAAGATTCCAATGACATATGCTTGTAATACACATACATACATACATACATACATACATACATACATACATACATACATACATACATACATACATACATACATACATACATACATACAAATAAATTCCAACAGGTCCTACATTACAGCAGTGTTTTAGTACTAAATGGCTATCGTCTACAAAGAATTTTAAAATAAATAAATATATAAATCACAACTTTGCATTGATTGTTTGATTCTTACAGTACTGGAGGTTAGGGCACCCACCACTACAAAAAAAAACACAACCTACCTTTACCTATTAACAATTTCAGAATCAGTTTGACTTTACCGCATGTCTACGTTATATAACTGGGGCATTGTCTCTTTTTTCTAAGGTGCTGCTTCTCTGTTGGACTCTGATAAATCTAAGTCATCAAACAACTAATACAAACCAAAAACCATAATAATTACCTCAAGTATGTGAATTTTTTTTATTTCACCGTCACCACGTCAAGAATTGTATTGTAAAAACATAAAGTAATGAAAGTTATATTAAGCTAAAGAAACAATCTTGTTTTCACAACGAAATTTGAAAATGTTATTACAAACTATAATATATGTTTGCAAAACCAACCCTCTTGCGCTTCCCCAAGACATTGTAAATGATATGCATCCAAAACTCGCATATCTGTGTCACCATGCTTTTCTAAGGAACCGGCATTTAACTGACTTGCACAAATATCCTGTTGAGAAAATGAAATGCAAAACGTTTTAACTTAGTACACCACAAGGGAAACAGCTTACTGAAACTTACAAATCTTGACTCATCAAATCTGGAGCAATATCGATACTGTATCATATTTGGTGCAGTCGTCGCAAGACAAGGGCTTTTGTATCGATTAAAACACCTTTTTATTTCCTATATATTAAACTCTTTCGCCTATTTCCTACACGAAAGAGTAATGTACATCAATAATAGTTAATTTAACTAATTTTACTAATTTAACTTTTCACAATACAACGAGAACAGCCAAATTACAAGAGATTAGATGTATCTTCAAGTCCTCAGGCACAATTTGTTAGTTTATCTTTGTTACCTATAAAGGCTGCATCCGGATACAAAATTTTTGATTCCAAAAAAATTTGTTTTTTTCACGTAGTTAATTTTTTCACTGGTCACGATAAAGCACTGTCTTTTATTATTGACCATTATTATTGCCATTTTTTAAAAGATAATGCCAATTTCAAAAAAATATACATATTCATGGGTATTTGTACTTATTTAAGGATTAATCTAAATCGTCTTAAGGAAAGGCTTCTCAGGCCGTCGACTACCTGTCTCTGCAGCTCATCAAAGGATACCCAACGTCTTCGAAGTGTTGTCTTACATTTATCAAATCGCAGGGGAGAACAAAATTGGACAAGTTAGAAAATATGACGTCATCGGAAGGCTGCCATTGAGTAAGATTTACTTAGAACCAATAATAATTTGCTTTTTGAAAGTTTGACAAATTATTTTCTAAATTCTTTGAGGCAAATATAAACAATTTACACTCTTCCCTCCATATGCATCTGTACGATGATAGGTAATGTGATTTGCTGCTTGGTCCCCGTGATTCAAAAGAATGTAAATGGCAGTGACGTTTTACTAACTTTCCTTAACACTTGCATCGGAATGAATAGCTGTGCCATCGGAATACATGACAAAACCCCCTATGCACTGATCACTGATTAGGAGAGAAACAAGACGCAGAGTGCAGGGTATAACGGGTATAGACTGACCAAAAATGTCTTACTACATTAACTGATGGTGGAAATTCTCGTATGAGCAGCTATTTGTTAGCTAGACAGCTAGTATCTGTTTAACGTTCAGTCAAAATAGCTCCACTAAAAAGAGTTCTTGTAAAGTTATGGAATTTACACGGGGAAAAAATAATGTTATGCTATTCAATATTGATGGAAGACTGCGTTAATAGTCCTACCAGGGCAACGACATTATTACACACAAGTGATAAAGATTGATACTAAAGTAGTATTAAGTACTTATTTGTTAGAAAATGGATTTCATAACATTGTTGGAAATGTGCTTGAAAACAGTGTAAATATTTTGATATATTGCACAACTGACTGTATTATCCTGTATAAATATTTGATAATAATAATAATAATAATAATAATTATTATTATTATTATTATTATTATTATTATTATTATTATTATTATTTTTAAACTTCAAGCATATATTTTTCCATGTTATCACTTAATACAATTGTATGCCGTGTATACATTACATCATTACCCTAAGAAATACCACTCACTATCAAGGCATGGTATCAGGGACGCACAGAGTAACGTAGTCACCAATAAAGGAGGGGAGGCTGATCCCATGTCTTACTACGTTGACAGAATATGTAATATGTGGTTCGAATTACCACACATATGATCTTCTTTATGATATATGAGATTTCGCTTTTATCGTAACTTATTTCCGCTAACATCTTCGCTACCGAATGTGTACTCTTTCCGATTGCTCCTATCGCGCCAATGCTTAAATTGACAAATATAACTTTTTGATAATTTTTGCCTAGAAATCTTAGCAGAAATTCATATTTTTCTGATTTACGTTTCGAATTCACTTCAATATTTGTTTCAAAGCCGATTGTAAGTTCTAGAATATAAATCTTTCCTTTATCAATTACTAACAGATCAGGGCGATATGTATCTCCGGTAATAATCGATGGAGAATTGTAATTATCAATATCACAGTAAACTTTTGCATTTTTCTTATTCGAAGATATGAAGTTTGCAATATTTTTTAAAACCGAGTCATGCCTCCAATTATAACGTTTTTCGTTCAACGCTGTATTACATCCTCCAATAACATGCCCGAGAGTTTCTGTAGCATTACATAAGGAACAGGCAGATGATTCTCTTTGTCCCCATTTTAGCATATTTGAAGCGTTGGCGAGGGTGTTGTTTAAATACCGGATTGTGAATGAGTAGATATTATTGGGTAACGTAGAAAGCGCTTTGTGCCAGTGACTGGTAAATGCGCTGTCTGCATAGGCTGTGATTGATTTGATTATTAACCCTTGCGAAGTCAGTGTATCGATTTTTTTCTCGTTAGAATTTCTAATATCCTTTATTGCCTCTCTAGTTGTTTTGTACTGATCATACGTGATGTTTTGACCGGTGGTCGCATTGTATATTTGAACAATGTCCCTACTCTTAGAAGACTTGAGTTTGTTTCTAAATGATACTCGACACTGAATGAAACGATCAGATAATAATAATAATAATAATAATAATAATAATAATAATAATAATAATTTTAAACTTCAAGTGTATATTTTTCCATGTTATCACTTAATACAATTGTATGCCGTGTATACATTACATCATTAATAATAATAATAATAATAATAATGGGTTTCATTACATGACTTTAGGTGCAAAGTTCCCAGAATACAAACCGCAGTTATTAACATTAATGTTTTTTTAAATCCCATTTATCCAACCTTTGTATTTATTCCAATTCTTAGAAAGAAATTTAAAAAAGGTGATTAAAAAACAACTTTTCGCAGTTGCAGTGATAACTTTTCCTTTATTTAAAAAGTTTCGATTGTAAGGTCCCATATACAAAATCAATAGGAAAACTAATAATCAAATCATCAACAACTACGAATATGGCAGAAACGCAATAGTATACTTTCAGAAGGTAAATGTTTACCTTAACTTGCTGAAATATGCCTGCTGCTAAGCGTAAATCTTTAAACACCTCCTTTGCCTCGTCATCAGTTATACTGAAACCAGAAAGTTGACATAAAAAATTAAGTAATACCCAAATGATATAAATAGCCAACTATAACTGTACTCTTACTGTTGTTCTACTCCTCCTTGTTCCTTATTTCCCTCTCTTCCTTTCCTTACCAGACCTCAGAATTGTTATTGGGTTTGTCAGAAAATTTTAACAATTAATAAACCCCTTGATCTGTGCGTTTCAAATCTTAGAACTTAATAATTAGTAAATTTCTTTACAAAAAACAAGGGTTTCTATGAGTCTTGCTAACATCGCTTAATATTCACTTCTGTCTTCATGTTGTCAACAAAATGTGTGTGCGTATCGGTGTGTGTGAAGCAAGGGGAGAGCAATAAGAATATGAGAGCTCATTTCAAATCAAACCCAAAATAGCCTCTAATGCCCACACATACTAATTTCTCTGTCGTCATATGACTCTGGTGTATCTTATTTTCATGTACTCGAACCATTTATATACTTATTTGCCTAATTTGCCTACACACTGTCAAAGTCCACCCCAACACTGTTATACTGCAATTACGGTTATTACCTTTACCATTCTGTAATTTACAAATTGATACCTCGACCTTTATTTCACAATCTGCCATAAAGATCCCCTTCCTTTCCCAGTTGTTACTATCATCATGAGCTGTTCACCCTATTGCAAGCCTGTACCACCAATACCCCTCATCCTATGCTTTTCTTACCCATACATTTTCAAAATACATTATGCTATTTTGGTTCAGGTCTTCCTATAACTTTAGTTAAAACAAGTCTACAGTAACCATTCTGGGTAAAAAACGTTATATGAGAACGATAAAATCGTATATTTTTCTAAATTCAAAAACTGAAACGCTGTTATACATCACTAACAACACAACAACAAAACGGTGGCGAAGTTAGATTTTTAGAAAAGAAAAGAACTGGTGTGGCAAACAAATCAGTCAAAATGTTATGCAGTCTATACATTCTTATATTAAAGTGATCAACTTCTTTAGACACATGTAATGTTGTGTACATTGTGTGTATGTGAGTTTTCCAAATGAAAAGCAAAAGGTACCGAATTTATCTGATCGAAAATACTGATGAGATAGGATCCTGGACAATCCATCATCTACCATTGCACTTTGATTCTTTTCTAAGTTAACAAATTCAATAACGGCAAAAACCTTGAAACCTTACAATGATTTCTCTTGGCAGTTTTGAAAGAAATTAATTTGTAATGACCTTTTCAACGATAGCGGCATTGTGAATGTTGCGAGCTGGCTTCGCAAAATATAATACCTCAATCTGTCAAATGTTTAGTAGAAATTTGATTGCCCTCTGAGCCATCGAGAGCTTTAGTGATGAAAAGGCTTTTCTTTACATAAGTATCAACTGTTAATTATTTTATGCTCATAATTGCATGGAAACTGCGCATCAGTTGGACTAAAAAGAAAATTAAATAATGGATACTGGAAAAGATGGATGTGAACGAGAGGCTATTAACAACTATAAATCGTAGAAAAATTACTTTTATTGGACACTTACTAAGGGGGAAGGACATAACCAATGATTTATTACTTGCAATAGTTTATGGCACGAGAGGGAGAGAAAGACCGAAAGGTTTTTGGTGGACGAAGTATGGTTCATTTGTAGAGAATGGCACAGGATAGAAGAAAATGGAGAGCCACAGCGGTTCATTTTGAACCTCCCGTTAAACGATGATGAATTGCATGGAAATCATTTTATCGTGACAAGGCAAATGTATCTTTCTCTTATCAACTTGCAGCTTAATGCTCATCAGGGCAGATTCGTCATCAGAATAGCGATTCTTTTATCGGTGGTGAATATGGCTATTATTCTGCTGGATATGGAACCTCAACCAATGAAAAACTAGCATGCAACCCTGGTTCTATAACACTGGTCAGTACAATTTTAGGGTCGGCCAAGTGAAGGCTGTTTTCAGATAATTCTGGGGTGCTGATTACGAAAATCATATTCATTTTCTTTGCTTAACTCCACTTTCTTCGGATCTGTACTATGCTTTAAAAAGGAAAATTTCTGTAAATTGCCTTTTTCCTGCAAGCATGTTAAAATTTTCAGCAGATTTGGATATCGTGTGCACTTGGTTTCAAATGCAGAAAGTGTTTTGCAATACATCAGGTCATAGGCAGGTCACGGAAGTCTTTGGTCTATGGTATTTTTAGTAGTGTTAATTTGTGGTTTTGATGTCTTTGACATGGTCATTAAGTATTAACTCGCGCTTGGGAGGAGAATGCTTGTTTGCTCATATCAAATTTCTTGTGATGTTCGCGATTTGTCTGGTGGGCATGAAAAATGTTCAATTATAATTCAATTACAAAATAACAACTTGCACAGATCAATTTTCGCTTTTAACACTTTGGATGATGGAGAGTTGATTTGGATCAGGTGAATTCATTCAAGGTGCCGCCTGTGTTCTGATGATGGATTTAAAGTGTGATTCCGACAATTCGTGTTATTTTTAGTTGTGTAGATAAATAATGACATTGCCAAAGTCATCCTGATTGCTTTTGTTACATTTGTGGTTAATACAAAACTGTCAACAACAGAAACTCTGTGACAGACTTGGCAAGAAAAGTGTATTATGCACAATTGGGAATAAAGCTAGCAGACCAAAGCAAACCATGGGCTTCTCTTGTTGTTTGCAAGACATACGTCTAACGTTTGAGGCATTGGACAAGTGGAACCACAGTCAATGGGTGTTGGGATGCCCATGGTTTGGAGAGAGCCAGCAAATCATGTTGACGACTGTTACTTCTGTTCAATAAATCTGACAGGGGTAAATAACAAGAAGTGAAGATCTTTGAGTTACAAAAGTTTCCAGTCAGCAACTCGACCAGTAGCTCATAGTGCTGGTATTCCTATTCCTGAGTTTCATGAGCTCCCTGATCTCTCCACTGATGAAGATTCAGACGAGGAGCAATATGATTAAAAAGAACTTAACTGATGTTGATGATAATGACAAAGCCTTTGCATGCTCTTCTACTGGGTCAGCAAAGATAAAGCAAATCACTGGACTAAAATGGACTGGCCAGTTAGAGATCGAATTAATGTTGATGAAAAGAATGTTATTGTTCAGCAATTGGTACCACGTGATAAAATAGTGCTCTACTCTGCATATAAAATTAGGGCTTAGGAAACAATTTGTTAAAGCACTGCACAAAAATAGTGATTGTTTTTAGTAAATTTGTAAGAGTTTTTTAAGTCTGAGTAATGAAAACGTGAAACCTGGTATATTTTATGGACCCCAGATTTGATACTTGATGAAAAAGGAAATATTTTGTGGCCCTATGAATGAAGTTGAGTTAGTGATATGATTATCATTTGTAGAGGTTGTTAAGGACTTTCTTGGAAATAATAAGAGCTGACAACTGCAAAGATATTGTAAACAACATGCTTGTAAATTTCAGAATTCTTGGTATTAATAGAAGTATCAAAATGCATTTTCTCCACAGCCACTTTGATAGATTTTCAGTAAATCTCGGTGACGTTAGCGATGAACAAGGCGCGTGATTCCACCAAGATATAAAGAAAATGGAGGAAAGATACCAAGGAAGATGTGAAATGATGGCAGATTACTGCTGTAATTTGAAACTTGACGTGTCTGATTCAGAAAATTTTTATCACATTAAAGACTGTATTTTGAACACTCAGGACCAACAATGACCTCTTAGCTCTTATTTGAAAAACGTTTATCTATTTGTTGTAACAAAAACTAATCTTGCAAAGAACTTTTTTAGAGTTTTTTATCCGTACAATACTGAATTTCTTGTAATCTGAAGCAAAATTCTCTCCAAATAAGGGTAGCCTGTGGACGCAAAAACTAGAGCTAATGGATATGATATTCAGATTTAGCACCCTCAAATTACTTAAAAGCAGTTTACAGGTTTGAATTTCTTCGCCAAAAAAAATTTTCTTTTCTGACCTGTGTAATTTCTTTTCTTGCTTCTGAGATAAAGTGCACGGCGTGGTCGGCGTGGTCAGCGTAAAAATAAATGACAGTTTTTTCTGAACAGTCTGGTTAAGTTTGTTGTTGCTTATAACAGATGTTCTGTACTATACGATACGGTTTCGCACTATTGAAAACAAACTCGTCAGGTGAGTGAGGTTCTGTTGGGTCGTTTACTATTAACTGTAAACTATGGTAAAAGTTACATTACTGGATCAGATGCAACTTCTGTGAGAATGGCGCGTTTTTTATTAATCAGTATACAATCTTCCTTTAACAAAAGCGTCCACTTAGAAGCTTTGTGATGTCACGGGTCATGTTTATCTGAGCTACGTTGCGAGAGGTACTTCTTCTATCGTCAGGGTACTAAAGTAATTAAGTATTGCTTATACTTCGGCAGTGCGGGCCTAACTGGTGACTGGGGTCGAGTTCGTTTTGAGTATTGACACTGCATCTATCTGATGTTGGCTGTGTTCCTTTTATTGTGATAAATATTATTGGAAGATATATTTCTACAAGAGTGCAAGATATACAGTTGATGTGATTGCTGTGCTGTATGGGATGGTTTATTTCTTTTATTTTTCTTGTTGTTGTATTGGTTTTCATATCAATAATCTCCTTATTTTACCAATCAAAAATGTGATCTGTGTCTCTCTTTGGGTATTTTTATGACTCTTTGTGTCAGCTTTTTGAACCTTAGGAACGTTTTGATTCACAAACGTAGGAAGCTGGCCAGTCCTTACAATGTAGTTAATAAACTAAGTTGTTCCTCTCTTCGAGTAGGACTGAGTCTTCTGGTTTTGACATAATTTTTCTTAAGGTAGATGTTTTGAAGAAGGAACACTGTGTAGCCGGAGGGTTCGTCTTGCGTGCTCACTGCCATTTTTGTACATTTTCGTTTCAGATACCCTTCCTTTTTTATGACTGGGCTCAGTGGTTTTAAGTAAGGCTCTCTGGATACCATTGGCATGACATCCATTGCATGAAAGAACCTTTTGAAAGTGTCTTTCTTCCTTTCTAAGCTCGCATGTATTTGAAATACTGACATTCAAACAGGTTTGTGATGACACTATTACGAGCCGAGACGGGACGATGTGATGTAATTTCTCCACTGTGAATACCATATCTGGATGTAGACTGTTGATGTGTTCAATGAAGCCTTGCAGGTGGTCTTCTTTGATCATTGCAAACACATCTTTAACGTATCCTTCCCGGACAGTTAGCCCTTAGCCTGCTGTTGAAGTAGCTGTAGCTTTAAACGCTTCCATGAACATTTCAGCTATTACAAAAGGCGAAGGAGCTGCTATGGGTACACCAGTGGCTTGAGTGTAGATATCATCCATGAAGAAAAAGATTGTGTTGGTAAAAAAGTGATCGCAGTATGTTCAGGGTAACTGAATGGTTCAGTGTAGTTAGTGAGGATAATGAAGTATCATGTTCAAGAAGTTCCTCAACAATTTGAAAGCTGTCATCTTTTGGGAATACTTGTGAATAGTGATATGATATCTGAGAAAACCATGATTTCATCCGCCTGGAGTTTTTGTTCTGTGATAAAGGTGTTGTAGTGGTGTGACTTCTCTAACATGTTTCAAATTCAAATATTATTAGAGAAAAATGTGTTAATGATATTGTCCAGGCTTGCCAACATTTAAAAAGAACGCAGATCAAGACTGCTTAATTTACCAATCACTTACGATTCTCCTTATAATAACTAGTAGTTTCGTGTGACTACATCTCCAAATTGTGCTTGTCAATCCAGTCCAGGACAGTCTCATAGCAAACATACAGCTTGGTCAAGTGGAGGATGATGTGGTCAGATGTTTCTGGGGCATTGTGGCATCGAGGGCATGTTGGCGAGTCCCTGAGTTTCCATTTGTGCATGTTGTGGCCAGTCCTAGCATGTCCGATCAAGAGTCTGTTTCTGTCAGTCCAGTATTTCCTTTTGCTGTTGAAGCCACGGGGTCTGATGGTTGGGTCAGGTATCAGATGACCGACTCTTGGGGTGTTATCGGTCCACTCTTTCTTCCATGATTCCATGATGGTAAATTTTTCTTGGCCTGAAATGTGGTAGGGTTTCCTCGATTTCAGTCTTGTTGAGTGAGGTGCATTGTAGCAGACGTCTTTTAGTTGGTTATTGTCTGGTGCTGCGCTTAGTTTTTCTAAGGATCTTTGGTTAGCCTCTTGTCTTCGTAGATGAGGCGGTGGGATTCCACTCATTGTTGGGACCCACTGCACAGGTGTTGACTTTAGGCAGCCCGTGATGTTTCTCATGGAGTCCCTGAGTTTAGTGCCTACTAAGTTGGTATGAGGGCTTCTTGTCCAGACTGGTGAGCAATAGTCTGCAACACTGTAGCAGAAGGCGAGTGCTGATGTTCTTAACACTGTTGTTGGTGCTCCCCATGATGTTCCTGCCAGTTTTCTAATGAGACAGTTTCTTTTAGTTATTTTGTTTGCACTGCCTTGCAAGTGTCGTCGATATGTCAGTTGTCGATCGAGCGTCACACCGAGATATTTAGGTTTGTGATCTGCTGGGAGGGCATTTTCATCGACGTTAATGTTGAGGGTTTTTGCAAATTGGTGGTTGTTCAGGTGGAATACTGACGATACCGATTTGGTTATGTTCATTTAAAGTTTCCAACTGTCAAAGTATTGTTTTAGATTGGTAGTATCGTGGGTGAGTACAGTTTCAATTTCATTCCAGTCACTTGATTGGTGTGCTAGGACCCAGTCATCAGCGTAACCAAGCTTGAAAGATTGACTGTTTGGCATGTCACTGATGTAGACATTAAAAAGTGTAGGAGCAATTACTGAGCCCTGTGAGACACCATTTCTAATTTTCTTTGTTTTACTGTTTCTCCCACCAAGTACAACATGGAACTGTCTGGTGCCAGTCATAGTAGGCAGTATTTTGAGTGTTTTTCGGTAGGGAATGATTTTTGCGACTTTGTACATGAGGCCCCCAGTCCATACAGTGTTATATGCTGCCGATAGGTCTTTTCGAATCCTGCTTCGATGTAAGAAGTAAGAGTTATAACTTGTTCGGTGGTGTTCCTTTCTTCTCTGAAGCCTGCTTGTTGTGGGGGCACGAAAGGATCGATGTATGGAGTGATCCACGTGAGGATTATACGCTCTAGACGTTTATAGAGGCAGCTGAGCAAAGAGATGGGTCTATAGCTGGATGGTTCTGTAGCTGGTTTGCTTGCTTTTAAAATTGCTACTACTTTTGCATGTCTCCATTGTTGAGGGTATGTGCCTTTGTCAATGACTTCTGTCATGGTGGCTGCCAGCCAGTTGATAGCATTGGGACCAAGGGGGGGTAATCATATCTGGATAAATTCCATCAATTCCTGCTGCTTTCCCGTTGTTTATGTTTTTAATGGCGTTTTTCATTTCATTGGTTGTCACTGGGATGGAAAGGAGAGATTCTGTACGAGGTATAGAATTTGTTACATTTTGATATTTCTTTCTGATTTCCTTCTCAAAAGTGTAGTTGGGCTTATGCTGTCCTCTTTGCTTTATCTCTTTCGCAATGTCTTCAACGCTAATTTGTGGGGCTGTTTTTGTTTGTTAGAATTCGGGGTTTAGCTTTTTTATTGTTTGCCAAGCATGCCGACTGGAGTGAGTCAGATCCATATTTTCAACAACCTCGAGCCATCTTTCTTTACGGGAGTTGTGCAATGATTCTAGGAGTTCTGCGATATTTTGGTCTTGGGTTCTTTGAAATTGTTCCCAGAGTTGTTTGCTGTGCTCAGTCCAACAAGGGATAGAGTCTTTTCGAAAGCCTCGTGGGATATGCTTTTTAGAGATGCTTAGGATCAGTTTGATGAATCTATGCAGGTTGCTTATTTTGGGTGGTATTCTTTGACATGTTTTGTCAATGTCTGTAGCAAAGGCGTCCCGGTTTGCTTTGCGGAAATTCCATCGTGGCTTTGGCAGTGCTTTTACTTTTGGTATCTGTATGCCTATTGTAATAAGAGTTGGTTGGTCTTGGCTCTTTTGAAAGTTGCCCAGGACTTCTCTCGTTGTTGTGGTTGGTCTTCCGTTGTTGTCTTTAGAAACAAACACGAGGTCAGGGGTATAACCTTTACCCCAGCGCGCTGAGTGGAAAGTTCCTTTATCTTTTGGGTTATAAATGAGTGAAAGGTTTGAAAGAGTGTACCATAGGCTTAGTTGATCTCCTGCTTGGTCATTTTTTGTGTATCCTCATTCGTTGTGGTGACTATTAAAGTCTCCTGCGATTATCGCTGGGTGGTTGATTCATGTTAAGGGATGGTTTGTCCAATTTGTGTTTGGTGCTTTGTGTATGTTTGTAATTTCAGTTTTTCCAATTTTGACAGTGGTTGTTTCGGTCCCATATTCATCTGTTTTTCCACCAAGATCAGTAACTAGGTCTGGTGTTCTGGCGTATGTGATGATACCGTATTTTGGGTGGTTTTGTTTATTGGTGACAGAGTAGCCATTGATTTTGTATCTGGAAGGTTGGCTGTTGTCGGTCAGGTGTGGTTTCCTGTAGGAGTACGATATCAACATCATCTTTACGTAGAAGTTCTGATAGCTATTCGCATTTTGACATGGATAGACCTTCCACATTTAATGTCAGGATATTTATTTTCTCCCCTACATTAAGGTGATCATTGTCATTGTTGGTGTTGGAGCTTAGTGAACTTGTCGAGTCTGCCGAGCTTCCTACAGCAGGCACACGGTCCTTTTTATGCTGGGCGACGACCGAGCCAGTTTAGTATCTTTTTCTCTTGTAAGGCATTGGATGGAGATGTGGGTCCTGGAGAAGGACGTCCTTTCAGGACGCCGGGTTGGAACACTCTTTTCCACTGTACATAAATGTGGTGTTCCATCACAGGTTTGAAACAGTAGCTTCCTCACTGAGCTTGGTGACCTTGGGTATTTAATCCCAACGTCGTGTGGGTATCACCATTGACCAGTTGTCCAGTTCTTCCGCCGATATCCACATCCACCATGCTGTCCACCATGGTTTCAGACTCCAAAGCCGGTGACCTCATCTGAGGGGGTTCATTCGCCTATGGAGTGATGAGCCGTACTCGCCACGCTGGCTAATGTGCGACTAGGCGAGGTGGATGTACCACAATCTTGCCGCCAGCTACTGGACAGTCGCAGAGGATTGTGATATCTATAGGCCGCCGGTATCCGGTCAGTCGCTCATATAAACTGGTTGTGATTAAAGAGCTAGGAAAAAGAAACTCCATCAAGAATATCAGTTTTGCCGCGCTTTTCCAGCAACTTAAGAGCTTGGTTAGCCCCGCTGGTTTCACTCACAAGCACTCTGACACGCAGATAGAAACCTCTACCTAGGATCAACAACCAGGGCACAGATAAGGCGCCGTTTGCCAAGCGGTATTCGCAAGTATAAAGCTCACGTCTGTCGCCTCCTTATAATAACTAAACCAGGTGTTCCCAAACTACCTGCACCTTTACTCTTCAGTTCCTACAAACTGATCAAGGTGTTTACTTTACCGGGCACTTCGCCAGCTACTTCAAGAAGGGATTCACGTCAGCAACAAGAGATGTCTGTAACTTACTTCAAACAATCAACAAGCTAAATCCTTCCTTTCGACCAGACTAAGCACCGAAAGCTACCTTGCATTAATACCATCTCTGCACGATACTCAAAAACAAAAATTACTCTCCACTAGCCAAAGACACCAAAAGAAATTTGTAAACCTGAAACATGTCATCACCAGCACCATACCTCAAAGATATGTGTCACTGTATTGTAAACCTATCTAGCCATAAACTTTCATCAACAAAAGAATCCCTCCTTGCTAAAGGTTTAAACTTCTCTGTAACTCCCAAGGGGTTGCTTCAAAGAAGATTGTCTCAGTCATAGAAAGAGCAGTAAAAGACCTTCCGAAAAGTGTAAGTGACACAATCCGCACAAAAAAACCCTCTTACCCATCAATCCTCGATAGTAGCCGTTGACAACCTCACGAAAAAGAATCGATGTGCCATCAAGAAGCTAAAGAATGATGATTTGATATCCATCCTGACAACTGACAAAGCTGACTACATCCAAAAATCCCATCAACACCTAAAAAGCGGACCATATACCACAGTGTAGTGTAACCAAATAAACTCAGTCAAGACCAAACTAAGAAAAGCATTAATTACATTACAAAAAAACTATCTTCGTCATAATTGCCTCCACAACAGATAGGAACCTGAAGACTTGCTGTTACCACGATTCGACGGGGTTACATAAAGAACTCAAATCTGATGTGCTGATGCCTGACCTCTTATGTCCATACCCAGATGGAGTTACACCACTGGAGCTACATGACTGCCTGCAACTCATGACATGATAAGGTTCAAATATCTATAGCTTCCACTGCGCTCATAAAGTAAAGAATTTCCATGGGTGTTCGCTATTTACAATGCTAATCTACTGTTGTGGAATGACATGTGATTGTTTCAAATTAATTAAAGGTACATACCATATCTTATGATGAAAAAAAATCCTTATTTGCACATGTTGCACATAATATTCCAAACGCAAACCTCTTCTTTGATGCAAGTAAAACGTTTGTTGATTATAAGTAGACTGTTCTATTTGAACTCCCATTGTTTATTATTTCCTTCCCAACATTCGCTCAACATCGCTCTCCTCCAGAATGTTTCGGTACAACGGGTACATATTTTCATTTGGACCATAGTAGGTTTTACCAGCGCTTATGGTTGTATTCGAATTTAAGCTTTTGAGAATGCACATTTCTGTTGAGCATAACTGCAACTCATCACTCCGCAAAAATTTTATTTTTGTGGTACAGATATCTGATATGCAGATGACGACAGCACCAAATAACTGTTGAAAACAATTTCTTGCCTTTGGAAATTATAAGTTTCAATAAGTGTCGTGTGCAACGAATGACAAGAGGTTAAAATGCGCTAAATCAGATCAATCAATCATGAAGTGCGCTAAATCAGATCAACCAATGCGCTAAATCAGATCAATCAATCATGAAGCTCCCGGGTGGCTTTATTGCCGGTTCGGATAAACACAACTTTCGTTCGATCTATCCATTCGATACATTATCTTCACAGGCCAAAAACACACAAAATTTTAGGATCATAGATTCATAGCTCAAAAAAGCCACTTGGAATACCTCGAAGTACTTGAGCTATAGAAAGTGTCCAAGCTGTGTGAGAGTCTGTTGTACAGTCCCCTAAATGCTCAGCCAGTAAACATGTTTTGAAACTATTAACAAAACAGACAGCAGAATTTTACGCCGACTAGAAGTAAAATCCACATAAACGTATGATGGATCAAGATATGTAATAACCCGACTTGAAAAATCAAATGGCATGCTGTGACAATAACCCCCAAAATGTTCCTGTGTATCCTGTTGTTCTCACAAGTGATAAATATCGCGTTTGACTTTCTGGCTGCATTTTTACGTGGGGTTTTTCTCTACTGAACGTAAAGCAACCCTGGACAGCTTCATGATTGGTCTTCCTTGGATTGTTTATGGCTTTTCCCCTAATATTTAAATAAATTACCGTGGGGCTTGGATTTAGGGTGTCGGGTGGAAATGCTATAACATTTTAATTTTAATGCCGCCACGTCTATTTGGAAGTTTGGTGTATATGCCCTGTGTAGTTTTTTTCAAGGCTTTATCTGGCTGATATGGTGTGTCATTGATTTTTCACTAATTTTTCACAATTAAAATGCGTAAAACTAATTGTTGTCATGATTCTTTCTTCGCCTGCAAGGTTGTTATGCTTATTTTCTTTCAAATCTTTCCCTGTACCTTAACAGACACTCAATCGAATAGCTTTAATTATCAGCTTTAAGAGACAGAGCTAATGTGAAACACTTCACTGTTTTGGGATTTAAAAAGCACAGTATTCAATGTTCTTACTAAAAACATACTGAATACCAACTTCCACTTACATACTTCCATTTTACCATACATTTACAGTTAAAGTCATCATCAATATTTTTAAAGGTTTTATCAATTGAAGACAGTACAACTACTTCCTGACGATTTGAAATGTTGTTGCTTACAATTTGCGGCTTTGTTCTATCAAACTTTTGTTTTCATCCTGATTTATTCTCATTTCAACTTGCTAATCTTCTTAATAGCCCCCTCCCCCCCACCACCAAAAAACCCCCTAGAAAACATAAAAAAATTGTTGTCCCTCGCTGTAAGTTAAAGAGCCAACGCTAGTGGTGGCAACAATTTTTATATTTACCTTGTCTGATCTACAAATGAAATATTAAAGTTATGAACCCAAATGGTGCAAAAAAGCAGTTTGCATTTAGATTGAGGGCTGTTTAATAAGTTGAATAAATAATTTGTTTACAAATGCTTGTTCTTCCTCTTTTTTCAATCATCCTTAAGTCAGTTCTATTTCTTTAGATATTTTTATATTTCAAAAATTAAAACAGTACTTGTACTTAAAGTGCTTTCCAATTAAAATTGAGAGGATTATAATAGTATACACAAGTTTACAATTATTATTTAAAATATGTTCTCTAATCATTCTGATATTTCTTTTAAAAGATCAACATGTATTTACTTTATGCATATTTAAGTACTGCAGAGAACAAAGAGATTTATAGCCCATGAAAAGAGTATGACTTACAAAAATCAAGAGGCAAATATGCAAGGTCACAATTCACAAAATTTTGCGAGGGGTAAAAATTTTGAGCAAAGTTGTCTCTATCAGAAACCACGCTGGAAACAAAAAACATACCTTTCTCACATAGAGTGGCATGGTTAAACTAAGAGAGGCATACCTTACATTTCCTGCTGCCTTGGAAGCCCTCTTCATATGCCAAAGTGCTAATTCTGCAAGCATGGAAGCCAACTCATAATAAGCATCTGCCAAGGTACTAAAAACCAAAACAGAGAAAAATCTCTCTTCGTTAAATTAGTTAACATGACTTCTAAGCTTAGTTTAACAAATAAACGAATTAGTCTGTTACGGTAAATTAAGTTTAAATGAATATTTATCCGAAAAAAATTCGTAAATCAGGCTTATTCTGCCTATTCACATACTCCTCTCTAAAGTCATCCAACATCTGTGCCATATATATACTTTACAGTTTATAAACAGCCAACACAACAAACCGCGGCTTACTGAACAAGTGCAAATATGCCAAATTTTATGAAATTAAAACCTAGAAAATTGTACTAGATTTAACAGTATTATTACCAGCTCTTTTAACTCACCAAATTCATGACAAAAAATCTGAAAAAATCAACTTTAAAACTATGAATAGTGTAATTGAAAATGGGGATACGATAAAATAAGGTAGCTGAATTAAAAATTTGACCATTGGTTTGGCTGGAAAATACATTGGTAAAATATTGGACTGCACTATACTGGACTGCACAAAAAATCAGTTGTGCCCACTATAGTACTGAAGAAACCAAATCAGTAGAGTTTCACACAAGCAAATGTGATAGAGCTACTAAATTTAGCCCCAAACCACATAAAAATATAACTAGAAATTATCCTGACAGTAGTTGATGGAAGGTTAAAAGAAATATCACAGTTGTAAGTAAGCCATAAAGACTTTCAATTAATTAAATATCTCTCCAAAAGTCCCCCTGCGCAAATTACTAAACTCACTTCATGATAAACCATATATTTCTTAAAAGAACACAAATTTTTTTACTTGCTTCACTAAAAAATTTGTCTTTATGGTGGAAGCTCAACAAATACATGGCTTAATCTTGAAAATTCTGAACTTTATGGACTCAGAGGAAGCCATAGATGTAAGAGCTTTATCATGTCATGAGTCGTTTTGGATCTGAAACAAAAAGGTGTCAGCAGAGACCTAGTGAAGGATAGGATAACTTGGAAGTCAATTTCAAGAAATCGTCCAACACATGCTAGCATGTAAACCGGACGTTAAACCGAATATGATGATGATGATGATGAGTCGTAAGCTTTTTTTTGAGCCACGTTGCGAGAAATACTTCTCCCATCATCAGCTTGATGATGGGAGATGCAGCCCTCATGACATGATAAAGCTCTAAACATGGTAAATCCCGATTTCCAAAGAGCAGGAAAATAGTGTCAAAAAGTAAAGACACTTTTTGATTATGTTGTGCCCATAGATTTTTGGTGATCAGAACTATGATGGTCAGTTACAGAGTAAACTCAGCTTTCCAAAGAGTAGGTATATAGTGTCAAAAAGTACATACACTTCTTATTATTCTTTCATTTTACATCATCTGCAACTTTCTCCCCATATCACTGTAATCCTGTAATCTGCCTTTTCTTCACACCAAACTCTCTACATGAATTATGCACCTCTTGATATTAAAAAGTACTCAGCATCTTCAAACAAACTTAACTGTTCAACACTGATAACAACCCAAGGTTTAATTTTACTCTGGGTGACTGTCCTCTATCCCGCCTCCCAACTCATTACTTGTTTTCAAGAATGTAGCAAATAACTCTGCTTTTTACTGCACCAAAGATAGCTAACAATATCAATGTGATCATACATTATGCCAGCATCGCTATTATGAATGTGTGGCTTAGAATTCCTGTTGTGGATAAAATTTTGCACAATTAAAATGGATTGTAACTTTTTTATAAATTGTCACTCTTGATGTGTTTTTCATCAAATCAATCTCTGAAATTTGTGTAGATTAATCACCATTTTCGTCACATACTGAAAATTCTATTGACACAGACTAAGGTAGAAATCAACTAATTTTTGTGAAAATATCAACAGTTGATTAAAAAAACCTTCAAAGGTTGTGAAGATGTAACAAAGAAGAAGATCATGTAGGAAAATTTGGAAGAGAGGAATTACAGTAAAATAATGTATAGCCCTCAAAAAGAAAAAAATGCCAATGCACACAGGAGAAAACACCATTAATGAATCTTGTCTTATCAAATTTAAGTGCTAGATGCATACCACTCTTTGTTTCAGTATCTGACCTTTTAAGACAGCTATTCAATCAAAATGTGAGCTATTCAAGGAAGGTACACCTAGCAAGGTCAGAAGAAAATTTCATGATAAGTAATCCACACTTAGAAAGCTCATTATTGTTATCATATTAAATTCATTAGTTGAATGTCTCTTCAAACAAACAAGTGCAAGTTTAAAAGCTGGCCACTTTAAACACAAAAACAAATTGCTCAATATGAGCTGGAAATAGAAACTTCTGATGTGGCAAACATATGATATACAACTTGTTCTCTACTAAATACTGAAAGATTGTCCTAATATGTACAAAACCTATGATTTCTTCTTTCAACAATAAATATATTATAGTTATGGATGTGAACAATGTTATCCTTTGTATATTTCTAAAGCAAGCAAAATAAAATGGTTAGGTCCATGTGAAGAAACATGCAAAGAACAACTGTCTGATGTAGAATACTACTGTCTAACTGCAGAGATGAAAGCTCTTGTGATTGTGTATGAGAAACCCTCGTTTATGCAGCATAAAATTGGAGCTCAAAGCCAATGCATACAATGCTGTGTCTGAAGAATCAAGAAATGATGTTTTACTAAAATTTGTTCTTCTTTTGGCTCCCTGTTTAGGGGTCGCAATCCTGTGGATGCAACATCATTCTCCATTATTCTCTATCTTCTTTTTAGTTCCTTATCCATTTCTTTCTTTTTTATATATTTCTTCAGTCCATCCAGCTGTCTCTTTACTGGTCTTCCTGGCTTTCAGTTAACCAACACCCTCAGGTAACATCCTTTTAATTTAGTTTCTCTTTACTCTCCTTTCCTTCAGGAATAATCCAAGTGGCTACCTTACCAGCCCCATACCCATCCCTACCAAGGAGCTCTTCTTTCCTCTTCACTATCTTGGTTTCTGCAGCATAAAATACCTCTGGCTATACCACAGTTCAGTAGACATTTGGTTTTAAATGCTCCAGTAACTTTAAGGTGCAATCTACTCCTGATATCCTCTCTCTACTTCCTCCAAGCAGCTTATATTATAGTCCATGATGCTAGGCTGGTTCTTCCCTCTTCTTTTACAGGTCATCTTAGGTAAACAAACTGACCTACTTTTGTCAACTGCTTTTTTAATGCTTTGAAAACCTTAAAGCTCCTGTTTCTTCCTCTATCATATACCATGATTGGGGTCCAGGTTGCATTAATTTTTAACCCTCTTTACTTGAAAGGGGTTTACCATGCTTGCATTTTCTTTTGCAGCTTCTTCTATGATGTTAACATAGATGCTATATTATCAACAAACAGGATTTCCCACAGCTTTCGTTCCCCACATTCTTTACTAAGTATGTAGTGCAAGGGGCTAAAAGTTAGTCCCCTGATGTAAAATAACATGGATTTTAAATTTATCAGGTTTTCCATGCATGGTCTTACCAACAATGCTTGCATTCTTGCATTTGGCTCTCAACAACCTAATTAGTTTCTCTTGGGTGCCTCTCTTCCTATGCGTAGACCACCTCTCTTGGTATTCAGTCACATGGCTTTTCCACATTGATAAATGTGTGGGACAATCTTGGTATTAGGTATTACTCTTGTATCTGGTCCACCAAATACAATGGCAGGAAAAAAATAAAGCAATACATTAAAACTCACCTTGCTGCATTACCACCAATTGACTGTGTCCATTTGAATACAATAAATTTCCTCAGTTTACTTTCACCTCCTTCTCCACCTGTACTGCAACAAATCCCTTGCAAAAGTGATAAATATTCTGTGGCTGTTGCTTCAACAATGCTATGATCAGCACCAGGGTCACTAAGCAAAGACAACAGCTTTGCTCTGGATAACTTCAAATTCCTGTTAAAAATTAAAGAAATAATGTCTTACATAAAAGAGTAGGTTAATCTCTTAGCAAATATGTATCTTGCCAAATGACATATGCAAACATTTCACCAACCTACATTAAGGTAGGCTGGTGAAATGATTAATGGTGTAATCATATACCAATTCTACTTAAATTTCCCTTAAGGGAGTTTATACAAGTAACATGGCTTATGACAACAGAAGCAGAAAATTGTTTTACTCCTTTTAAATGATGCTTTAGCACATATAAACTGATAATTGATTTGAAAAATGGTAGTTATGATGAAAAGTTTGTTATTGACTAACAAATCTTTATGGCAAAATGGTCTTTTTTGTAAACATTTCACTTAGTTCATTGCAGTTAAACAAAAAAAGAAAATCATTGTATTTTGAGCCAGTCTTTTGTGCCAAAGTAAGATGCCAAATTCCAAAAGAAGCTCCTCTTGAATAAGCACTTGCCAAAATATTCATTTTGCAGATAAGCCCCAAGGGCTTATTCAAGTATTTATGACATTTTCAAAATTAAGTGAAAAGTGGGCTAGTGATCTTTAAAAATTTTTAAGATATAATGTGAATTTTTACATTTTAATTAAATAAAAAAGCATGTGATCACATAATTTTTAAAATCTGAGGCTGGTATTTCTTGCCTTTGCACAACATTTTTACAAATTTCATGTGAAAACAAAGCTGACTCACTAAATTATCATCAGCAAGCTGACTTTACCATTTCACGTTTGTAAGATATATCCTTTGAAAAGCTGTCTTCTGCTGCTGCTTCAAATGGTTCTGCAAAAGTTCTAACATTTTCCATATTTTTTTAAAATAAGTAAGTTTTTATTTGCCACAAACATAAAATGAAACATGTTTACAAATGTTTAAAAAAAA
>RDPX01000118.1:257782-283441 GCA_003991215.1 Morbakka virulenta | reverse complement strand
CTTTGCTAATACTTCACATCCTGATGTTATATGATCAATTGTCTCAGACTGCTTGTAACACATCCTGCATCTGCTGTCAATTTCTTTGCCAATTATGTGTTTTTGAAAATTTCGAGTGTATAGAGCTTGGTCTTGCACTGCTATCAATAATCCCTCTGTTTCTCCTTTGATGTCTGATCTGAGCCAATTATTTGTATTTGGAAGGTCAACATGTGGCTCCCCAATAAGTGAAGGGTACTCCCCATTATTTTTTTTTTTATTAATATTTATAAAGGATAAAAATGTTTCAACAATTGTATAATTAAAAAGTAATGTATACAAATACTGTTTTCAACATGTGTCCTGCATTTGTCAGCAAAAGCAAAGTCATTCAACTCAACATTCCCTAAACAGAAGACATCCTATAAATGTAAGAGCTTCATCATGTAGTGAGTCATAAGCTCTTTCTGACCTATGTTTTGAGAGATACTTCTCCCATCATCATGGTAGTGAAGTCTACCTACATCTATGGCTTCCTCTGAGTCCATAAGTTCAGAAATTTCACAAAGACCTCCTTTTGTTTAGTTTCTGTGTACATATTCATTTCACCTCAAAGATCTCACAATTTTTTTAAAAGTGGCACTTATCTTGACCAACACACTGCTCAGAAATACACAATATCAGGGGGAAAATGTCAATTTTTCCTAAGAAACTGGCAATGATTAAATCCTCCTGAGCAAATAATTGGACCAATTTTCACAACTTCTGCAGTGACTCATTACAACATCATGAGAACCATAACCATCCAGGAGTCCAAAAGTAAATCTTTTACTTTGCCAGTTAGGCCTAAACCCAATTTTGAATAATTTGAATTAAACTTTTTAACCAATCCAATCAAATCATCACTAATATCTTATCAAATGTTCTTTTCCAAAGTTTCCATTGCTTACAACCAGTTGGCAACTGAGGATCAACATCAAGTCATAGTGGCTTCAAAGATTTGCTCACTTTTTGTTGGTTTAATTTCAGAAACTCAGATAAAAGAAAGTAAAAACACAGAATGCTTATGGACCTAGTAATCAGGCTTAACATTATTTCAAACTCAGCATTGGTCCCAAGCCTGAACAAATAGGGAGGATTACCCATAAGGAAGGGTATCTGGGGTGTAAAACTTTACACACCAAACAAATAGATGCTCCAGAATGAAATGGCTCAGAGACCCTGGCAGCTCTTAAATGGGCAGGGAGTGCAAAGAATCCCCAGGTGAAACATTCATGCAGACAATGGAAGCAATAGAGGAGGGATAATGGTCTACACAGTAAATGTCAGAATGCAATTGGGGAGGAGCAGGAAGCTGGTAGAAAATTTGAATCAGGGAAGGGTCGATATCTGCTGTATCCCAGTGTAACAGGGCAAACTCGTGCCAATGCGGAATGACAATGATCCAAGGATTTCTCATGCAAATTTTATTATAAGCAAATTTTCTCCAAAATAAAAACGGGAACAACTAACAGATTCTCCCTCTGTCAGCCAAAGTCTTGTTTCATTGCGAGATATCACAAATGTCTTGCAGTACCCAACTCCAATATTTATGGTAATGGAATATGGGTTGGGTGACGTTTTTTAGATTCTTGCACTTAGCTGACACTTACGATACTTTCCGGGTCTTAAAACCAAACGGAGATAAAAATGTGACAATTGTGTACTGGGTCAGACAATTGTCGCCTAAAAAAGCACATAATGTTGCAGCTTCCATAATACAACAATTTGCTGTTTCCTGTCGAATACTTACACTTAAGATATTTCTACACAACAACAGGAAATAGAACTTGGCTAATATTTTACAAAAATTATTGTCCTGAGGCATCCTGGTGAGCCTCTCACACATCCCCCCCCCTTGAATTCGCGATGCCCCCATGCCAATACTGCACAAAACTAACTGTCAGTTCATTCAGCACGGATTTAGGTAAATTAAATGGGTTGCTATGGTGACCAGCTGTTGTCCTTTGTGACCTTTGCAGTGGTTCCACGTCCTCACCCTCATCAGTGCTCTGCCCACTGCTTTCCTCGTCTGTGTTGGCATAGGCAGGTGGTGGCGGGAAAACATTGATGGTGAACTCTGCATCGGAGTCCTCTTTTTCCTCATAACGACGGCGACTCAGGGCATCAGCATTGATGTTGTGCTTCCTTGACCGGTACTCAATCTTGAAATTGAAGCTTGCAAGCTCTGCAGCCCATCTTTGTTCCACAGCTTTCAACTTAGATTTGGACTGTAGGTATGTTGTCCATGTATACGATAAATTCTGAGCCTGTGAGATACTCCCGAAATTTATCACACACTGCCCACTTCAGTGCCAGCAATTCCAACTTCATAGAGGAGTAATTCTTCATGTTTTTCTCTGGTCCATGCAGGCTGTGGCTTGCGTAGGCGACTACTCTCAGCTTTCCATCATCTTGCTTTTGTGACAGTACAGCTCCCAGTCCCTTCTCTGACGCATCTGTCTCTACCACAAATGGCTTTGTGTAATCCCGATATGCCAGCACAGGTGCCTTTGTTAGAGCAGTCCGTAGTTCATCAAAGGCTTGCTTACAGTCACTGTCCCAGTGCTCACTGTGGATGGGTCCACGCTTCTTCTTCCCTGCATCTGCCAAGTCTGTCAACAATTTGTGGAGTGGTGCAGCCTTTCCAGCAAAGTTAGGTACATAGTGCCTGTAGTACGAGGCGAATCCCAGTAATGACCTCAGCTCCTTCAGCGACCTTGGTGTTGGCCAACATGCCACTGCATCCATCTTGGCTGGGTCAGTAGACACTCCATCGGCTGATACCACATGTCCCAAATAGGTCACCCGGCTCTGGAAGAATTGACACTTTGCAGGTTCAATCTTCAGACCATGTTCCCTCAGCTTCTGAAACACTCGCTCCAGTCTCTGCAGGTGGTCTTTTACTCCTCCACTGTACACAATTATGTCATCTAAGTAAACGAGCAGAATCTTGAGCAAGTAATCTTGGAAGATCGTCTGCATCAGCCTCTGGAATGTAGCAGGTGCATTACACAAGCCAAATGGCATTCGAACATATTCAAACAGACCCATTGGACTCATGATGTGCTGTCTTGGGGCAGTCATTAGGGTGGACCTCCACTTGGTTGTAGGCAGCATTCAAGTCGAATGTCGAGAAGTACTTGCATGAATCCTGAATTTGGACTTTGTAGCATCCACTAACGTTGCTGCAATTTGGAGACGTCCTGGTAGTGTAGTGTCAAGTGGTTCCACTAAGGCACTTGCTCCATAGGGCATGCCTGTGACTGCAACTGTCATAACTGTATTTGGTGGAATCCACACAGCATCTTTTCCAGCCACCCTCACTAGCCTCTGTTTCTTGGTTTTGTGGCTTGGTTGCTCTGCTGAAGATGTATTTGCACTGTTTTTAAGCATCTCTGCCCACTTCGGGATCTTCATGAGTACATTCATCCCCAGGACTACAGGTTGCTTCCTCCTCTGCTTGACAATGGCAGCTGTATCTTTGAGGACTAGGACTGCACAGCTTGGGATCATCACACCTGCCACAGTGATGTCCAGCTCCAAGTAACCACAGTAAGGGATTTCCAGTCCATTAGCTCCACGGAGATTCTGCAGCTTCCCTTGTCGGACTCCACCACATGCTGCCTTGAGCTCCTCTTTGATGAGCTTCTCTGTTACCAAGGTTACCATGGAACCGGTGTTGATCAGGCACTCCACGTCCACGCCAGCCAGCTTTACTGTAGTAGTTGGTGTCCCACCAACTAGGTTGAGAAGGGGTGGCCCACTGCCATCATCCTCCACTGCCTGGCTCACTGCAGGGGAGTTGAGTCATTTGAAAGCTGGCTGAGTCTTCCCTGGCTGTCTCTGCGGCTGTCTTTGCTGCCTTTGCTGACTCCTCTGCTTGGGTTGGCCAACAGGTACAGGGGATTGTTGTGGGCACTCTTGAGCAAAGTGTCCCCCCCCCCTGGCCACAGTTGAAGCAGACATTACCACCAGGATGGGGTTCCAGGTCATGGTAGTCAACAGCTGGTTGAGTACCTGTTGTTGCTGGTCAAGGGTCTGCCGTTGCTGCTCAATGTGGGACACCAGAATCTTCTGTTGCCACTGCATCTCCTCCCCCAGCACCTTCTGCCCAGAGATCAGGTCCACGAGTACTTAGGGATGGTCTTTTGGGCTGGTGACTTCATCACACTGGAGCTCCACTCCTTCCACCACCATCTCCCATGCTGCCACAGAGCATCTCAGGTGGGGGTCCTCTTCCATGTAATGCTGCACCTCCAGCTGTACATCCTGGAAACTGGCATCCACATGGTCCCATCCCCAACATTTGATGTCATGCCGAAGGATAGGGTCCCTCAAGTTGTCCATAAACTGCTCCTTCAGCAACTTGTCCTTGTCTGGTAGGGCCTGGCTATTGAGCCTCTCCACACGGCCCAGGAGGACCATCAGTGCATGAGCAAAGTCCTGCACTGATTTGCGATCCCTCTGGCAATGACTAAAGTACCTTCCCATGGCTTGGGTAGGCATCAGCTGTTCACTGAACACGTCCCAAAGAATCTTGAAAACCCCATCTGGCATACTCCATTGGAAGGCTGGGCGCAGCATCACCTCTTCCTTCACAACTCCCTCAAGGTGGAAAATCAGGGTGTCTACTGCATCATCCTCTTGTTGGTCCTTTATGGCTCTTTGTGCATCAGTGATCCAGGCCTCTAGTACACGGTCGTCCCTGGAACCAGCGTATTTTCCAAATGTCCTCTGTTGGGGGACTTTGACATAGAATGTGGCTTGGGCCACTGGGGTAGCACACGATGCCTGTGCTGTAGTGTCTGGCTGAGAAGCCTGTTGCTGGAGCCGGGCCTCCATCTCTTTGAGGTGGTTGGTCAGCTCTTTCAATTGGTTATCTAGCATCGACATCTTGTTAGTGTTTCCGTTTATTTGTTTGGTAATAAAATTGCCACAGGAATTGTCTCACTTGGATCCCACTTCTGACACCAAAATGTAACAGGACAAACTCGCAGCAACACAGAATGACAATGATCCAAGGATTTCTCATGCAAATTTTATTATAAGCAAAGTTTCTCCAAAATAAAATGGGAACAACTAACAGATTCCCCCTCTGTCAGCCAAAGTCTTGTTTCATTGCGAGATATCACAAATGTCTTGCAGTACCCAACTCCAAACATCACTGAAGACTCAGGAGAAAAACTCCAATATTTATGGTAACAGAATATGGGTTGGGTGACGTTTTTTAGATTCTTGCACTTAGCTGACACTTATGGTACTTTCCGGGTCTTAAAACCAAATGGAGATAAAAATGTGACAATTGTGTACTGGGTAAGACAATTGTCGCCTAAAAAAGCACGTTATGTTGCAGCTTTCATAATACAACAATTTGCTGTTTCCTGTCGCACACTTATACTTATATTATTACTTATATTATTACTTATTATTATTACTTATATTATATTTCTACACAACAACAGGAAATAGAACTTGGCTAATATTTTACAAAAATTATTGTTCTGAGGCATCCTGGTGAGAATCTCACACCAGAAACATGCTATAAGAACAATGGTTGCATTTCTTTCAGATCGAATGACCAGAAGTAAATGTCCTGGTATGGTGGACAGGAAGATGGATTTAGTGGAGTTGGCATAATGGTGAGATGAAAACTGGCAGAAAACTGGAAGTTGTCGGGTCCTCAGAGAGAGTGATGAAATTGAAGGTGATATTCAGAAGATATATATCTAACATTTTCTCAGTATATGCATGACAAGAAGGAAGGACCAAACAAGAAAAAGGAAACTTCCATGAGAAGTTGGAGTATGAAATGGGTTCTGCTCACAGACCCCTTATTAATTTGCAGCATGTCCTATCATAAGATTAATAACATAACAATATAACTGTTATGTGCTATGGCCAGGATATAACATCCCTTCCTATCAAGATTAATAGCATTTTATACATAAGGGGTTGCATGATAACAATAGCTGCAATAAAAAAAACAAAAAAAAATGATCTGAAAGCATGTTTCTAAGTTAAACATAGCTGGCCAGTGTTCATTTTGGCATTTCAAGTATCATTATTATTAGTTGATAAATTAACCAACTAATAACAGATCCAATATTTTCTATTGATCAATTTTCTTTTTCATACTTCATTTATATGATTTTAGTTGATTTAGCATGTGATTACAAGTGCTTTTTCTGCAGCTTGAGGTCATATATACCCATGTGTTTAATTAAATATCAAGCTAGGTGTCAAACAAATGTTAGGCTAAGTCACAGAGAGTAAAATTCTAGCTGTGATGCTATCTCTTTCTTTCACAAAATAAGGAAAAACATGTTAAACAATGGTATTAGTATTAAAAGGAAAACATGCTCCTACCAGCTGTCTTTCACATTATATAATTGTTTTGGGGCTATGCATTCACCATCAATATGCTGATATTACAAAATTAAGGATTAAATTTGTTACATACCATTTCCCTGTTGGTTCATATTTAAGATATGGTACACCGTTTGTACTTCACTTGTAACATTCTTTAAATTAGGCAATTCAGGAGTGGAGATTTCATCCAGAGACCAAATTGGAAGTAATTATTGGTTACTGCTCATTGTTAGCCATTTTAACCATTTGTTAGACATTGTTACCTCAAGATAGTATTAAAATACTTGAATTTTCAGTTATGATACATGAGTTTTAAATCAATTTTAGTGCTGCTTGCAGTCATAAATTTAGGCATTTTATACATAGTATGGGTCTTTGGGTTTAATTTATAGTCTTTTTAACTTGTTTCTCATTTTTGAGTATCTTCCCTATGTCCTTTTCACTTCTCTAGTATTTACATACAAACATCTGATGATCACTGGTACAATCATTACAGTATACCATTCTTATCATTTTCATAATTCTAAACAAAGTTGTTGGTACTTAAAAAACAAACAAGGGTAATGTTTTCTCTTTCATATCTTCAAATTTTAACTCTGGTCTTCTTCGCATACTGTTCACTCACAGCTAATGTTCCCAATTTTAATACAGTTTCTGGTCATTCCTTTCCAGTACTTTCCCCATTAGTCACTTTTCTCTGTACTGCTTTGCATCTGGGAACATTCCACTTTCACTTGTTTCTCAGAGTCACAGTCTTTCTCAGGCTTATGGTGTACTTCAGCCAGTCATAATCTTTCTCTTGATATTGTGATGGTATTTCACTTTTAGGTTGTTTTTCCATAGGGCTCTTAAATTTTTTTCTTTGTCTATCTGCCAATATCTTTTTCAATTTTTGCCATCCTGTTTCCCATTCTGTATACCTTTCTATCCCAGTGATTGCAGTTCCCTTATCATACATTGTTACTCTATCTACTTTCCTCATTGCTGTTATGTTATTTTTGGGTATATGTTTCTTTTACATTTCTTTTTATCACACTTCCCTTATCCATTTGTTTGTTGATGTAGGTATGTAGCATGTGACACTTGGCCTATGTTTATCATAAATTTCATGAAAACTTTTCTTTTGGTGTACAATCTATAATTGCTTGATTGTCTTCCATGGAATATCTTTCCTTATGCCAGAAGTTGAGAACAAACTCAGGCCAGGCCAGATATAAGATAAAGATATATATATATATATATATACAGTCTGTCATGTGAAGCAAAGGCTATCTAAATGTCCATAAAATAACAAATGTGGCCTTCTTATTACAAATGCAATGGTAAACATGAATATAACATCATGTGGCATAACCACCTTCTGTCTGCAAACTATGAGGATAAAGATATAAAACCTAAATATCAAATTCTAAAATGAAATAGTTCCTATTAACTAAAGAAGATGTTGCATGGCACAATCACTTTTTGTCCATAAACCATGAAACAATCAATGGAACAAGGGGAGAGGCTAACACATCACCCTTTAAATATCAACTTCATAGTCAACCAGATAATGAGGAGTGCAAACAGTTCAACTAGGACATTTGTTTACTTGTTCAGGTACATTTGGTACTTCTTCTTCTTCTTCTTCTTCTCCTTTGAGCTGCTCAGCTGTAGGGCCAACTTCATGTAGCTCATCATTGCTAGAGGCATCGGCCAACACAGAAACATTGGGTGAAAGGTACAAGGAAGTGCTGGGAAAATTGATGTCAGAGGTATCTAGTACTTGCATGATGCCAAGGTACTGTCATTGAACTTCTGAACAATAGTGGTGGTATCTTCAACATTTATGACCATGTATTGTTCTCAGGATTTATGGTTTTATATATAAACTAAACCTCTGTCATGTGAAGCAAAGGCTATCTATGTCCATAAAATAACAAAAGTGACCTTATTGTGGACACAATGGTAAACATGAATATAACATGTCGTGGCATAAGTACAAATTTTACTGTCATTCCCCAGAGTCTCATTTTTCAAATTTCCACATGTTCATCACATAGCCAGTCATTGGTATTACCCAACACTTTATTGCTTTCTTTCGATCTCTGTCATGTGATTTTTGTCCAACATATTGGCCTAGCCCTCCTTGATTTCTGTGTGGTGAGGTGAATGTACACATTGGTGCAAACAGGAGTGGCTATGAAGAGATATTGGGATGGTTTTGGGGACAGCAATTCAGGAGAGACTGTACTAGACTTATGTAAGAACCATAATCATAAGTGCTCAATTCATATTTTAAGAAGTCAAGAAAAAAGTGCATCACCTATAGAAGTGGAGAAATGTTTGACCAGCAATTAAAACCTAATATCTCTTCATAATGCACGACTGTACTGTCAATTAGTACCATCTTTTATCTCAAAATGGCTCTAACTGATGATATTGCCATGCCAGATGTTGAGATCAAACAGTGTGTTGATGGCTATACAGACAAAGACTTAGTCTGGCCACCGCTGTGCATTTGTATCCCAAATTTGCCCAAGTACCACAACCTTCTCAGAAAAACCAACACTTTTGACAGTCAACAGCCCACCTACAACTCCTACAGTTGTATTAGTTCATAATATAACTCCATATAACAGCAATTTCTACATTGTAGTTTATTTGAGTACTGTTATCAAGCTCTTTCTTAACTAATTCCTGAAATTCCAAGCTAATAGTGTCAAGTTCTGCTTGGGAAGGGTGAAAAAAAACCACACTCCTCAACTTAACTGCTACATAACCTTCTTTTAAAATACAAACAATAAAAATGCATAAACACTATGACCTATTTCTGATTTAAAACTTATACAACTTCTTGTTTCCTACTATATATCATAGCATCACTCCACCTCAGAATACAGCATCTTGGGTCTATAAACTACACACATTGTGGTGATAAATTTATACCTTATGTCCCTAAACAGCCTCAAACTTTTATCCTTAAAAAATTTGTCCTTTCTTTTCATAGGAATACAATAAATTCACTTCAATTTCTCAACTCACTATTTCGAAATACATGGATAAAATAGTATGACAAAATTACAGAATCAATATTCTACTACCAAAATACATAGGCAATAACATGCAATTTCTAAAAAAAGTCGCTATACATTACACTGAAACCTATATGTTGCTATGCAAGAATCTACTTTGACAGAAACTGATTGAGAAATAAAAATTGAATTGTTTATGCTTTTGGTGAGGAAGACGAAAGGAGTCAGTCACTATGGCAGAATCTAGGTATTAGTTTTACAAACAACAGTGGATCCAAACGGTTATACTAGCACAAAGTTATAATATCAAGCCTGGCACCAACTCGTCATTTGAAAACAATTGTCAACTAGAATATATGATTGACTAAAGTGAAAATGAAACTTACCCACAAATCTTTGCTGCGGCAGGGCTTTTAGTGGCTAACTTCAGAGAGTCAAAAGACACTGGAGCGGATGCCTTGAGAGGATTTCGATGAAACCAATGTGCCATCACTTCAATCTGATGCTAACAGTTAAACTGGGGGTTTGAAGACCAATACAGGTTATAGAATAATTTCTAATTTCCCTCTTTGTATCCTTGTGATGGACAAATTATTCAAAGTTTTCATGTAATATTCGGTACCGTAAACAAAAGCCCTATGCTGATTCCAAACGGCTCTGTTCTGGCATAATCAAGTTATTTATTACCTTATCATTTAATCAATCAATTTCAATGATGTAAACAAGTGTTTTGCATGGGTGAACAACTTCACCATCATCAGCAAAAATTTGAAGGATTGTTTTGTTCTGCTGAAAAAAAAAAAACAAGCTTTATTTCATGTAGATTTATTGGATTCAAAATGGTGAATTTCTTCTTTTGTATCGAGCACTGTCGCAATATTTCTACCCCCCTGTGGTTTTATATGGACTCAAAGCACAGTCATTCCAGGAAGAACACTTTTTTAATTGAGGATGCCCCGAATGACAAAACGAATCTTAATAGCATGGATAAGTTTGAGCGAGGTAACCCGTTACAATGTACATCGCTACGGATTTCAGAATTGAGAGGGTAAATTAAATAAAAAGCGAATGTAACTCAATAATCACTTTCAAGTGAAACCAATACGGACAGTGAGAACAACATAATACAGTAGGCTAAACTAAATGTTGAATGTTAAACTTTCTGGTCAGATGAAATCGTTTATTGGTTTTTCATTTGTCGAAACACCTACGAATTATTATTACAATTAAAGAGTCTGGTAACAGTTTGTGAATAAGTAAAATGGCCTAATAATTAAAACGTGCTCTCAATATAACTTCTTCTTTCTTCTTTTTCTTCCGTCTTCCAACGTCAAGTTGGGTCGGCCGCTCGACATTTCTTCTTCCACACGCTCCTATTGCTTGTATCGTCTTCCTCAGCGCCAACTATTTTCATATCAATCTGCATTCTGTGTCTCCATCTCAACATCTGGCTCCCCCTACTTCTTTTTCCAACTACCTGCTGATGGTACACTTGCTTCACAATACCTTCCTTCTCTCTCCTCATTAGGTGACCAAAACCAGCGGAGTCCAGCCCCTTTAGCCATCCTCCCACTTTAATTACTTTGGCACCCCTTCTCAAATCTCCACTTGTTCTGTGCTCCTACAGAGATAGTCCAGTAATCCATTGCACCGTTCATCTCTGTGGTTTCCAGCTTCCTTTCTTGTGCTTTCTTCAATGGCCAGATTTCAGCTTCATAAAGCATAACAGGTCTGATGCCTGTCTTATAGAAATAGCTCTTGAGATAGAGTGGTACCTTTTTGTCGCAGACAACTGCACTACTCTGAGACCATTTCCTCCAGGCACTCCCAATTCTTGCCTGGACTTCTTCCTCACAACGTCCTTCCTTTTCAATGATGGAACCTAAGTACTTGAACTTATTCACTGTCTTTATCTCCTCTCCATGGATATCCACTATCTTAGGGGCTTCGACAACTTGCCTACTTGATAACATTACTTCCGTCTTCTTTGCATTCACTTTTAGGCCCCTTTTCTCCAGAGCTTCTTGCCAATCTCCCATCCTCTCCTGCAGTTCCCTTTCATCGGTGGCTGAAATGGCTGAATCGTCGGCAAAAAGGAGTTCATGTGGAGTACCTCTGCGAATTTCCTTCGAGATTGTGCCCATGATGATAATAAAGAGCAGCGGGCTCAAGGCTGATCCTTGGTGCAATCTTACCCTGACTTCAAAAGGGTGTGTCTTTCCTGCACCCGTTCTTACGAAGGTTTCACAGCATATGTAAAGGCTTCGGACTACTCTCACGAGCTTTTCGCAGACTCCTCTTTTTCGGAGGCTCCAACTGACCAATTCCCTAGGGACTCTATCATAAGCTTTTTCCAGGTCCACAAACCAGTGCAGAGACTCCTATTGCCCTCTAGAGCTTTCTCTTGCAGCTGCCTCAGGATAAAGATTACGTCAACTGTGCCTCTCCCTTCCCTGAATGCAAACTGCATGTTTTCTATCTCAATCTTCTTAATCTCTTGACCAGGATCTTCTCAAAGAGCTTCATTACATATTCCAGAAGCTTTATTTCTCTATAGTTTGTGCAGTTCAAATTGTCTCCCCTTTGCATGTAGACAGGGATCAACAAGCTTTGGGTCCAGTCACTCGGAATCATTTCTTAATCCCATACCTCTCGCAGCACCTCTGTCAGCCATGTTACACATTCCTCCCTTAAGGCCACCAGCATCTCACTTGAAACACCTGACGTACCAGGCGCTTTGCCTCCTTTCATGGCTTTCAATGTACTTCTCACTTCCCCTTCGGTTATCTGGTATCCTGGACCTTCAACTGGGCATTCTTCTTCCAGCTTCTCTCGTGGATACTCTGTATTCATAAGCTGCGAGAAAAATCCTCTCCATCTGTCTGTTATCTGCTTATCTTGGCTCAAAACATTTTCCTGGTTATCCTTGATAAGAACCATATCTCCTTTGTCCGACTTGGCTCGTTCCTTTGCCATCGCTATCCTGAATATATTCCTTTGACCATTTCGGCTATCCAAATGTTCGTACCAGTTCCTATAATGCTCTGCCTTTGCTCTTGCTACTGCTGCCTTTGCCAATTTCATGCGATGCTTATATCTCTTGACAGCTACGACACTTCCATCTCCCTTCAGCTTTCTAAAGGCTGCTCGTTTTTCCCTCACCGTCTTTTGAACATGTTCAGTGACTGATCGGTGACCTCAAAAGAAGTACCTACGCCTAAAGTGCACATACTCGTTAAGGCAGGATGGCCAACAAAATAAAATGGACTCCTTGACCTTGTGAGGGGTGGCTGACCGGGAGGTACGCCTTGCCAAATGGTGACCCGGGGATTATGCAGAGCAGGGTTGTCCAGAATCTTGAGGCTCGAACTGGCCCGCATACCCAAACTCTCAATGTATAGGAGTCCAGTAATGTTTACATTGGTCTACCTACTGAAAATGCATGATTAACTGTTGGGGCAATGGTTAGGTTAACCAAAAGCAAGGTGAAAAGCTTTATGATGCCTCGTGTTCGTTTTTAGTTTGTTTGATGAAAGGGGGTGTTATTAAGAACCATACAATAAATAGAGCCACTAAGTGTATTGAACTGTGAAGGAAAGATATGAGAAATAGGAAGTTAAATCAAGAGATAAGAGTTCATCAATCTTAAGACGTCATTAGACTTCAAATAATTCAAGTCATATAAAAAGAGAAAAGTATACGGAAGCTAAGATTTCTACAAGTTTGTTGTCTGATAGAAAAAATTGCACCCATAGAACAGTATCTTGAAACGAGGGGCAACAACTCCTTAAGAATGAAGTTAGATTTGAGAGATTGAGAGATGATTATGAGAAACGACTCAATCGCGTTGAAATAAAATGAGCTGGTATCACCACAGAAAGCTCGCCAAAGCATTTCCCACGACACTACTTACAAAAAAGACTAAAACGAGTCACATTTCATCCGCCAGACATAGGTCGGAGAGTAGCAGCAAGATTTGGATCTTTGAAATTACAAATAGTGCTCCAAACTGATGGTAAATTTATAGAGAAAATTGGATGAGGCATGGGTACATGGTTCTCTGTAGTGTCATACAAAGAACCATCCCACCCAGAAGCAGACTTACCCTTTTATTGAATACAAAAAGGCACTGTTGCGACATAGATGCTTATAAACTGAAGCAAGTTACCACGAAGATCACAGATGTAAATAAGACAGAGAGCCAGACCACTATACTCATCAGATATAATTCCATCCAGTGTTACAAGCATTACGATATGCGAGGAAGTAGAGAATTATACGAAAAACCCTTCGGCTAATACCATAACTGGAAAGCAAGCCAGTGTGTCACACATTATCAAATGCCTTGAAAATATTCAGAGGTAAAGGGCGTCGTTTGGCAGACTATAAATCTATAGATATATTGCATGATTACCATCAGAAGACAGTAAAGGAGTTTTTTTCAGATCCGTGCTGAATATCAAAAAAAAAGATCTAAGCTTTCCATAAAATATACCAGTAAATTGTTGAAGTCTTCAAAGACTTTACTAAAGACAGAAGGAATATCTACATGTTCATATTTGTCAGAATCAGATGGATCATCTGGATTCTCGAAGACAAAAACAATATAACGGAACTTTAAAAGAAGATGAAAAGGGAAACTTATAGGCAATGATAAAAAAGTGTTGATGGCAAAGACCACTCTTTAAAGACCTCTGCCCAAATAGAATCTAGAATAGAACCTTTTGATTGATCAATGCAATTAATAATATTTGCGACCAACCTTGTATTTAGGATGACAGAGTCCAAAGCCTGAGTAGTTTGAGAATGAAAATCAGTGAAAGAAAAGCTGGTGTCTTTTAGAGAAAAATTAGTGGATCAACCTAGCAAAAAATTATCCTTTTCCTAAGAGATGGAGAGAATCGAACACCACCAAAAAGTGAACACATCAATGACCTTCAAGTCTTTGGTACGAAACAGATTCACAAGCCATTTTAACAAAGTTTGGTTTCAGAAATGAATTGTTTACTTGCTTGTCTCCCTGAAAGAAACCCAAGTTTAGTATCTTAGACGTTCAAGACAAGGTAGTTAAACATCCGCTATATTGGCTACTGCTCTACAGAATATTCTTCCACTCAAAATATTCTCTTACATGGACATAAACAATAATGGCTGATCAATAACTATGAACACTATATCCCTCTAAAAACTTTCAGATAGCTTAATTACCAAAATTATGATAATGACAATACTGATAATTACATCAATTTGAAGAATAAGATATGATTTTCTATATGAACAAGACAACATCTCACAACACGAATCAGACCAAATAATCAATCCATGTATACTAGTTTCATACCTACATGATAAAATTCCTTAATCAAAATACAAACTAGAAAAGAAAAGCCTAAGTCTATTTCCAAGTTAATATCACATGCTTTTGTTACAAGGAGAGGCTACTAGCACTTCACTTATAGACTTTTAACCATTTCACTGAATCAATTTCCGATGCCATTTCATATCCATCATATCGTTTCGGCATCTGTCTGTTTCTTTGTCTCCTGTTCTTCATCTATGTTTTCATCCAAGGACCTGACTTCATCAGATTCTTCATTTTTGCCAACTTCAGCATTCTCAGCACTCTCAGCATCCGACTCTTTAATCGAACATCCAATAAGTTCATCCTGTACCAGTCCATCGTTTTCTTCCTCAAACTGGTCATCATCTTCTTCATCTGAGTCAATATGTGTCTTTGGATTAACATGGTTCTTTTTCAACTTTTTGAAGCCAGAGGGATTACAAGTAATGCTGTGTTTAGGCTAATCCCGTGATGTTGTTATCATAGAGCCTTTTTAAATGACTTTTTACTGTACTGGGTCATGAAGTAGTTGTAACCTTTCTTCCTTTTCGTTTTTTACCAGTACATCATCACCATCTTCAATATCTCTCAGCTTCACACACTGTTTTTTATCTGCACAAAACTTTGCCTTCAAATTCTGTTTAGCATCCCTTTTACGAATGTCCCTGTCATCAACATCAAATGTTAAATGATCTGGAAGTCTAGTACAAAAAGGTCTGTTCTCAAACAACAGTTCAGCTGGACCTTTCCGGTAGTAACATGAGGTGTTGTACGATAATTTTTCAAGAATATGTACTGTTCTTGTTTCCAGCATGTGCAATCAATAGTTGAAATGCGAATAACTTTATTGATCAACTTGTTGAAATTTTCCAGTAACCCATTAGCTCTTGGGTAACGTGAGTAATAGGATTGTGTTTGATGCCCATAAATTTTCAATAAGCTTTAAATGCCTTTGAATCAAACGGAAGACCATTGCTACTTTTTAGTTGTTATGGAATGCAAATGAGGACAACATTCGATCCAGTTTGGGAATCGTACCTCTGACCGAGGTAGAGAGTTTTCATCTATAACAACTAACACATAATCACTTGTACGTAATGCTCCATAAAAATTAACATCTAGACGCTTCTGTTGACCAGAAGAAAGCTCTGTTGACTGCACTAGCTTTTGGGATGGAAAATTCAAAATTGCTTTACAATCAAGACAAGGTCCAACTAACTTTTCAATTTGCTGATCCATATCAGGAAACCAATTTCATGACCTGAGAAACTATGTTGTTTTGAATAAACCTTGGTGGCCTTCATGTGCTATCTTAATTACACATTGATGCAAAGCTGAAGGTATAACGAGTTTTTGTCCTCTCATTATAAGACCATTAACAAATGACAGTTCATCAGGATCAAAAACAGTATGAAGATAGAATACAGAGAAAAAGATAGAGAGGCAAAGAGATGCATGAGGGAAGAAAAGAGTGGATGAATGACAGAGAAAGCACGGAGAGCACAGGCAGCGGCAAAGAAAGGGCGACAGAAAGAACTCTACAGCATAGTAAAACAGCTGACAGGACACAAAACAAGACAACCATCGTCTGCAAAAAACAAAGAAGCCAGGAAAGAAAGATGGGAAGAACATTTTCAGGAAGTGCTTAACAGAGATGCACCAGAAGAAGCGGAAGAGGAAAAATAACGTGATACCTCAAATAAAGCACCAACTTTGCAAGAGATACGAACTGTACTGAAAGCCCTCAACAATGAAAAGGCCTCTAGAGCAGACAAAATTACTGCAGAGGTGCTTAAAGGAGTTTTAGAGCTGACAGGCATTGAACAAAAAATTTTTCTGACCTTATTTGAGAGAAAAAACCAGTTCCCACACAATGGACAAAAAGACTTGTATGCAAAATCTCAAAGAAAAGCACCCAACAGGAATGTAGAAACATTGCTGCCCTTTGCAAGCAAGGTGCTCAGCAGGATCCTGATCAACAAGATGCAGTCACGACTGGATTCATTACTCCGGCTATCAAACGGGCAGGGGAACTGTGGACCAGATATTCATCCTTAGGCATATCCTGAAGCAAGTCGACGAATGGAATGCTACTTTATGTATCCACTTTGTCGACTTCGAAAAGGTCTTTGCTTCCACTCACAATCATCACGCGTCAATATGGAATCCCTACAAAACTCGTACAGATGATCAAGACCCTTAAAAATGGTCTTGACCATGAAGTTCTCAGTCATTCATGAAGGTAAAACAACAGAGTGACTTCCAGTGCTGAGATGGTGTAACAGGGCTGCTGAATTTAGGATTCCTTTTACTCCTCGTAATTGACTGGGTAATGCAGAGAACAAGATAATGAGAGAACTGGAATCAAATGGGACTTTACAAAAATACTATAGGACCTTAATTTTGCAGATGATCTTGTCCTTCTTTCATCTGCCATGACTCAATTACAACAGAAGACATTAACGCTTGGAAAAAGTGTTTCTAAAGTTGGACTGAAACTGAACGATAAGAAGCGCAAAGCGATGAAAGCTAACAGCAAGAGTGAGGAGAAGTTGAAGGTGTGATGGAACAAAGTGGAGAAGGTAGAGAGCTTTGCAGATCTAGGAGCCAATCGGAAAAAAGAGGGTGGAGAAACAACTGATGTTAAAAGGAGAATAGCCTTGGCTAGCGCTACGTTCAAGTGATAATCAAACATCTGGCAAACCGGCAACATCAGCTGAAAAAACTGTCTTCCTTCTCAAGGGTCTTGTAATGTCAGTATTGCTCTACAGATGCCAGGCCTGGAAACTGACAAAGGAAGAGGAAGGAAAATTGTACATCTTCCAAAAAAGGTCTCTTGGAAGAATCTTCAAGATACAATGACAACAGCACGTCGGGAACTAGAACGTTCTAGAGATGGCAAGGATAGTGAGGATTAGTGAGGAGACGAAAAGGAGATGGTACTGGGTTGAGCATGTACTGAGGAAGGAGCAACAGGATGATTGTACGGTGTCTCTCAAGTAGACACCTGATATAGAAGGAAAAGAGGCAGCCGAAAAACAACGTTGCGAAGTATGGTGGAAATGGATCATAAAGGTGATGGATGGAGGACCTGGAGCTCTGCACACCAAGCAGCCCCAGGTCGACAATAGTAGAGGAGAGATCTTCAAGGCTTGTGTGCCTCCTGACACAGAGATTTAAGGTTACGGTAAGGCCATGTTTTCTTAAAACATAAGTGGAAGCAATTAGGTGTACATATTAGTTATTGGCAAATACAAAGATTCTTCTAAACATTGTGGAAAAGCTACTAGAGGACTACTCCTCGCTCAGAAAAATGGTTGGATGGGTTAAGATATCTCCAGACAAGGGGTTGAGAAGTTTACCAGTATTACTGCATACTGAGTAAAAAATGTATTGCATTTTATGGGAAAGATATAGAGGCATGGCAAACCCGACGAGGAATTACTTTTGCTCGAAGCCACAGTCATTAAGTTCTTATAAACCAGCATTACTAGTATATTGCACCCTATGACTCTGGGCATTATTCAGACATGTAAGGTCGGGAATCGACAGAGATTCTTCCAGCAAACTGAAGCCGACATTACAGTTGGTAATGAAACAAAATTAATCCTGGAGGAAGCAACTTTGATCATAAAGTAGCTTAGAATGTAACTAATTGTTTTGAAATGTGGGCTTCAGCAAAACAGTGAACGCTGATAATGTCCCTAATTCTCCAAACGCCAAAAATCCCGCTTCCTTGGGTAAATCAGAACAGGAACATCATGAATGCTTGTGCAAATGTATTGCAAAAAAACCCCAAAGATCTGAGTGTGTCCTCAGAAAAGTATATGAAAGTACATAAAAGTTTTGCACATTTGTAATCAGTTGCTACATGGTCATCAAGCACCAAATAAAATCTAAACGATGCTAAAGGTAAATCTATGAAGGTGGCATTAACAGAACTGTCGAAAATATGTACTGATTGTAAGAAATTAGTTATTGGTTTATTTACTGTCTGGCTTGTCTTAGAATGACATTGAGTGTTTCAGTAAGTATAACAGCATCATTCTGAACTATTTTTTACACTTTTGGTGGAAGATAGTTGTGCAGAGGATGTTTTTTATCAGGCAGCTGTTTAGTTTCTTCGGCTGCACTCATAGAACGTTTTATAGCTACAGGTGTGACACTGAATACGGCATGCAAATTGAAAACTGTTTGGCTTTTAAGGCAGCATATCGGAAGCTCGTAGGCAGACTAGATTTGTATCGCCTGCTGTAGACAAACCTGTACCAGAATGAACTTTCTTGGCTCAAGAAAATAAGAGGTCAAGTACTGCTGCCCTCACTGTTTCGGGTTTTGTTTCCCGTTCCAAGGTGTAGAGCTTCGTCACAAGGTTGTTTCTGGAGACAATTCTTATTTAAAGGTATTAAAGCTGTTGCTTGAAATTCAGTGGCTTTTCCACTCTGATACCAAGGTACAATGGTGTGCCGGTATGCGCATATTGAGTGTTGCTCCAATTTACTTGAAGATTTCGAGTTACAACTTTGTTTTGAAGGTGAAAGACAGTGGGATTAAACCAGGTAGCCTATTGTACTGTAACACCTTCTTTAAACTAGTGTTTATCTCGGTGTTCTCGGTGACTTGAAAGGTTCTGGCCTTTTTGGTGAGGCACAAATATCAGCATGAAAAAATTGCAATATCTTTTGGTTTGACTGGTCTTTCGTGTAGACATTAGGTAAGATTGGTCCTAACAAACCTCCTTAAGACTGGCCTTTACTTTGTGTTTTCCATCTACTCTTCTGGCCATAATGCGCAGCGGCATTACGACGGTTTTGCCAAAGACTGGATATTGTTTTAGAGAGTGTGTTATCAAACTGTGTATTTTATATCTAAAACCTCTGTAAATAGGGTGCTAGGGGATCAACAAGGACAGCTCTGGTTACCAGTCCTTCTTTATAGCAACCTACGATTCTTCACGCAAGTCGTAAAATTGCCTTATAACTCTTTGCGTTATCCAAAAACTTGCAAAATTTGGGAACTGCAAACCCTTTCTCATTCTCCAAGTAAGCTGAATGCATGTAAGTTTAACGCTCATTGTATAGTTGCAGTAACCAGCGGTATGTTGCACAGCCTTCAGTGGAAGCCATTTGTAGTAGAATGTCATTTATTCAAGAGGCTTTTCCGGTTCGGCCAGTGGATAGTGCGGCCTTAAACTCACACATGGTGAAAGGTATAGTCGGGTTTGATCTCTATTCTGTACTGACGTCTTTTCCTTTAGACCTCCGATTCCTTTCTTGCTTTCTGTTCCTTAATACTACAGTCGCAACAACTTGTTAGCCAAGGAAGACTGTGTAGCTCTGGTTCTCTAAGGATGGGGGTGTGTGAAAAAGTGACCTTGTCATCCATTTTGGAAGATTACTTTCATCTAAGCACAAAAGTACTATTGCATTATCATGATGCAGTATCAGTATCCAACATTGATGAAGGTACAAAATGTTTTGACACTGATCAACTAACTATAAATTAATTGTTTTAAAAGCATATCCATTGTAGCAAACTGGCACTAGAGTGTAACTCTCCCTGGCAAAAGGTCAAGTTCAGAAGCGTTACCAAACTCGGTAGACATTAAGACTGAGTTCAATATGTACAACGAAAAACAGTTTCATTGACAAATTGTATCTTTTCTAAAACAATATGATACTCGATCCAACGCGACAAAATTAAACGGAAATACATTATGAAATTCAGAACGAAATAGTAATTTTGAGTGGGTATCGGTTCTTGTTATCCTTGTTATCTGGGAACCATTTAAAAAATGTTTTCGATAGTATTCAATGTAGTCCAGTCCATATCTACCTATGTCTGGAAACATCAGGTGCGGTTGAACTCTGGTCAGTGGCTCACCAAAAAATTGTCTCTTTGCAAAATCAGTTATCAACCCTTAAGAAAAATGGTGTTCATTTAGGCAACTGCCAGAGTAACAAAGATATACTAAGAATTCTGACTGAAAGCATGGTTTGATTAACTAAAAGATGACAAATTCCATCCTTTGAATGTTTTTCACTGACACAAAAGAAATTTTAATCAAAACGGACTACAATTAATATTAATTAAATTTTAAAACAGAAATAAATATTACTCTTTGAATTTTAACCCATCAGTTGATTTTATTGCGTAAATTCAATCTTTTAAAATCCAAAAATTATTTTACAAAACATGTATATAGGAACTTGTATAAAGCATATGCTGTTTTCCAGTTCCGTGAGGCATATTTTGTTCGGAAAGAAATTCTTTACGAACTGTCCAAGTGCCAAACATCACCTATTGAGATGTCTGTCACACCCCAATTGCATAACATTTCTAAACTCTCGAATGGTTTAATGTTTAACATTAAACACTAAACTACCTTAAGAATATTGCACTTCATTAAATACTATAGCATAATGGCCCAAAAGCTGTCTAAATTGTCAAATGCGTTTACTTCTTATGCTTATATCTAAAAGTCAGAATATAATCAAGCTGAATAAAAGTAAGAAATTATGGAATTGTTTTAGCAGTTACCCTAAAAATTTATGAAAGATAAAAATTAAACCAAACAGTTCCCCCCACCAAGAAACCCCCCAAAACAGTTGAAAACATACCTTCCCAGGAAGGATCAATAAATTTTTCCAAGTTCAATGCTGTCAAAGCCTGAATTTCAATTAGCAAAAAGCTCAAGAGGAATACAAATTAATAGTTATCGGGTGTGCCTTCTCTAGTTTAAAATTCTTGAAAACTGCATTGAGAGTTTCTGTGCCGAAGCCAATATTTTAGACCAATGCTTGGTTGTATCCTCCATTTAACCACACCCACAGAGCATACGCATAATCTTTTTATAAGTGGAAGCAAACTGGGCAGCCAACACTTTACTGACACTAAATGTATGAGACGTTTTAAAAAATCAGTAAGACGGATTAACTGAATTTATAGAAGGCCTCTGAAAACCTGTTTATCAAACAAATTTACAGAACAGAGTTCTCAATAACATAATTTGAGCATTGCAAAGAGACTGAACAAATTAAAAAACTTTCAAAGCAGCAATGACAATTGTAAATAATTTCTGTTGAAGGAAAATTTGCCGTGGTAACAAGGATATCAAATCCAATATCAATCACAGACTATAATCAGAATGAGACAATCAGTGAAACAGAAATACCCGATACATCAGATGAACTTTCAAATGATCCCAATGATAACTCTATGAAGAGAAGTGATGCAAAGTACATAAGGCGTCTTGGCCTGCAAGAAAATCATTAGTACTGAAAGGAAAGGAGCCAGAGAGACTAGCAAAGGTTTAAAAATGAACATGAAGCAGTTGAAAGTCCGAAATTCAAAGGTCAGGGCACTGACACGAAATATAAAAGACAAATGTAAAAATATCAAACAAGCGAAGAAAGCTAGAGAAAAAGTAAAGGGTGGGAGACTGTAGAAAAAATTGGAGCAATAACAAAAAATGAGCAAAATTACAAGAAATGTGGCAAATTGGAAAAAGATAAGGTTTTCATTGTCTTAAACAGACATTTTTTAAAAACTTAAGTATCGTATCTTGCCCCTGCCAAAGTTTAAAATTTTGGTCACATACTTCTATCACATCCATCTATCCTTTCTTTGGTCTTCCTCGCTTTCTTCTTCCTGGTACATGCATGTCCAACATTCTCTTACCAACATATTCTTCCTCTCTCCTAGCCACATGTCGAAACCACCCGAGCCTTGCTTCTCTTTGCTCGTCTCTCAATCTCCTTACATGAGCCGTACTCCTTATATGTTCATTCCGAATCCTATCCAGCCGCGTAACCTCGAGTGACCACCGAAGCACACGAAGTTCTGCAATTTCTAGCTCAGTTTCTTGCTTTTGGGTTAATTGCTAATACAAAAAAAAATATATCAGGGCCACACCCTCAATATTTTTGTAACGTCCATTTTGGCAAAAACGCTTACCTGTTTCTATGTATGTTCTACCATCACCTGAATTTTTATCACTATTCTTTGTCAAAAATGTATAAATGTAAACAGTGACTTGATATAAATAGTATATATCACTCTGAGGAGGCATCCTCGAGGGCTTTTACCAGACAATAATACAGCGATATTGAGTTTTTTCAGTCAGTGATGGTCTGTCTTGTAAACTTCACCCATGCAACAAAAAATATTTCGAAGACTGCTAGATTTATTTTCCGTTCTGAAGGAAAACAAAAACCAAAAAAATGTATATAAATTAATTGGTGGGACTCTTAACATGCACGTGGGTATTTGCAATATAATCAAATATTAATTAGCGAGGGAAGGCAATTAGGCACCCATAATTAAGGAGTGAAATCCAATCTAAATTTGCTGAGTGTATCCCAAACGTTTAGCGTGAGCCATGTTTGTTGTTTGCTAAAAAAAGCTACGGTAAAAAAAAACAAATTGCCGATGAAAGTTGGGCCTGGCTATATTACTCTTAATGAACTCCTAAACTTAACTACTTTAAAGCCTCAAAATTCCGGTTAAAAAGTTTGATTTAATTGAAGATCGCTTTTCTATAGAAAATAATTAATAAACCTTTTACGCCTTTCCTTACATTACCAAGATTAATTCTTACCTTCAAATGGGGCCAACAAAATACTAATTTCTCTCAGCATTTTCACATATCCAAGAAGAGTTATTATATACGCTTTCAAATGTACCATGTCTGATGAAAACTAAAGGGTACAGTCGCTTGTCATCTACGAGTTAATTTTCTAGCTCAGACAAAAGAGGGACGAGTTTGGTAACAGCACCCTCCTCCCCTTCAATCTAACTCGACCTGCCACGGTTTGATTCATCCCTTTGTGATTCGTTTCCCTCCTTCTTAAGTGAAAAGGCAGGACTGACCCCCATGCTACTGACCTGATGAATTAATAGCATGACTTCATCATTAGCATATTTCGCAACAAGGAATCCATCAAAAACAAAGTGAAACATGACGCAATTTTCAGCTCTTTGTTTTGCCTTCACTAACAAACCAGATCGGGTATGCGGGCCAGGACGCCTTAGGGAAGTAAACGGCCCTACCCCACAATGCATAGTTTTCAGGTCACCCTTGGGCAAGGTGTTGTACCTGATTAGCCTCACTTGCCAGGGTTACGGCCAAGTCACTGGCAGCAGAGTGATGGATACTGCTTCAAGGGGGAAGAACCTGCAGAAGGCCAACTCCTTGAGTGGAACCCGGTTGGGCGGATGATCTACCCGGACAACGGCCAAGCGCAACAAACCATTTTCAACATGATACTGCGGTAATTCCCCTGCTGCCTTGCAGTAGAGTCATTGGTTTGAAAAAGGCTAGAGATGGTGCCTCGAAAAAACACTGATTCCTTGTCCGGTACGGCCGTTCATGAGCAGCAGGTGACGCCGGACCGTCAGCAAGTGACTGCCTGCAACATTACGAAGAAGCACATGAGAACAGGAACATGGAATGTGAGAACACTTTATGAGAGTGGGAAACTGGATAACGTAAAGCTAGAAATGAATAGATTAAAGCTCAACATTTTGGATATATGTGGAACTAGGTGGACCGGCAATAAGGAGATCATTACCGATGAGTACAAAGTGTTACACGCCGGCGGAGAGAAGCACGAGCGAGAAGTTGCCGTGATGAAAGAAGTACAAAGAGCCTATTAGGGTGGTGCCCTTTCTCAGATAGAGTAAGGCTGGTGAGATTGAAGGGAAAACAAACAGATATTGCCATCATCCAAGTGTATGCAGCAACGTCTACCAGCAGCGAAGAGATCGACGAGTTTTACGAGCTGCTGGAGAAAACTAAAAGGTATTGCAAGTCAACTGATATCATCATCATAATGGGTGACGTAAATACAAAGGTAGGAAGTGAACCAGATGGAGAACAGTTGGAAAGTTCGGCTTAGGTACACAAAATGAAAGAGGAGAAAGGTGGGTAGATTGGTGCATGGCAAATGGACAGATCATCACCAACACGTGGTTTGAAAAACATCCACGTAGAATATGGACGTGGCGTAGTCCTGGAGATAACGCTAGGAACCAGATCGATTTCATTACCATCAAAAAACGATATTGGAGCGCAATCTTACAATCAAAAGCTCACCCGGGAGCAGACTGGCAGTGACCATAACGCAGTAGTATGTAAGTTGAAGCTCAAATTGAAGAGCATCAAGATTACGAAGTCAGCCCCAAAGCTGGAATACAGTGTTTACTTGACAACCATGCAATGCGGAACCAATATGCTGTTTCTGTTCAAAATCGCTTTGAGGTACTCGAAAATGAAGGAAAGACGAAATGGGAAACATTTAAAGAAGCTACTACAATAGCTGTGAAAGAGCTAGTACGTAAACGCGTGAAAAGGGCACGAAAAAAGTGAATGACCAACGAGATTTTGGATAAAATGAGTTCCTGACAAAAAATTTCCGATCGCAATAGCGAGGAATATAGGCAGATCACAAGAGAAATCAAGAGGAAATGCAGAGAAGCAAAGGAAATTTGGTTTAATGAGCAGTGCGAAGAAATTGAAAGAAGCAAAAAAACTGAACCTAGTACAATGCACAGAAAAATCAAAGAGATTACAGGTTTTAAGGGATGCTCTTCCACAGGATGCATAAAGTCAAAGGATGGCGAAATCCTCATGGAAAAAGATAAAATACTAGAAAGATGGACAGAATACAAAGGTGATCTCTTTGCCGATGAAAGGGGCCGCAAACCAGAGGTAAGGAACTGTATTGAAGGTCCAAAAATTTTAAAATCTGAAGTGAGAGCAGCATTAAGCAAGATGAAAAGAAATAAAGCTGCTGGTCCAGATGGAGTAGTATTGGAGATGATTGAAGACTACGGTTTAGAAAAACTAACAGAGGTTTTGAACGAAATTTACGACAGCGGTGACATCCCGGAGGATCTCAGTAAATCGATGTT
>RDPX01000118.1:239110-251590 GCA_003991215.1 Morbakka virulenta | reverse complement strand
AACCCATTTAAAAATTTTTCCAAGCTTTCTACATCGGCAGTGACGTCACCACAACCCCCATATACAGGTTTTCCATCAAGGAATATACGCAAATTATTCTGTGGATTAAGTGTCAATGAAGCTAGAGCATGCTTTATGCGGCAAGTACACCCGCTAAAAAGATCTAGTGGACAGTACTGTGATATGACAGATACCGAACCTTCTGCCAGCTTTAACGTCTGAAACATGCAGAAACGGCAAACGTTATGCTTGATATCGCCAGCAGACCTGCTCTTTACATTTAGTAAAAAACCCCACTTGGGTTTTAATTCAATGCACAACGTTTGCGAATTTCTTCCAACGAAAGGCGAGATACCAAGATGTGGGTATAAGAATGCTTTCCCTATAGTTTTATTTATTCCCCGACCACGTCGAAATTTAGGTCTAACTGCCTCCAAATCCTTCGATATGGTATTAATTAGTTCGTCTGAAAGTGGAACTAAGCTTCCATCGAGTAAGTACAAAGATGACTGAAGCAAAGGCTTGATGACATTGGAAAAATACTCCCACTGCTCTTCTACCTCATTGTCGTAATATGATCCATGAGCGCCCTTTAAGCACGAGTCCTTATCTTTTAGAATTCTAAGGACACAAGCAGTTTCTTTATTTCCAAAAACAACGTTTTTGTTTCCCTCAGCAACGTAACTCCATTCCAGCAACGACAGATCTTTCGAGGCGTTTTTCATATCCAACGAGGATGGGGTTGGTATAAAGTCGAAGGTATTGTCGGTAGGCATAGTTGTGCTTGTACAGAGGGCGTACCATTACAGCTCTCAAAATCTTTTTGGGTTACAAAGTAAAGCGAACAACAGCCATTCCAGCAAACACTACGAAACAATAAAAAATTAAAGTATCACAGCAAATTACTGAAAAGAAGTACAAGGGCATTAACACGACAGAATCGTTTACATATGAACGTTACTTCAGTATCAAAACCAAATGGGAACGACTTATCAATTGTATTTTTAAATATGAAATAAATAGAAAAAGTCAGTATTCACTTAAAACAATACTACTACTGCTACAAAAACGACGATAATATTCGTCTTTGCCCTAGTGCACTAACTGACAGCTCAGCTAACATAGGAATAAGTATACTAGGTCTACATTATTAACTACATCACAAAATCCAGTTTTGTAAGCACAGCAGACTTGCGAATAGAGTCCATTTGCACTTCGGAGTCAGTTTAGAGGGGCAGGTTATCTAGCCGGGAAGGAGCAAATATTCAGAAGGACTGAAGCTAAAATTTGAAATACAGGACCACTGCAAAGTGCTTTTTGCAATCAAATTGTCCCACAGAAAAAAAATGTTAAAGTAGCCCAAACATTATTTTTTTGATGCAACTAAGTGAACCAAAGCAACAGAGACTCGGAAAAACCTGGTATCTTCAATAAAATACACTCTTTTCGGCTTTCAGTATTGTCAAGAAGTTTTCGTTCCGATTTTTCTTCTGTGAAAATTTCCTTCTTTCTGACTTTCCACATATGCTTACGCATTGTGAGAAAACACTCAATGATGGTGTTAGTAAGCGGAGTCTTCATGCTAATGGCTATTTAACTTTATTTCGACTAGGCACTACGACTTGTTTTCATGGTCCTGGTAGCTATGCTTGACAGGATCTTCCAGCTGTTAGAATAAAAGAACTCACAGACTAGGAAAGGTTGCTTATGCTGGGGATCGTTCTATTTTAGATCTTTCTTTTAAACTGCTGTTTCTGAGCATTGTATAGTTTCATCTTTACCTCCTTTTGGATCTTCCGACAAAAGTTGTTGTCACTCTTAAGGTTAAGGTAAATGTTTCAAATCTTGTTGACAAACCACATCTGTATAGGTCTTGTAAATTTGGTCTGCTGACTGGGATTAATTTCGTCAATTTCTTGGTAATATTCCTTATGATTCAGTCTTTAGCAAATCAACTTCTGATGCTGCAACTGAATTCACAGTTAAGTTCAAGTTGGTATTTAACAATTAGTACTAAGTTGTAGTTACAAACTCAAACCTCATTCTTCTCTATGGTTCAATCCATAATGTTCTGCCATTCCTCATCGCGACCATTTCCATGTTCAGTTTCAACGTAATGGGTCTGGCAAATCTCGGGGGGAGGGGTTCAGACGGGCTAGATATGTTTGTAAATGGGTGATTTCTGATGCTAAATCTCGCTATGCCGAGCGATTATGTGACTCTATTTCTTTTTAAAAACTTTAAAGTCGTGACTTCTGGAAGATTTTAAAAAGTGTTTTGCATTTGGGAAAGTCAAATATTCCTCCAATTTTTGACAAAATTCGGTTTCCTTTGACCTCTTGAGGAAAGGCTGACCTATTTGGTAGAATACTCTCTGTCAGTTCTTCTCTAAATGCCACTGGTGTTTCTTTGGCAGATTTTCCTTCAAAAATGGAAAAGATATTGGATTCTGTGAACATAAATCGAAGGCTAATTGGCACGGTTATTCATGAGTTTGATCAATCTACAGCTTCTGGTCTAGATTAAATTTCTGTAGTTGTATTGAAAAAGTGCCCTTCTGAACTATCTTCGTTGGTATCCAAACATTTCCGTGAACACTTACCGGAGCCTGGTTTTTATCTTTCTGGAAAGTTTGTAATATTGGCCCTGTCTTCAAAAACTCAGGTGATCCATTTGACCCTGAAAATCATCGACCTTTAAACTTACTTTCTGAATGACCTTTAAACAATGCACTGGTGGGACCCGTGCAGAACCCATGTCTTTTTGTTGACGATAAGTACAGATTTGGAATATCTCGCAACAAAAGTGACCTTTTCACCCTAAACACAGAATGTATTTTGAGATTCACGGACAAGTCTGGTGAGGGACGTTTCATACCTCTGGATATTTCAAAGGTACTTGATAAGATCTGGCATGCTGGCTTGCTTTACTGGCTTGCTTTACTGGCTTGCTTTACTGGCTTTCTGGCTATGGGGTTTGAGTAAAGGTCTTTGGTATCTTTCAGGCCTTTGTCTTACATCGTAAAATGCATGTCACACTGGGTGGAATTAAATCTGATGAGTATTCAATTGATGCTGGAGTTTCTCAAGGTTCTTCACTTGGTCCAGCTCTCTTCCTTCTTCACGTCAACGATCTTTCTTTAACTTCAGTATTTTAACATCTATGCTGATGACACTATCTTGTACTCTGGCATTGAACACAAAGCAACTCAGCAGGAACAAGTAAAATTGAAAATGGTTCAGAGTCTGACTATTAGGCTGTCAGAAAATAGGGCGAACAGTGATTGGTTTCTTTTAATGTGGCAAAAAAGCAACTGATGTCGTTCAATTGAAAGCTGAGTCCTCATCTCCCTTCAATATTTATGGCAAATTATCCTAATATCAACCCTGAGGAATTTGTTTTCCCTCTTGGGGAATGCTCATAAATGAGTTTGTTCATTTTTTCTTTAAAATTCTTTCTTTATATATGTAAATATATATGTAAACTTTTCAGTTATACTGCTATCAGTACGCGTCCTACATTAAATACAAAATAATAAAAAAACCCGGAAAATGTTGTGATCAATTAAAGCAATCAGTATTTACACATTAAAATAATCAATTGCCAGTTTTCTAAAATTCTTAAATTCATTATTTTTACCAGATCTTTCTTGGGGTACTTAATCTATTGGTAAGTCTCCTAAAAAGTTGGTTCTTTGTATCCACCTGGTGAGTACATTATGTCTGAGACCATTTTGCATGCAATGTTCTTGATCAAGTTTACAGACGTAATTGTAATTCGATAGGTCCAAATCCTGGTGCTGCTCTTTAACCTTTCTCTCATGGACAAAANACATCTATGCTGATGACACTATCTTGTACTCTGGCATTGAACACAAAGCAACTCAGCAGGAACAAGTAAAATTGAAAATGGTTCAGAGTCTGACTATTAGGCTGTCAGAAAATAGGGCGAACAGTGATTGGTTTCTTTTAATGTGGCAAAAAAGCAACTGATGTCGTTCAATTGAAAGCTGAGTCCTCATCTCCCTTCAATATTTATGGCAAATTATCCTAATATCAACCCTGAGGAATTTGTTTTCCCTCTTGGGGAATGCTCATAAATGAGTTTGTTCATTTTTTCTTTAAAATTCTTTCTTTATATATCTAAATATATATGTAAACATTTCAGTTATACTGCTATCAGTACGCGTCCTACATTAAATACAAAATAATAAAAAAACCCGGAAAATGTCTTCTCTGACTAACAACCGATACCCAATATTTGGTCATCAAGAGGGGGGAACAGAAACTGAAATCCCGTTGGAGCTCTCCAACAGCAATTGGCCTACCACGGTACTGATTAGAAAAGTGGCTCAAGAGTGACCAAACATCTCCACAGGTATCTCTCTTATCTTTATCTGAGACCCTTCCAACCAGTATGTCCATAAGCAGGAAAGAGTGGGCAACATTGCTCTGCAAGGTCATGCTGGGCCAAGCAAGAGCCAGAGTTGGAAGGACGAAAAGCTATGTCAACGGTTAGGGGTTGGGAGCTAGCCAAGCATGTCCTTGTAGAGCAATTTACCAAACAATGGGTCATATCCTTCATGACTGCAAACTGGGTCCAATTTGCCCTGATAAAGTCCTTTTCGAAGCAAACCATACTGCCCTCCAGTGGCTCCAGTGGTGGCATGATAAGATATGACGATATAATTATGATTTTTAACCTTACTCTTAACCCTTATCTTCACCCTTTTTTTTGTTTCTTTTCACAGTTCCATCCATGTAATGGCTCTATGCCTTGTATGACTCTTCATCATTTAAAAAATCATTTAAAAGTGTTTTAAGCTGTTGTTGGATATAGGCTGAAATGCTTTAGTAGCAAAATTAATCGATTTTTTTTCTATAATGGTAAAACAATTATTTATATGCTAGAATTTGCTTATATTCTTTTGTTACGAGAAGATAGCCTTGTACACTGTGTCCTTTTGGAGCTACGGAACTAATACTTGCATCCTTGTATCATTTACTCACCGTAAAGAGTGGCTCTAAACCGTGAGTGAATTATAAGTCTGTTTGAAGAAGAGATTATTAAAAATATCCTCCATTTGACGTTTGACATTCAAGAAAACAATTCATCTTAAGAGGCAGTTATGCTATGGCTATGGTTACAGAAAAATAATATCTGGTGATTAGAATTAGGAATTAAAAAACACTAATAACTGTAGGATTGTTGTATTGGATAACTCTTAAAAGATAATGGTAAACAGACCAGGCTGTTTGTTAATGCACAGCCATTCTGTTTTAGGGAAAGAACAAACTATAATATATTACACTTTATTGAAAGATTACACGGCACACGAAAAGATGGTGTGAAATCAAAATAAAGCATGAGGGTGGAAAAGAAAATTCACCAAGCAACATTATTAATAAAATGTCATTAACTATCTTCTTAATAGTATATTAAATTGAAATGTAATCGATAGTAAGCACAATTAGGGCTTTTTCTCTATTGAGAGGCGATGTATGGTGGGGTAAGGGTGAAGCTTGGTAAAAATATGCAAGGTGGTATATCGTATCTTTTAAATAGTAGGGTACTTAGTTGTATCACTTTTAAGTTCTATAAACGGAAAGTATACAACAGTAAATACTAACCATGCAAAAATAACACATAATTAAATAAAGAGATGGAGTTAAAGAGTCCAAATGGCCAAAATAAATACACTTGAAGCCCAAAGTAATGCATCAACAATGTCAAATATAAATACCTGAAGCAATTGCTGCAGTAACTAATTGTCCAGGTCTTGACTTCACGTTTTTTCGTTGGTAATAAATATATGTTGAAATGGCAGCCAGTGAAATTGTTCCAAAAATACGACACTGCAGACAGTCCCTCGGTTTTGTGATTGCTACTGTATCAGATGATATTACGGCTGTCTACGGAAAACAGTAAGAAGTAAGTAACACATGTAGATGGTGTTTTGATTTATTTCCCTACGCACTATTAACTAACAACCAACAAATGTTAACTCTTTGGTGAAAAAAAATCCCTGATGGAATCTCTGACTGTATTTGCAACATGGCATGTCTTGGTGGCAGCTAACTTTAATGTCAACAGCAGCATCTGGAATTTTCTCTAAAGAGATTGCACTGGAAAAAGAACTTAAGTAATGCCGTTTGAAATATCACAGTCACTTTAAAGTGACTGGTTTGGAGCCACAAGTTAAAAATAACAGGCTGCTCTTTAGCATTATGCTGATAATCAGTAGTACTATTGGTAAAGTTTCATCGATATCATGTTTTTAGACCTGATACAAAACGTAAAAAGAAGTGGGTTCCAAGCAAAAATGGAAATAAAGACCACACCATTAGCTATATCCACAACCTGTGGTTCATCCTACCAGTTATGGGTTTTCAACAACCTATCTATTCACATTTTCTTCTGTCTCCCTCTCCTGTACTAAAACAATTTCAATTCGTTTTTCATAATCTTCCTGTATTTTTCTTTCCTTTGGCTCTGTAAAATCTTCACTTTATCAGTCCTAAACTTGCTGCTTTTCTTCTTATTATTGTCTATCACATATCTTTTCCAAACCGCTGGACCAATCAGGCCTAAATTTACTTCCTACGATCAATAGTTGTGGTTTTGATCTTAAATATCACCTCAAAATTTGTGACTTCCATCTTGACCTCAATATAACCACTGACCTCAGATTTGACCTAACGGTATAGACAGTTTTGGGGTTTGCTACACATTTTTATATTATGCAATTCTTCATCTGGTGGCAGGCTCATTTGACCAAAATCAGGCTTTCATATATTTTTGGCAACAGAAATACAAGCAGATTTTATATCAAAAGGCTCCCATTTCAGCTGTGCTGCTGTAATATGAGAACATTAATGGACAATGGAAAAAAGATGTGAATGTAAAACTGCCATCTTAGCTAATAAACTGGCAAGGTATAATGTGGGCATTGCTGCTCTATCTGAAACCTGCTTTGCTGGAGAAGATCAAGTTATGGAACCTGAGTCAGCTTACACCATATTCTAGTCTGGGAAATCAGATAAAGAGAGATGTGAAGTTGGTGTAGGTTTTGCAGTGAAAAATACATTAGCAAACAAAACTGAACAGCCAGTAGGGGTCAATGAGCGTCATGCCCTTAGAACATTTGTTACTAACATTCTGACAGGTGAAAATGTAGTCATCCTTGGTGACTTCAATGCTTGCATTGGCTTGGACAGTGAAGCATGGAAGCCTTTGGGGCCTCATGGGATTGGAAACATCAACTCAAATGGTTTACTGCTGCTCCAGCTCTGCACTGAACTGAATCAGGTTATTACCAACACCTTCTTTTACCAAAAGGAGCACACAGACTTAGTTCCATCCTCTGTCTAAACATGGTCATTTACTTGACTCTATAGTCTGCAGACTCAATGACCTTAGGAATTTTTGGAAGGTCAAGACAATGCATGGAGCAGAGTGTGACACAGATCATCTAATGGTTCGAGCTAAAGTCAAAATTTTGATTCACAGTAAGATTTGCTTCAATGGGGTCAAATGACAATCAATCCATGGCTGCAAGCAGAATATGCTCCAAATTATGGCAGTACAAATTGCAGGAATTCAGACAAAGTGTATTGAATAACTTTTGAGACAATTGGATCTTGTTCTAAATTCAAAGACAATATTTTCAGGTAGTAATGCCAAAAATCTGATTCAATGGAAACTGGTAATGACAGCTGACTAACATCATTTGTGTATTTCCCTTAAAATCATGACTTGTTTATCACAGATTGGGAAGATCCTGTATAGACTTCAATTTATCATCACCATTGCCAATACCATCATCATCTTTGTTTATCACCCTCCTGTTCCCATTTCTGTAGTTGAATGTCTGATAGCTATCCTTCACTGCTATCTATCTGCTGTCAGCTCCAAATTCAGTCCAACAGACTCCATACCTATCTCAACAACTTGTCTCCATCCTCGTCTAGGTCTGCCAGGTTGTCATCTCCCAAATATCTGCATTCCATCTATAACCCTCAGAAGGTAATCCTCATACTTTTAATCTATCAATTCAAAACCACACCTTTTCCACCACTTCTTCATTGGAGACTCTCTCTTGCCACTTGACTGATGCCATATAGCTGAGAAACTTGGTCTAAAGACCGGATCATGCTCAATATTTGTAGCTGTAGTTCCCTAGGCATCTGTGCCATATAACAATGCATCACAGTTCCCAGAACTAACTGATCTGTACCAAAGTACTAAAAAATAAAGAAATTATATCCAATACTTAAGCTATAGCTTCCACTGATGTAGATTTGGAAAAAGTGAATACTTATTAATAACAAAATATTGCTCTGACTCTAGAAGGTTATTCAAATTCACAACCATATTTCCCTGAAAACAGTTGAACAGAAACAGTGTAGCTTGCCAAGGTATGCACATATTTATTATCTCTTCTTGTGAGTAATACCAGCATATAATACTTTTGTCCTACCATACCTTAGTCTGCCATGTGCAATTCAAATAACTTTGCTCTTCAGAGACTCAAGAACTACAATTCTACTCCCTCCATAAAAATATTCCTTCTTGTTTAAGATTTATGTACAATGTCTAGTCAAAGCACAAGTATAACCTGGTACTTCCTCATCTTCAAAGCCACTTCCCACACCACTGAAAATGAATTACAATAACAAAGTCTGTAAATGTTAGCTGTTATGATTTAGTTAACATAACTGGTATTAGTAAATTAGCTTGTATGAGGGTCCTTTCGACCAAATTGTACAGAAGTGTTTTAGTTGGGTCCTTATTTTTTTTCCCTTAAATGTACACTGTTTATTTGCATCCATGACAAAAAGCAATTCCTAAAATTTTCAGCTTATAGTTCTTAGCAGTCTGGTTTTATAGTTGCTAAAAGATTCTGAGAGTTTTTGAAATTTTGGGAAATATTACTTTCTTTGATTTTCAGAGACCTGTTACTCCAACTAACAAGTTTGTGACTCTGAAATTCTCAGACTGATTGCTGTTTACATACTACTTCCAGAAAAAAATACTAAAATTTAAATTTCAAACAAATGCTTCCAGGCAAATGCTTCCAGGCAAATGCTTCCAGGCAAATGAAACAACAGGAATCTTAATTTCTCTAATCTTGATGTGTGGGTTAGCATCGGTATAAAAAACCTTAAAACACTTACTTTAATGCCTATTTGGAAGGCAGAGTAAAAAATTAGAACAGATGGTAAAAATCCAAAAACTTGTACATTTTGTCAATCTATGAAATTCAAAAATTATGTCTCAATGCTTAAAACTCAGTATATTAATATAAACAAAAAGATTATAGAAGACTACACTCTGGACCATACAAATTCACTAATACAATTTGAAAATGTGACTTAATATCCTGCACCCTGATAGTTTCACAATCTCAAAAATAAAGAAGTCATTGAAGGTCTACATTTACAATTGTATCAGGCAATCCAGTGAAAACTTTTAAAGCTTTAATTTCCTTGTAAAGGTAACTTAATTAAAAACTTTACATTAGAGAGAAATATGTTCAAAAAACAACTCCACCATTGCCTGGTCCCAAGTTTAGGATGAGAAAGGAGGAGGGTTTGGCATTGGGTTAGCAGCCCAGCCCTAAAAAACTACAATACCACTACAAAAACTAGCAACAGAAACTCCACTGTATGGCATGAAAGGATGTGTTCACCACCAAAGATGATGGTTTATTTATTTATGAATATTTATACAGGATAAAAAGTTTCAATAAACGTATAATTAAAAGTAATGTATACAAATACTGTTATCAACACAGGTCCAAGCCTCATACATGGGGAAGAAGGACATTAAACCTGGAGTAAGTAAGTAAGTATGCTGTGTTAAAACCACAAGGAAGCTCAGTGTAAGAAAAAGAACTCTGGGATTAGTGCCTCAAAAACTACTAAACTAAACTAAACTAGCTACATGGAATGTAAGAATTTTATTTCAAAAGGGCAAAATGGCTCAGGTAATAAAAGAATTTGAAAGCTACCAACCTGGGACTCATAGAAAAACGATTGGTAGGCAGTGGCAAGATCTGAAATGGACACACAACTCTCCTTTATTCTGGACCAGAGGAAACACATGAAAAAGGAGTAGGATTAATGCTCAACAGCGAGTCTGCTAATGCATTAATTGGTTGGAACCCTGTTAATGAGAGGATACTAATGACAAGACTATAATCAAGGCATTTCAAGACAACAATTGGTGTATGCCCCAACTGAAGACTCAAGTGATGAAGACAAGGGCAATTTTTACACCAAATGTCAAGATACACTGAACACAATACCAAGAAGTGACATTGTGCTGCTAATAGGAGATCTAAACACAAAGATCAGCAACAAGCCAGTGGCTCATCTGCAGTTTCCATAAAAGGCAAAGATGGGGCAGTACTCACAACAGCAGAGCAAACATTGGGTGGAACATTTTAAGGAAGTGTTAAACCAACCTAACCTGACAGAACTAAACAACTTTGAAACCATGCTACAACAGCTAGATGTGAATGATGGTACCATCACAGAAGATGAAGTTAAACAAGCCATAAAGAAACTAAAAAAGAACAAAGCAGCTGGGGAAGATCCAATAACAGCTTAACTTTTGAAACATGGAGGAAATGTAGTTGTTGAAATGCTGACAAAGCTTTTAAACTGCTGCTTGAAAGAACACCAAGTACCTGAAGAGTGGAGAAAAGGGACAGTTGTAAAACTGCCCAAAAAGGGAAACTTAACATACTGCAATAATTGGAGAGGAATAACATTGTTCTCAGTACTTGCAAAGGTTCTAAGTATTGTGCTCTTGGAAAGGTTGAAAGATGCAGTGGATGAACATCTTAGAGAACAACAAGCCGGATTCAGAAAAGGCAGGTCTTGTTGTGAACAAATATTTATCTTGAGAAACATAATTGAGCAATGTGTGGAATGTCAACAAGAACTTCATATCATTTTTGTGAACTTTAAAAAAGCATTTGACTCTGTGCATAGGCAGAGTGCAATAGAGAGAAGGGGACTGAAAATGAATGCTGGTAAGACAGAAGTGATGGTAAGCTCAAAGAATGATGAGGAACGGATACAAATCAAAGATAGATATGGGACAGAACTGAAGCAAACTGAAAAATTCAGATACTTGGGGTCCACTGTCAAAGATACAGGAGGATGTGAAGAGGAAGTAAAGGAAAGGGTGAAGTAGGGCTGGAACAAGTGGAGGGAAGTGAAAGGACTTGTGTGTGACCAAAGAATCCCAAGAAGAGTGAAAGTCAAGATATACAAGACTGTGGTAAGGCCTGTACTATTATATGGAGCAGAGACCTGGGCACTGTGAAAATATGAGAAGGACTTGCTTGTACGCACTGAAATAAGAATGCTGGGATGGATGATGGGGATATATTTGATGGAGAGACGCACAAATGAAGAAATAAGAGCAAGTGCAGGTGTCCATTGCAGAAAAGTTATGTGCGGCTTGGCTGAGGTGGTATGGCCATGTTCAAAGAAGAGAGGAACAGGTTTGGATTTTTAAAGCATGGGCAGAGTCAGTGAAGGGAAAGAGATCAAGGAGAAGACAGAGATTAAGATGACAAGATACTATCAGGAGAGACACGGAGAAGAAAGGAGTGAGAGATGAACAGACAATGGAAAGACTACTATGGAGAAGGACGATTCATGCTGCAAACCCCTGATCTTAGGGAACCTGCAAAGAAGAAGAAGAAGGAAGAATAGGCAATCTCTATGGAAAATTGCTACCATTTATGGTATACCACCATCTTTTGTTGAAACTTTCAAAAGCATTTATAAAAATAGTAGCTGCTGTGTAAAGCTGGAAAAAGGAAATACAGAGTATTTTGAAATTGAAACAGGATCAAGGCAAGGATGTGTCCTGTCACCCTACCTGTTGGTGGTTGATTTCATCATGAAAAAAGGTGTTGATCAGTCAGAACAAGGAATCCAATGGCAGTGATAGTAAGACTAAAATCCTCAAAACACTCAACAAAAAAGGAATTTTCCATGTGCTGTATGCAGTATCAACATCAGTCAGAGAAGTTATTTATATCAGTGTAATGACTGCAAACAATGGGAACACTCTACATGTGGTGATGTCACAATTAATCAATACAGCAGGCAATGGACTTGCCCAAGACGCAGACAACACAAACCGCAATTACTCAAAGATTTGGATTTTGCTGATCATCATCATCATCATCATCATATTCGGTTTAACGTCCGGTTTACATGCTAGCAGGTGTTGGATGCTTTCTTGAAATTGACTTCCAAATTATCCTATCCTTCACCAGATCTCTGCTGACACCTTTTTCTTTCAGATCCATCCTTATCACTTCCTCCCATGTTTTCTTTGGTCTTCCTCTGACAGTGGTTCCTGTCACCTTGATTGTTCTGCATCTACTTGCCCAAGCATTCTTGTCCATTCTCTCCACATGACCAAACCAACGAAGCCTCCTATTATGCATAC
>RDPX01000118.1:200900-238114 GCA_003991215.1 Morbakka virulenta | reverse complement strand
TTACAGCTTCCCTCACCATTTCTTTCTCAATGAAAATGGCTGGTCCAGATACTGTTTCTACCTCTCCAAGATTTTCTCTATCCCAAGAAAACTCTGTGTTCAACAATCTCTCATAATAGCACTTCCAGGCATTCTTCTTTTCAAGTTCACTTGTTGCTGATGACATTGCATTAATGGCAAACCACAAAGAAGGGCTACAACGACTCACAGATAGTTTGGCAGAGATAGCAGGAAAAATAGGATTATGGATAAGTCACGAGAAAACCAAAGTGATGAAAATTAGTGAGACCGGTCAAAATTCATCTCCAATAACAGTTGGAGGAAAACCGGTTGAGATTAGGGGCAGCTTTGTATACTTGGGGAGTGTCCTTGCAAAGGATGGTGGAATAGATGATGATGTCAGTGAGGATAAGCAAAGCAGCAGAAGTCTTTTGAAAAATGGGAAAAATTTGGACAAGAACTGAGATTGACATTAAAATCAAGCTCCAGCTGTACAGCACTATAGTACTACCAATGGCCTTATATGTCAGTGAAACATGGGGACAAACTGGAACAATAGCCAGGGAATTAAACATCTTCCACCAAAGATGTCTGAGAAAGATCATGAAGATATCATATTTCAACCATGTTACAAATGAAGAAGTTTTAAAATGTGCACAATTACAAAGAATGCAGGACATTTTAACAAAAAGGAGGCTATGGCCAGTCATGTTCTACGTCTGCCAGATCAACGACCTGCCAAAACAACATTCAAGTGGAGACCAGATGTGGGGAAAAGAAAAAAAGGAGCACTGCAGGACCTTTCAGGAAGACCTAAAGAGGCTCGGCAAAAGTTAGAATACCATCAAGGAAGCTGAAGATAGAAGCCAGTGGTGACTGTTGTCTGCCTGATGTGCAAATTTGTGTGGGAAGGACTAAGTACAAAGTAAGTATGTTGAAAAAACACAGTGAAAGAGATAAAAATTAGTTTACATGATACATTTGGAATATTTCTATGTTTATAATGTTTTATGTTTACATGATGTACTTCTTGTCTCATTTCTTTAAACAATACATTTAAAATATTTCTAAGTTTAATGTGGTCATGCATTGAACATACTCTTGAATGTTTGGAAGTCATGAAGCCAGTTGTACAAAATGTAAAAATAGTATGTTTTACCCATATTTGCAGTGGTCCAAAGCATATTTAAATGAAGAAGCCATTTTAGATTCATCCTTTTTTACTTTATTATTTTATCAGTTGTTGAACTCAGTAAATAATGCAGCTTGTATGCTTGTATTACAAACTATATGACTTGTAACACTATTGCTAAGTATGGATTCTTAAAATACTTAATACATCTATCATTTTACCTTCCCAAGAAACTGTGTGATAATTTCACAGCAAAATACAAAATCTGCAAAAACTCCTCTAATTTAATATATAATTAAAGTGACTTTTTGAGAATAGCAAAATTTAGCTTTTGTGGCACATTTCATAGTGAGCATATCTGCAACGGTGTCTGATGAACATGTAAACATTTAGCAGCATGAGAAAGCCTGCAGAGACCATGTTTATCAATAGTTTCTCAAGAAATTTGATTCCTTGAATATTCCTGAAAAATATAATATTTGTCATAAATATTCTGTGCTTGTGAAGCTAGTGTATCTGACAAAAATGGCTGTGCCTGGTCATACTTTTGCCGATGACACTGTCCACTGGATGCAATTCAAAACTGCTAGTTTACACTTCTCTGGTCTTGGTGATTTACCTTGAATACATTAGATGTGTCTTTTTGGATGTGTCCTGCGCAAAATTATGACGTAAAGCTTCACAATATGGTTTCAATATTTGCCTTGTTGAAGAAAATTGACACTATGGTGACATAAAATTAAAAAATGGTGGGGTGAACACTCAAGTACATACTTCCAGCAGATAAAATGACACCCCTGCGGAGCAGAAAAACGTTCCATAAATAAAACACTACCCTTTTAATTATTGAGTTCTGTTGATAAGATGAATGAATCATGTTGTTTTAGTATGCCCCTATCAGTACATCTAAATATTTTTGTTCTAGTGGAAAAAAACTCACAAGGAAAGTTTGCAATCACAATGGCATGGGGTGAAAAAGTTACAACCGAAAGAGCAACTAAAATTGACCATAATATTCGCTGTTAAAGATCATTATTAAACCCATGCAAAACATAACTGATTTACCATGCTGCATTAAACCAGGGCAGACTTCAGAACCTACACTGGGTGTGTTGGAGATATTTTTGTTTCTAGCGGAGTGTCGTGTTGCAGCTTGTATCTGTTGGTGCACATTTTCTTTGTTGCTTCTCGATTACCATCTTGAAATTCAAGCAAAAAATCGACAGTCCGTGACCTAAACCCAGTTTTTTCACCAAGAGGAGAAAGCCTCCATTTTCAAAAGCCCAAAATACGATGTGTCCCTGCCAAAACTTAAACCGTAATAATCTCCATTATGTGAATGAATATACATTGCATTGCTTAGTCGGTGGCTTTGTTAAATAAAACATGAAAAATTAATAATGTACTCAATACATATGTGAATAGTTTTCCTGTTACATTGGATAAAAGGTAAAACCTGTCGGGGACAAAAAGACTTTGTTACACAAACAAACACACTACAAGGTGAAACTGGGTAAACTGCTAGTAAGCTGCAAAAAAAAGCTGAAAATCCAATTCAAAGTAATTCAGTTGGGTGAATAATTTCACTTGATTTACATTGCAACACGGGCGGTCACTTTCAATAGTAATAATAATCATTATTATAATAATTATAATAATTTTCAAATCATGTTAGCAATCATGCAGCTTCTCGTCCTCTCTTTGTGAAGTTAAAATGCATATCGTAAAAGACCTACTTGTGTAGTGCTAGGTCCATCATTTCTCTCGGGGCTCTCAGACATTGCTGTTTTCCCTCTGCTTGTCGGTTGTGGGAGGGTAATTTCAGTGGGCAGGGTTCCTGCTCTTCTGTTTCAAGCTTCAATGATTTTGACAAAGGGGTCTTATTTCTCCCAGGTGGTGGTTATCACCGAAGCGTCAGGGAACCATGCCTCTATTGATATCCCATGAACTTATATGTAAATATTGAACGAAGGTGATCGTCAAAACCTTATATATCTGTTCCTTTAAGCTTAAATTCTGTGTAGCCTACGTTTGGATCTGAAATGAACGTAATTTATTATGAAATCATTTAGCAACAACTGGAAAAAGAGCACATGCGTGATATGGTCATGACGTATTTTACTTTTCTACTGTGGCACTTACAACTTTTGGAAATTTTTCAGTATTTCATGCATTTTGTATGGAGATCAAGTGCACTCAGGCACAATAGTCTATTGATACTTATGGTTATCATTTTGGTGATTGTTAGAACGATGCTTAACTCCAACTCGTCGTGAAGCAGGATTAAACCTATTTATTTAAGACAGTTATTATTGTAGGGCTGAAATTATGAATAGAAAACTCAGAGCAGTGGCTTTATTTCAGCGGAGGAACAATGAGGGATTTTTACTTTGACAGTGGAATAAACAAGAAAAATTCAGAGCATTATATGATTCAACAGTTAATGAAGTTTAAAAAATTAAGAAGTTACAGAGACCAGAGAAAAACAAGTCTAGTTTCAGTCGCAGGAAACCCTAATTACAGTGAGTAATAGGCCAAGAAATGCTGCAAAAATGTCTCAACACTGTGAAAGAATGAGCTTTAAAATGGAGCGTGCAATTCAGTGCGAAATAATGTTATATACTGCCCATCAATAAAAAACCAAACAAAATTATACTGAACCAAACCATCTAACAATAAGGACAAGAAAAAGCGTACCCAGTGGCAGAACTTTAGAAGGATCTGAAATGAAGCATACAATTAAAAGGATATGCAAGAAAATTAACTCTACGCTAGGCTTTCTAAACTTTAGAAAATCCTCTTACATGTCATTATTCGAATCAGTTATGGAGTATGGTGCTACCATCTGGAATCCATAGTTAGAAGATATTTTTAGGCTTGAAAGGATACAAAATAAAGCAGTAAAATGTATTTAAAAGAACTACAATGATAAGAAAGCTGGATCGATCTTCGGAATGTGTCAGCTTGAGATTTTAGAGGGAAGGAGATTCTGTCTTTGCTTGATATTTATGTAAAAGCTAGTTGATGGGTAGGTCCCAGCACTATCAACATTTCTGAAAACCACTAGATCTGGAAGGCAAATTAAATAATACGACACCAACAGTATCATAGATAAAAGAGTCTGCAACAACACCATGGGTGTAAAAATACCTGACAGCAAAATCTTTCAACTTCAAGAGTCATTCTTTATGGATGCTACAACACACGGGAACAAACTACCAAACAGTGTAGTGCAAGCTAGGCCTGCAGAGGCTATCCAAAGCTTACTGCAGATCCAATGCCAATAAGATCTTGGGCGTCCGTCATATAAATCTTGTAGGGATGTATGACGTAACAGATACAGGTGAGAAAATTTTTGAAATTTGACTCGCTTTTAGTGCTCAGTTTTTGTACTGGGAGAATCCTTGGGGAAACTACTCTGCAAGTACATTTCTTTTTCCAATATCATAATGTTTTTTCACTGAACTTAAAGTCAGTGGCCAAATTAATTTTCATAAAAGAAAAGGCAATTGATTCTTATGACGTGCCTATTAGACCATTAAGATCACTATATGATAATGTGAAAAATGGTTTTGTTTACACCAGTGGTTGAACGACGACAATAAAGCGCCCGAGAGTACGGGTCGCAAAGGAGTGCGTGGAAGTGCGACGCCCTTTTAAAAATATTCTTCTTCTTCTTCTTCTTTAGGTACTATGCCTTGATAAGGCGTTGGCGACTATGACTCTCCATTCTATTTTCTTCTATTCTTCGCCTTTTTTATGATTTCCACATTCGAGCATTTGGTCAGCTAGTTAATTCAAATGCATGATCCTACTTCTTTCTGTACGTTTCCACCCATTTACTTTTCCAGTAAAAGATAAATACTCGAACCCTCCTTTCCTAACAATATGTCCAAAGAACTCAAACAGCCCTTATCTTATAGTTTTGAGAATGTTACATCTAACATTTAGTCTTCTCAGCACTTCTTTGTTCGTTATCATATCTGCCAATGATATTTTGAGAATAAGTCTGTGAAACCACATTTCTTAAGCTTCCAGACGATTAGCCAACTTTTTAGTGATTGTCCAGCTTTCACAAGAGTATAGCAATATTGGGATTATATAACAATTAAGAACACGCAGCTTCGATTTTACTGATTGAGAAAGAATTGTGATAATATACCTTATTTTTGTAAAAGCATTATTTGGTAGGTCAACTCTTGTAATTATCTCTACTTCGTATTTGCTGTCAAATGTGGTTATTGAACCAAGATATTTGAAACTTTTAACTTGTTTGATTTCAGCTCCGACAATGTTAACTGAACATTTCAGTGCTGAGTTTGCTTTTCTTATCGACATAGATAAGGTTTTGTTGCAATTAACGTTTATCCCCATTCTTTTACTATGATGTACTATTTGATCACGCAACGGTTGCAGTTTTTCATTGGAGTCTACAATGAGGACAGCATCATCAGTGTACCTTATGTTATTTGTAAGAACTGCACCAACGGAATTTCCACCCACTTTTTCTACTTCTGAGAATTTTTTCTCATTGTATATATTGAAGAAAGCTGGGGACATAACACAAACCTATCTCACAACTCGTCTTATTTTGACAAATTTATACACTTTTCCATCAATATACACACTGGCAGTTTGATCCCAATACAAGTTTCTAATGGTTTCTAGGTCTCTACCATCTATATCTAAAGTGCTTAACATTTCTATACGTTTCTTATGCTGAACTTTCTCGAAAGTTTTACTGTAATCAATAAAGCACACATTTAGAGTCCTATTCATTTCCAAGGCCCTTTGACATATGATTCGCTATGTAAATATAGCACTTTTGTTTCCAGAGTCTGGCCTGAAATCCAATTGACTAAAAGTTATCTCTGGCATAGTGCTTTTTCTTGTTCGTGTCAGAATTATTCTCATTAATATTTTCGTCAAGTGGCCCATAAGATTTATTGTACGATGTAGCTCGCACTCTGCAGAGCTCGGTTTTTTGGGGAGAAGAACAAAAATGGATTTGCTTAATTCATGTGGTATATCATCTAATATATAGATTTTATTTAGCATTTGCGTCACTTTCTTCAAAATGAAATCATTCAAAGCTATCAACATTTCTACAGCCAGGTCATCAGGTCCTGTTGGTTTGTTATTCTTCATTTTGCGCAATGCATATCTTACTTCCGCTTCTGTTATGATTGCTCCATCTAAATCTCTGGGGATATTTGGCTTTTCATCCCTAATACCGCTGAGTAACTACTCAATATATTCACTCTATCTATTCGCTATTTCGGGTTCTATTCGCTATTTATGGTTCTATTTAATGTTTGGTGCGCAACACTTCTGAGGTCTTTTACTTTCTGTCTATCTTTCATCAATTCTAGGATGCTGTCTGTCATCCAAAGTTTTCTTCTTCGTTTCTCTTTCTTTCCTACTAAATTTTTCGGAGGCTCAATGATTGCTTCTTTGAAGATCATCCAGTCTTCTGCTTCTGTTTCCTTTTGCACTTCGAACCTGTTCTGTATAGCTACTCAATATTCCATCTTTTTTTCCTTGTATTTAAAGGTCCACCCAATTTCACCTCTGTAAATCGTGGTTTACTTTCCTTTTCCTTAAACCTACCTCGATATCACCGATTACAGAATTATGATCACTGTCGCAATGAGGACTTGAAGAGATCTTACACCTCACTATGGCATTTAAAAAGCGATGATTTATTACCATGTAGTCAATTTGGTTGAGTACATCACCTCCTGCACTTCTCTAGGTATACAGGGGTCTTGTTGATTGTTTGAACCATGCATTACATTTATCCTGGTCGTACCTTCTACACCAGTCTACCTATATTTCACCACGCTCGTTTCTTACGCCAAGATCATGACTACCTACAACAATGCCACGTCACCCGTGCCTACTTTTGTATTAAGATCGCCCAATCCAGTTATCACTTCCTGGGACTTGCATTGACTCACAGCGTTATTAAGGGTGTTGTAAAAGAAACTAATTCGGACTCATCGGATGCAGAAGCAGGGGCGTATACCTATATTAATCATATGTTGAAAGGCTTTGCTTCTAGCTTTACTAAAAACATCCTTTCAGACAAAGAACTATAGTCTAAGTGGGTTTTGCTTCCTCTTTATCCAGAATTTAGGCCACTTCGCGCTGGTGAGTTTTACCACCAGAAAATACTACAGTTTTGTTTCCGCTTTTAAAAGATCCACTTTCTGTCCACCTACATTCACTTACATCTAATATATTTATGTTAATTCTGCCCATTTCTTGTTTTACATTTTCCAGCTTACCAAGCTGGCAAAGAGCCCTAACGTTCCAAGTGGCCAGGCGTAGGCTGCGCTTAGAAGTAGCAGCCGCCGGATGACGATCTGGGGGCACCTGCTGTGTATTAGACACTCTACCGAGAGAGGTGCCCAAATTAGATGTTGGAACACCCTTTACGCTGTTTTTGTGAATATCTTTTGAATGCGTAGCCATGATTATTCTAGGGAAAAATTAATGAAGTGGTTTTCCGTTGCTTCTTCATCGCAGTCCCACCTTACTAGGGAATGGCCCTGCTAACGTAGACCAGTGAACTCCTGCCATTGTCGACCAATATTGAAATCATCCTCCAGCAGCCACCATTCAGTACTGTTGCTGCCGAGTAGCTTCAAAGAGTCATCCTTTAAGCCATTTTTGTATGACAGAGTTCTACCAAGTTTTTTGCCACACCTGGGGCTATGGTAGGCGCCGATCGCCAGGTCGATATCCATAAACCAGTGTTTATGCCATACGCTTCTTTAAAAATATCCAATACTATATTTACCTTGACAATTTCGTCAATTATTCATTGACATGCCATTTTACGCTAATGAGCAACACAAAGTATTGCAGCGAAAACATCACAAAATACAGAAACTACCTTAAATCCAAGGTGAAAACATCTCTAACTATAAGTACTGAAAACGGAACACAATATCTTAACAGAGGGAAAAACGCAAAACGTTTTAGCAAAGTTGCTTTTCAAAATGGCACATGAGTTGATTTTGAAAACTGATCATTAGTTGACTTTGAAAATAAAGCATGGTTATATTATGATTAAGATTACACAGTGAGGAGATTTTTTGTGTCCACTGATGCAGTGCCCAGCTTGTCAACAACGATATACGTGTAATTATAAAATTTAATAGATGAATAATTTTAGATCCTCTTTACTCTGAGATGACCTCAGTGCTGCCTTAATCAGTTCACATTCAAACTATGTTGTTGGCAGCGCCAACAAAAATTGACAGATTGTGTAAACCTGTGAATATTTTATACAGTTCGCCTTGGGGTCTTATTTTTTCAACTAAGACATAATAAAGAGAGTTTTAAATCTTGCTTGGGCATGGTAACGTCAGCATCTGCTCCATCCTCGATTTTAACCAATTCCGTTGTTTTATTTTCTTTCAGCAAGGTCATATTAAGACTTGAGAACAAACTGATAAAAGTTACAATAAATGAATTGCACAAAAAAGGCTTGTCAATTCTGTACCCTAGCAGATCATAAATTTTGAATGTAATAGCTGCTCGAATAGTTGGTGCTCCAATATCTTTGCATTATATGGGATAAAAGGAAGAGACACATTTTACAGCATTTCCTGCTCTAAAAGCTTTTCCTTCACACTTTGTATTGTAATATTCATCACTAAATTAAACATGTTGACTTCGAATAGCTGCATCTTATCTAAAATAGCCTCTTCCTGGGATTGGTCATCATCAAGCTTTTGTCGATGCAGGCTTTTTCTTTGCAATGCAGTACCAATTTCCAAAGTCGAATGCTTCAATGCTTCATTCATTGTAGCACAATAATGTTTGGCTTTCATATCAACGATCTTGAAAATACTAAATATGCCATTGGTTGGTTCCTTAATCCCCTGTGCTTAAAGCAACTCTAACCCGTTTTTTCTGCAGATACAAGGATAGAGGGGTTGCGATACTGCAAATTCTTAAAGAAATAAAAGCAGTTAGGAACGTTTCAAATTTCTGAAAAAGAATCATTAGAACCTTAGCTTCACGGCCAGTTGATTCTTGGAATAAGTTATTGTAAATTTTCTCGAGTGTCAACAGCAATTTAGCATAAAGGGCTGTGTCTGGTTTTGAACTCTTACCATTCATTAATGTCAGAACTTGCGAGGAAAAAAGCCACCTAATTCTCCCAATAACTCTTCTTGAAGGTTTACTTGCTTTACCTAAAATTTCTTTACAAGCACATATTCGCCTGTAAGCTTACTTGTTAACTGTTAAAGGCTTTTCCAGAACCCCAAAGAGAGTTGTTGCAAGTGTGCTTGATATATGCAGCATTACTTAGAATCAGATTCAGAGACTGACCTTAAAACCAAATATGTACGTCTAGATGAGCAATATCTTAAGTCTTCTACAGCACCAACTTTGGAAGTACCATTCACATTTGTTGCCTCATCAAAGGAGCTTGTCACACACCTAATGTCTAGATTGTGTTTCCTTAAGGTATTTTTTGGTATTAAGGAAAGAGACTTTTCACTGGGGAATGGTGCTTTTCTGAATGAAAGCTTTCTTTCATAAACTCTACCATCGTAAAAATTTTGAAAAACAATGGAGCCCTGATTTTGAGCTGAGCACAAAAATACAAAAATGAGAGTTAACTTTGGTAAAGAATTCATCGAAAGAACGATCTTTGAAAAAGCAAACTTTTCCGGTATATTTTCAGTTGTGAAGGATACCACACAACGCATCAGCCTTGAATACCTTAAGGATACCACACATGGCATCAGCCTTGTCCGGTATCCTTCACAACTGAAAATACACCTGAAAAGTTTGCTTTTTCAAAGATCGTTCTTTCGATGAATTCTTTAACAAAGTTAACTCTCAGTTTTGTATTTTTGTGACTTAAAAATACCACTAACAGTCCCCTACCATGATCGCAATGCTGTGTACCATCCTCAGTATTAGATACTGGTTTCGTACCTGCTGGATTTTTTTTGTCCATTGGATTGTAAAGCTTCTCGTATAACTTGAAGAAAAAAGGTTTTTAAGTTCAAGGTAGTTGCCATGAGTTACAATGTCATCTTTCATTTCATAAGCTACTCATTGCAAGCCTTTGTTTTCCGGCAAACAAAATGATACGTACCTATCACTGGACGAACTGTCTTTTTCTTTCTGTATTCTTTTAGTTGCAGAAAGATCTACCATTGTATTATGATGATAATTTGTTCAGTAGACATTGTGTTACGTGGTCAAAGTAAGGTAAACTATTCTCGTTTGTGAAAGATAATTGCGCGTTATCATGCATTACCATGATTTTAATGATGTCAATATTGAGTGTGGGAAGTTTTCTGCTATTTTTAGAAAGTTCAGAGCACAATCGTACTTTCTAGAATGTTTATTAGAAATAACATTTAGGTTTAAATAAGCTCAAAAGATTGAGCAAAAGTCAATTTGAACGTTGAATATACACGACGATATTTTGTAATTAAAGTAACAGTCGAATAGTTTGAGAAGTATTTTCTAGACTTTGTTCTTAGTTGAAATCAGATTTTCCATGTAGTTAATATTCAAAACGTTACTCTATTGCCAATAGAGATTTAAAGATACAGTAGGACTGCAACATGCTGCTTATTTATTTATTCATTTACTATAGAATATTTTAAGAAGGTAATACAGTTCAGTTATATTTTAAAGTAAAGTGCTATCAATGTGTTTGTGTCTTTACAAGATGTCAATAAAACTGTCTCCTTGAATCTTGTATAATAGAAAGACATGTTATCTTTTTATAACAGAAAAAGATCCTTCGACTTCTTGATTTCTTTGATGCACCTGGGTGAAACTGATAAAACAAATGGCAATCGTGGGTAACATTTCAAAAAGCCTTCCACTTGGCTTGGAATTGGGTTTTAACGATTTCAATATGGATTCTCCGCTTCGTTTCATATGAAATCTCTTGAAACCTCTGATCGATTTTTACACTTTAAATTGGTATTTATGTATCCCCTAGCTCAGACCATTAGAGTCTGCTTGAAAAAGCTCTTCTCTTTAAGCCTGGATGCCTACATTCACCCAGTTGTTTTATATGGACTTGACTGTTTCAACTGGACCTCATTGTTATGTAAGAAAATTGAGACCTTTCAAAACAATATGGTGAAGATTACGGCAAATAAGACACTCCTTGATAAAGTAAAGATAGATAATCTGAGAGAAACAATATGATTGAAGCCCTGGACATGTACAATCAAAAGTAGAGTTTTGAAGTTATATGGGCATATGAAACGCTTGCAAAAAGGTCTGTCGAAAATATGTGTGAAAGGAATGATCTCAGGAAAAAGGACCAGAGGCCACCCACAAACTCGTTGGATGGACAATATAAGAAAATGGTCTGGTCTCACCATTCAAGAATCAAATTAATCCACGAGAAACAGGAAAATTTGGAGAAGAATAATCCATGTTGGTGTGCAATCCTCCACAGGCTAAGGAAACGTTTAAAAAAGAATTAGGCCTGGTTCTCTGCTTCCCTAATTATCTCAGAGTTAGTATTTTGCTACCGAGAGTTGGGCCAACTTGACCAGTATTAAACATGTCAAATTGCTAATAGTATCAAGAAAAGTTTACTCAATTTAAGTCAGGAATAAAGACTATTACAGAAAATGCAAACTGAACATTTTCCTTTTTGGTGACACTTTTGTCTCATAGACGGAATATGGCTTGCCTTAGTTCTTTCTTTAGATAGTATCATGGGAAGTATTCTGATGAGCTTTCCTTCTTAGCACAACCTCAGGGTGTGACATATCCTGTGAGTTGTTTCTCTCAACATCTTCATCTTCACACAGTTGTTGCTCGTTGAAATAAATACTTCCATGATTGTAGTTTTTACCTCGGACTGAAAAATTGTGGAAATCTTTGGGTTCTGCATGCTTTTCAAACTCGTATTACTTTAATGTTTTTAAGTCTAAGGTTAACTCTTATCTCTCAGCTTAACCTTCTTGTTTTTTTGTTACTTTTGTTTTTGTTTCATTATTTGTCATTTCCTGTTAGTTCCATACGCTTAGTGGCATTATGACTTGTATGTTTCTTTTCCATTAAAAAAAGACATTAACCTTTATGCCTACACGTTTTTGTGAGAAACTCAATAGTTCTTTTTCGTGGTAACAGACACATTCCCAGATGACTAAAAACTGAGCTTTTCACACTTTATAAAACGAGATGAAGCTATATTAGCAAAGATACCAATTAGACGTCACTGTTAATAGTCACTGTTCCTGTTCTTTTGTGACAATGACATGTACATGCTCAAATGTGTTTTTCGTGATGATCAAGGCCATGATAATTGCAAATAAAGCGGAAATCTAACTAGGCTTGCACTTTCATCCCCGTTTTAAAGTCCCGTTTTCCAATACAGATATTGACATGGATATTGATGGACCAACCTGGTTCGAGGATAACTTTAAAATGCATTAATGAATGATGACAAACAATTCTAGTTCCCACTTCTCCTCCTGCCTTCTTTTACACACCACAATTAACCTTTTTTCTTCAATTTTAAAGGCTTTCTCTCCAGAAATATGTGCAAAAATTTTTAACACTGAAGAAACGTCAAAAAGGAAAATACAGATCGGACTGTCGTCATCCAATTATCGGTTCCTTACAGTTTGCATGAGTTATAAAAATTCAAATTGCAAACATGGTCGTTTTAATGAACGGACAAAACCGTAGATGATGGGTGTTTCATGATGGATTGTAAGTCAACTCTCTCTAACTGGAACCACTAGGCTCCTTCGTAATTTTGCCTCAAATGTTGCTGGTGGCAACGTTTTGATCGTAGAAACATTTGCATCTAGCTATAATTTTCATTTTTTCTCTGTTTCAGAAAACGAAAGTAAAGATCCTTGATTAAACTGTTAAGTAAAATTCTGAAATATTTGCTCAGAATTTTCTGACTGCAGTTTAGATTTCTCACTTAACAGATATCAATGGAAGAGGGGAAATCTTCACCCGTCAAAAGTGCGAGAATTCTCTCTTCGAATGGCTTCAATGACGATGTTTATTATTTCACTTTGGATGTTTTTATTTCCATCGGAAATTAAAAAAAACGTGAAAACCTTGGGTCATGTGTCCAGGATTGAAACCCGGACAGTTGTTACAACGCAATGTATTTTCAATTACAGGAATTCGATCAAGGCTAAAGTTTTGCTATAAATTTAGTTTGTACAGACAATATGCCGAAAAAACAATTCGAGCCTCTTTTTCTATATGTATATATATATGATAAACAGTTTTTCCTTTTTTATATACTTCGCAATTTTACTGATGAAGATAGTAACAATAGGTGACAGAATATGAATAAAACAATTCGTTTTTTGTCGTTTCCTTATTTTAATAATTACGTAATAAAAGTATTTGTAATCTTTATTATTATTATTATTATTATTCTTTTTAGTAGTAGTAGTAGTAGTAGTAGTAGTAATAGTAGTAGTAGTAGTATTGAGGTGTTCTTTATTCTCTTAGTTAAACTAATGGTGCCAGATCCAATGTATGGGCCTGAGGTGCTATCACGGTATTGCTTAATTTATCGACAATACTCTTTTTAGGTTGCGTGCAGTTACCATGAGTACAATCTTCTACGTTTCGCTGGGTTGTATTTGCTTACTTTTCAATTCCTTTCTTAACAGGACCAGGGTTTGCACCCGGGGAATTTTCGGGGAAACATGGCTAATTTTGATTCCTCGATATTCGGGGAATTTTTCATTTTTCCCTGAAAAATTGAAAAATTATTTCTGGAACTAACTTGATGTTTTAGGCGATTTGTTGTTGTTGTTGTTGTTTTCCATCTGGAAACTCGCTTCTCAGTTTCTCTCTTTCGGGCGCACTTTGCTCAGTTACGATATTTTTCGCCAAAGGATTGTAAACAAAAGTGAAAAGGTCGGATTTAGAATTTCTCGATGTGAGTTAAAGCCTCAGACCTCCTGTTTGGCAGCATTTCTAATGCTCTAAATACACTACCAAAACTAAGTGCAAGTTGAGTTCCAAGATTTACAAAGCTTTGGGAACTACCAAAGGTTTGCTTGACCATCTTAGAGGAAAATACAATTTGGATTTGGAATCAGAACAAGCAGCTAGACCAGCAGGACCACCAAAGAAACCACGAAAAATTACGTCGTTTTTGGAATAGAAAGATGAATTTTTGCTTGATTTTCGTGTTGGTTGACTTTCTGCAGTGAATTTATTCAGTTTTCATGCGATTTCAACTAGTCAAGACATTAGAGATCGTTTCAAAGCTTTAAAACGTAGATTACCTGAAAGTCCCAATGGTATCAAACTTTGTCTAGAACGAGAATACGAACGTGTCAAAGCAGACATGACGTCAAAGATTACAGAGATGAAACAAGATGGCATGAGGTTCAGCTATACTACCGATGAATGGACATCAAATAGAAATCGACAATATTTGAACATAAATCTGCATTTTTCTGAAGGCTATTTTTGACTTGGACTTGTACGAATTGTAGTATCTATGCCTACAGATGTTTTAAGACAGTGTTTGAAGCTAGGCTAGCAGAATTTGGATTGGATGTGCAACAGGATATAGTTGGTGGTACCTCTGATGAAGCTGCACTGATGATACGTTTTGGTAAAGCAATGCAGTCACTGCTACATTTTCTCTGCTATGCTCATGGAATAAATCTCGCTGTCAATGATGTACTTCAAGTGAAGAAAAAAAAGGAAAAGGCTAGCTCTAGTTTGGATGAGAAGGAATCTTTAGAAGAAACGTTGGAAAATTTGGAATATTCTGATAATGTCATGGACCATGAGGATTCTAGGCTAGCTTTTGAAACAATGGAGGACATTGGCAATGATGAAAATCTCAATCCAGATTTTAAAAATGACATTGTGATGATCAGAAAAATAGTGAAAACTTTCCAAAAATCTCCTGTGAAAAATGATTCTTTTTTGGAAGCTATTTTGAAAAAAGACCTGGGACACGAGTTAAACCTTATTTTGGACTGTCCAACTCGTTGGAATAGTCTGAATGACATGATTCAGAGATTCCTTAGGATGTACAAGCAATCGAAGATGGCTTTGGTGCACATGGACTTTGAATTTCAGTTCACTGATTATGACATATCTAGACTAGAAGATCTTAGCAATGCCTTGAATGTTGTAAAATCTGCTAGCCTAGCCTTATACATAAAGGGTGCAAATCTTTTAACAGCAGGAACTATCATTGAAACAACATTGAAAGAGCTTGAAAAACAAAATTCTCTTATTAGTATGAAATTACATGAAACCCTTACTAAAAGAATTTTAGAAAGAAAAGATACTCAAGCTGCAAGTTTGATTTTTTATTTACATGTTCCATGCTTTATTACCAAGAAAAAAGATTTCTTTGGATTCAAAATTGAACGAAATTCAATTCTAGATCTAGCAGCAAAACTTCAAAAGCGACTTTTTTCTGTTGTTGTTGGAAATAATGATGAAGAAAGTGATACTGAAGCTAGCACTAGCCAAGAAGAGGAGACAGAAAACTTGCCATTTGACGAACAACTTGACTTGGCACTTCAAAAAGCAAAACAAAGTACAAAATCTAATGCTAGATTAGAACTAGAAGTGAAACCACCTGTAGTCAAAGCTGAAATGCAGCTTTATGGCCTTAAGACTACCACTCAAAGGCCTCCTAATCTAGATTTGATTTACAAGTCACTTTTGACTATTGCAGCATCAAGTGCGGAGCCGGAGCGGTGCTTTTCTTCTGCTAGCTTATTTAATACTAAAATTAGAATCAGACTGGGCGATTCTACCCTTAACACTCTTGTATTTCTACGTGATTTCTACAGAAAATAGAAAGATTCTATGTAAAGAGGTGAAATACACAAAAACTTTAAGCAAAATCCCATTTATCTGGTTTTTCGGAAAATTTCGGGAAAAACTCAGGGAATCTGTCAAATTCCCCGAAATTCTCCGTTACCCGAAAATATTTTTCAATCGGAGAAAATGCAAACCCTAAACAAGACCTAAGGCTTTGGTTATGACTGGCGATTCCTCTGTTTCCATGCTCCATATCTTTGGAACTTCTATATTTAGATCTTTGTATTTTGCATATTGCATTACTATTTATTTACATTTTTTATCATTATCATTATATCATTGTTAAAACACATATTTTTTACAGGTCTATTCATTAGACTTTTGCAACCAACGAAGGACCTGGTTGAAGAATAGGAAGAAAAGAAAAGAGTGTACAACCAAAGGTGCAATTCTCCCTCAATTTGGGGGCAGGGGGTGATCTCTGGCGAAATCAGAATTACCCATGTAAAGTTTGTATTTTATCGAGATGGGTAGGGCCTGGGGCGAAATCTCAAGAACCTAAACAGTTCAACTTATGAGATTAAAATGGCTTTAAAACTTACCATAATGATGAATTTAACAAAAATTACATTTAATTATTATGAGAAATATCAGGTTTATCTGGAAATTGAAATAAAAAGTGAAATTTATATTCCTTATTACAATGTCCTTGAACTTTTAAAATCTGTCTTAATTGATTTTAAGCATTTTGTGATTCTTGGTATTATTTTATTGACTGAATGTTATACGTTAATTTTTGGGATACACTGAGTCGACAACTTCTGTGGGAAGTTGTCGACTCAGTGAAATTTTGAAATTATTGGGGCGAAAGTGTTTTTAAAAGGGTATCTTAAAAAATGGTTGAAAAATGCTGAAATTTCACAAGTATACCCCTCTTAGCTAGCTTGTTATCTACCTACCTACCTACCTACCTACCGGCCTATCTATCGACCTATATATCTATCTATCTAAATGTAAATAAATGAATAAAAAAAAGATGAAAAAGTTTATAAAGAATATTGCTAACTCGACTAAAAATGTTTACCTGAAAAGCAAATTGAAATAATTTTACTGCACTTTACTATTTCAAATTTACTGTACAATGAAACATAATATACGTTAAAATCTTTCCTTTTTATATCAAATATTCGCTTTATGGATGAGGTAGTTTGTGACGAAATTAACGGTGATGTCGATATGTGGTTTTATACATTTTGTCAAAGTTTTCATTTAATGAAAGTGCGCTAAGAAAAATAGTTCCTAAGTATTTGTAGCTATCACAGGTTGAATACATTTTGTTAGCCTCTGGAAAGTTCCAAAAAGCACCGACTCTATTTTGGCTTTTTTGTGGTTTATCACAAGTTGGTTGATCTTGAAATAGGAGCGAATGTTTCTTAAAGTCTTGGTTTATTTCACTTTCAATATGTTGTTTCTTTTTTTTCTTTTTCAAAGATGAGAGTATCGTCAGCAATGTCTAGTTTGGTCCAGTTTGAATGCTGGAGAAATTTCTCAAAGTCGTAGAAGTAATTTTAAAACAGCAAGTGGTCCAACATGGAACCTTGGGGGGCATCAAATGTAATGTTCACCATTTCCGATTTACAATTTGCGACTGTACAGAACTGTTTCCTATTAAACATTTAGTCAAAAAAACAACTATGTTCAACTTATTTTACTCGATACCTTTTCAGTTTTTAGAATAGAATGACCTAACGCATCGAACGCTTTAAATATGTTGATACATAATACATCAACAAGATTGTCGTTATCAGAAGCTTTCATAATGTTATCTGTCAAGAGTATGGGTGACAGGTCTGTTGATCTTTGTTTTCTGTAGCCAAACTGGTGTTTTCCCTGGAGGATATTGTTAAGATGTGTGATCAGTTGTCTATGTACCGTTTTTTCCCAGAATTTTTGAAAGTAAAGGAAGCACTGAGATGGGTCGAAAGTTGTTACAGTCATCCTTATTTCCACTTTTGGGTATCGATATTACCACGGCAACTTTTCTTGCATTGGGTACCACACCAATAGTTAATGACAAGTTTATTATAAAGGTTAACGGGCCGGATATTGCTGAAGGGTCATGTTTTTAGATTCCTGGAGGCAATCATCCTACCCAGCAGCCTTGTTTCGTTTCAAACTTTTAAGTTCGTTCTCGACGAAAATGCGAATGACGTATTCAAACTTCAACAAATCTTTGGTCTCAGGTTGAGGTGGTGTTTTTTCCCTAACAAAGTCACAGTCTCAGGTTGAGGTGGTGTTTTTTCCCTAACAAAGTCACAGAATAGAAATGCTTATTCTTCAAATTACTGACCACATTTGTGAAAAATTTACTAAAAGCTTGCTTTTTGTGGCAATAATTTCCTTGTCAAATCTTTTGTATTAGTTTTGAGATAAGACATGGGGAAGTAATTCTTTTTTATATTTTCTACATGCGAGTTTCAAACGGCAAGGCCCTATATCAGAGGCGGATCTGTTGCTCGTGGAGGGGGTTTCCATTTTTTTTTGAAAAAGAGCACACTTTCGCGAAGAAACGCAACAGATAATTTAAAAAGGAGTATAATGAAAAAGATAAAGAGTGGAATAAAAGATGCACACAACAAAACAATTAAATCAAAAAACTCAATTGTACAAGCTCTTGCATTTCAATAGTCTTAGATTTAAGAACCACATCCATAAAAAGCACACGAACAATTCAAAGAATACTAATATATTTAATCAGTAATCAATAAATCAGTGATCATCATTTAAATACATGATCAACACAAACTACTCTTAATACTTATAGATCTTATCACAAACAATAAATACATCATCAGAGAACGGATGTTAGAGAACAAGATGACGTTTTTTTGGTGATCAGATTGCTTCGTACTGAGCGGTTATGTACTTAATATTTTCGTGCCAAGACAAACACCCTTTTTTTTAGCCAGCCAGCCAGGAAGGAGGGTCCAGAAACCCCTTCCTGTCCGCCTCTGTTATATGAGAATAATTTATGTTACAATTTTGACGATGAATCACTGACTTTACGATAGAATGCCTCCAAATAAAAAGTCAATAATTTTTTTGCATGTTAAAATATTTTGTCCCTTGTCCAAAATTTGGGAGACTTTAGTTCTTAGCCTCCCCGTTAACCACATCCCTGATAATGGGAATAAGTTGAACATAAACGTTATAAAGATGAAAACAGTATAAATAAAACTGTCGAACTCAATGGCGATCTAAAAAATAAAATCCTCTAAAACGCGTTTAAATCTACATGGCAATGTTTGTTTTCTAAACTTTCCTGGGAGCCTATTGAAAAGAATAGCTCCTTGGGCGGAAAGGATTCTTCTTCCAGCCTCCATTTTGGTTTTTGGGAGAATTGAATTAGTGTCTCACTGTTATCTTAAGGAGAGAAAGAATTTTTACTTTAAATCAACTAACTCATTTTTCAAATACCATGGAGGTATTTAAAAACTTCTTTGACGTTTGGCACGATCAATTTCATTAAAAACGAATATAATCTGTTTCATCTTCCCCTTTCGATAAAACTTTTTTTAAAACAGGGGAAATAGTCCTGCCGTGACCAGGATTCGAACCTGGGTTATTGCGGCCACAACGCAATGTACTGACCACTATACGATCACGGCCTTAGTACCCTGAAGGTTTACTTTTGTACATGTAAGTTGCCGACAAAAGTAGTTGCGTAATTTCAAGCCATGATGGTATAATTTTTGATTGCCAAGCCACCTGCAAAGCCAAGAGAAAAATGACCTTGTTGCAGAACACTTGCTCCACAAGTGAACAGGTTTTTAAGGAAAATGTTATCTGTTCTTTAGGATATAGTAAACTAATTTTTTAAAAATATTATGAATAAAAACACCTGAAATTTTGTAAATATTCAAGCTCTCTGGGACTTAATTTTTCGTAACCAAAACAACAGTTGTTCTCCTTTGAGTAGCATTAACATCACTTTAATATTAATTTCTCGGAGACCAGACAAGAAGTGGACAAGAGATTAGAACAAGTGCAACTGAGTACATTTTCAAGAACTCGACTTTTAATCGTACCTACCCGTAGTTTATTTTGTTGTGGCAATCATTTTCTTTTTGTTTTAACGTCATTTTCCCCAGTAATTGGAGCTCAGGCGGTGCCCTTCTTTAGGGCCTTGTATTGTAGCAATCGGGTCCTGGGCATGGCGTTAAAATGCATCCGGTTGTGGAGTTGTGGAGGTCACTCAAACAAATGTTCTGTTAACAACGTAAAGGGGGTTGGTGAATCAGTTCCAAATTCCTCGTTTGGCAGGGTCAGCCATGTGCAGCAGGTGGCTCCATGTCGTCATCATGCGCCTGCTCGCAAAAACAATAAGAAGCCAAAACGAATAGCTACATGGAACGTTAGAATACTACTACAAAAAGGAAAGCTAGATTAGAATGAAATTTAACATCTTAGGGCTTGCTGAAGTAAGATGGAAAGAGGCAGATTCCATAAAAGTAGGAAATGAAACCCCTATATATTNATGCATCCGGTTGTGGAGTTGTGGAGGTCACTCAAACAAATGTTCTGTTAACAACGTAAAGGGGGTTGGTGAATCAGTTCCAAATTCCTCGTTTGGCAGGGTCAGCCATGTGCAGCAGGTGGCTCCATGTCGTCATCATGCGCCTGCTCGCAAAAACAATAAGAAGCCAAAACGAATAGCTACATGGAACGTTAGAATACTACTACAAAAAGGAAAGCTAGATTAGAATGAAATTTAACATCTTAGGGCTTGCTGAAGTAAGATGGAAAGAGGCAGATTCCATAAAAGTAGGAAATGAAACCCCTATATATTCAGGAGGACATAATCATGAAAGAGGTGTAGAGATCTTTGACGAAACAACAACGAAAAGTCTAAAAAGTTGGTGTCCAGTTTCTTTCGTTGCTAAAGTTGAGGCCAAACCACTAAATCTGGGCATAATTCAAATACATGCACCAACGAAGAAGTAGAGAAGTTTTATGCAAAAAGAGAGAATGCTAAGAGTGTAGAAGGGTGGAGTATTATTTAGAGACTTAGTTGACTGGGTCAGAGCCTGAGAAAAAGATCAGAACAGGAGGTAAACAAGATGGTAGACTGTTGATATTTTGGATTTATTGTTGTAAGTGAATGGAAATGGTAATTTTCAGTTCTTTTAATTCTTGTGTTTTTGTTGGCTGGATTCACTATATGACAAGAGTTATCTGAAATCCCAGGACATCGTGATAATAATGGGAGATTTCAACGCCAAAGTAGGAGATGAAAGGGTAGATGGTGGTATTGGGCCATTTTTTCCATTAGTGCTAGTTTTTCTTGATTGGACGTTATTTATTGACAGTTCGAAAAGAAGCCTGTAATGTGTTCTTCTGCAGATTACTAATGTTTATGGATCAATACCGATTGACCATTCTACAACCCTTAAAGAAATATATAATGCAATAAAAATTGTATTGCTGCACAGGCTGCCCCTATCTGAAAAAAATTTTGTTTCTAGATCAGAAAAAATTGAGTATCATACAGAGGTCATTGTTAATCCTGAATGTCCAAGATATTGTTTTTAATATGGTAAAAATTTGTGTTTTCGAGATTTTCTTGAATGTTCTGAATCAGCAACGTCACGTTTCAAATTCCAGGAATAATCTGCCATCATTTTTATGTCCCATCATCGTTGGTGTCTCTCCTCCATTACCTTTTTATCTTGATGGAATGGCTTGCCTTGTCTATCGCTAACATCACCGAGGCTTTCCAAAAATCGATCCAGGTCGCTATGAAGAAAATGTAATTTGAGGCTCATGTTGATACCAAGAATGCTGAACTTTTCAAGCATGTTGTTTACAATTTCTATGAAGTTGTCAGCTATATAGTTTCCAAGGAAGTTCTTAACAACCTCTACAAATGATAAGCATGCAGCTAACTCCATTTCATTCAAAGAGTCAAAAAAATTTTTATCTATCATTTACTGTCGAATCTGGGGTCCATCAAATATACCAGCTTTTAACGTCTTATTACTTAGGCTAGGAAAACTCCTACAAATATACTGAAAACAATAACCACCTTTATCCAGTGCTTTAACAAATTGTTTCATAAGCCCCACTACACGTGGTGCCAATTGCTGAACAATAACATTTTTCTCCAACAATAAGTCAATCTCTTACTGGCCAGTACTTTTTAGTACAGTAATCTGCTTTATCCCTACTGTCCCAAAAAAAAGAAAACATGGGTACTTCGTGTTACCACTTTGTTGCTCAAGCAAGAAGTTCACCAACTTTTAATCTACACGTATCATCCATTGGTGGCCGTTATATTTGATATGCTGCAATACAATTTTTATTGCATCATATTTTTTTAAAGGGTTGTATAATGACCAATCGGTATAATCTCTAATCAGCGGAAGAGTATTCCGTAAAACCTAATTTCATCAGCACACCACGAACATCTTTGCAGAAAACCAAGTTACGTTGATCGTCAAAAAACGGCACAAATTCTTTATCACGTGTTCTTTGAAAAGTAAAAAAAAAAAGATTTTAGTACCATTTTGTAAAAGATTTAGGTCTTTTAGCCGTGATGCCAATACTTCAGAAGATACCTTGGATAAACTAAGGTCCCTTATCAAGTCACTCAGACCCTGCTGATCAAATAGTACTGGTATGGAAGAGCATGCAAAGTCGTCGTCAACATCAACATCAATAAGTTCTTGGTAATCATATTGTTCCTTGTCTGAATGTTCATCAGTGGAGAGATCAGGCAGCTCATGAAACTCAGGAATAGGAATAGCAGCACTATGAGCTATTGGTCAAATTGCTGACAGAAAACTTTTGTAACTCAAAGATCTTCACTTCTTGTTATCTACCCCTGTCAGATTTATTGAACAGAAGTAACAGTCGTCAACATGATTTGCAGGCTCCCTTCAAACCTTTAGCATCCCAAATCCCATCGACCGTCTGGCTCCACTTGTCCATTGTCTCAAACGTTAAACACATGTCTTCCAAACAACATGAGGATCCCATGTTTGTTTTGGCCTGCTAGGCTTTATTCCAAAATATGCTTAATCCGCTTTTCGTTCAAAGTCTGTGAAAGACTGTCTGTTGTCTACAGTTTCGTATTCACTACAAATGTAACAAAAGCGATCAGGATGACGTTGGCAGGGTCTCGATGTCATTATTTATCTTCACAACTAAAAAATAACAGAAATTATCGGAATCACACTTTAAATCCATCATGAGAACACAGGTGGCACCTTGAATGAATTCACCTGATCAAAATCAACTCTCCGCCATCAAAAGTGTTGAAAGCGAAAATTGATCTGTGCAAGTAATTATTTTGTAATTGAATTATAATTGAACATTTTTCATGCCCACCAGACAAATTGCGGACATCACAAGAAATTTGATATGAGCAAACAAGCATTCTCCTCCCAAGCGCGAGTTAATACTTAATGACCATGTCAAAGACATCAAAGCCACAAATTAACACCACTAAAAATACCATGGCCCAAAGACCTCTGTGACCTGTCTGTGACCTGATATATTGCAAAACACTTTCTGCATTTGAAACCAAGTGCACACGATATCCAAATCTGCTGAAAATTTTAACATGCTTGCAGGAAAAAGGCAATTTACAGAAATTTTCCTTTTTAAAGCATACTACAGATCCGAAGAAAGTGGAGTTATAAAGCGGTTATGCGTATGGCAAATTACAGCAGATTACTTATCAATACGATCCATGACAGGCAATTAAAGTTCTTTGGAAATATAATGGGAGCTGATGGGATCGAAAGAAGCTTAATGCTTGGAAAAATTATAGGAAAAAAGAGCAGAGGAAGACCAAGAACAAAGTTCACGGATAATCTCAGCAGGATCACAAGACGTAGAACTTTGGATCTCATCAGAATGACCGAAAGCAGAGAGAACTGGAGAGCCATGGTCATCGATGTCTGCGCGAACAGAACTGATACCTGAAGAGAGAGAGAGAGAGAGAGAGAGAGAGAGAGAGAGAGAGAGAGAGAGAGAGAGAGAGAGAGAGAGAGAGAGAGAGAGAGAGAGAGAGAGAGTTAGAGAGGGAGAGAGGGAGAGAGGGAGAGAGATAGACATACAGATAGAGATAGAGATAGAGATAATGATAGAGATAGAGATAGAGATAGAGATAGAGATACAGGTAGAGTTAAAGATAGCGATAAATATAGAGATAGAAATAGAGATAGACACAAAGATAGAAATAAAGAAAGAGATAGAGATAAGGATAGTGATACAGATAAAGATAGTGGTCAGGATAGAGATAGAGGTAGGGATAGAGATAGAAAAAGAGATAGAGATAGAAATTTAGATAGTGATAAAGATAGAGATAGATATAGCGACAGAGATAGAGATAGAGATAGCGACAGAGATAGAGATAGAGATAGAGATAGAGATAGAGATAGAGAAAGAGAGAGAGAGAGAGAGAGAGAGAGAAAGAGAGACGGACAGACAGAGAAAGAGTGGGAGAGAGAGAGTGATGGAGAGAGAGATGAGAGAGGGAGAGAGAGAGAGGGAGAGAGAGAGAGAGAGGGAGAGAGAGAGAGAGAGAGGGAGAGAGAGAGCGAGAGAAAGAGAGAGGGAGAGAGAGAGAGAGCGAGAGAGAGAGAGAGAGAGAGAGCGCGAGAGAGAGGGAGAGAGAGAGAGAGAGAGTGAGAGAGAGAGAGAGAGAGAGAGAGAGAGAGAGGGAGAGAGAGGCACATCGAGAAGAAGTATGATTAGAATGTTCTTCTTCTCACTTTCCTTGTAGTCACATGCCTCTATTTACTTCCTAGGTGTCTGAGAAGCTTGTCCACGAATAGGGCGTGTGTTCAAATCCCACATGTGACAATTTTTTTTATAATAAAAAAAATATATATGTAAGTATATTTTCTTGACCGAACTTTACATTTACAGTCTACTTCACCTAATGTTTTAGCTTCAAATCATAAGAAATAAGCATTACAATTATTTGTTGCAATTATTACCCCGCGCAACTCAGTGTTTTACTTGGAACTTCAGCAAAGACAACACAAGTACCACATTTCCACATTTCAACGTCAATTCGTTGAAGTTTGAAACAAATACGCAGTGGAAATGTGGAAGGAGGCGGGTCAAATTTGAAGTGGGGGTTTCATATCACATGCTGGTTGAGCGCAGTATCACAATTTCAAAAGAGTGCTGTTGAAAATTTAGAAAAAAGATGGTTGTGGTGTCAGATACTACCATACCAGGTTTTAGCCAAACTCATAACTCAGCTGAAGGCCCACCTCATCAGGTATAACTGTAAGTGATATATCAGTTCCAGTACCAGGACCTGCGAACGAGCCAGCAGGACAACTACCCCCTTGCTAATACCTAATGAACACTAACGGGAAAGTATTAGTAGGAGGGTCGTCTATTCCCAGTTAAAATAATTGAATTATAATTAAATATTGTTCATGTCCCCCTGACCGCATCCTGGACATCGCAAGACAACTAATATGTGCCAACGAGCATGCCTCTGCCAAGTGCAAGTTGACACTTGATGACCATGTCAAGGACATAAAATCCACAAATTAACACTAATAAAAATACCAGACAAAAGACTTCTGTGACCTGGTTGTGACGTGCTGTGTAAAAAAACACTTCACCACGTGAAGCCAAGTGCACATGGTGTCCAAATCTGCTGAAATGTTTAATGTGCTTGCAAAGTAAAGGCAAGTTACAGAAATTTTCACATTTGAGGTATGTCGCATATCAGAAAAATTAGAGCTTACCAAAAAAATAAATATGATTTTCGTAATCAGCACCCCAGAATTATCTGAAAACAGTCTTACCTTGCCAAGCCGAAAAATTGCGTTGACCAGTGACATGTCTGGAGTGTCTGCAGCTCTAAATTCTGGCGTTGCTGTTATATTGTTAAACTCATCTGAGGTAAAAATAACCGCAGGGGAAAATGAAAACACCTAGAAAGCCGAATCGAGTTTCCGAGCCTGAGAGCAAGCGCTTAAAACAAGGTATACATGGGATACATTCTAGAAGAGGGGTGGGGAATCTTTCAGGATAGCGGGGTAAATGTCAAATTTTTTCTTCAAGTTGGTCAACGGTAAAATAAAAAACATCGGAGATAGTCTAATAATGATAATACTTGTAAAAATTCAAAGCAGTCACAAATTTTATGCAAATTTAGTTAAACTAGACTAAACAAAATATAAATTAGTTAATAAATAAAAATTGTTTTACTTTACAAAGAAGTCAACGAGTGACAATATTTACAAAAAATGCTAATTGTTTGGACTTATGTTTCCGTGTTTCTAATGTGATATTTGGCATTGTTTTACGTCAATACGTTTATCGAAGTCTACTATAATTGAATGGCACTTACACCAGAATGCTGCGAGTAGCTTTAAACCTTGATTGGAGAGATCATCCGACCATTAAAGATACCTATGGGTCACTACCGAGAGTATCTGTCTCTCTTCAAGAAAGACGTCTTCGATTCGCAGGACACTCGTTCAGAAGTAAAGATGAGCTAGTCAGTGATGTCCTTCTATGGAGGCAATCACAAGGCCCAGATCGCAGAAGTCGTCCCACGAAAACCTACATAGACCAAATTGCTGATGACGCTGGTTGTTTGGCTGAGGATCTGCCAAGCCTCATGGAAGACAAGAGACCAGTGGAAAGCACGAGTCAAGAGAGTTCGAGTTATGAGCTCGACGCAGTAAAGTAAGGTATAATTGAAGAATGTCCAATCTTTCTCTGATTTCTCAAAATGAAGTCAGAGAATTTGGCCCACTGTTCTGTTTTGACGTGCTTCGTTTTTTTAAAAGAATTAATCACATCGGCAAGTGCTATCAAAGTAACTCACACATCTTGAAAATTCTTCATTTTCGTCAGACCCTCTTCCTTTACAAAATACAGCTGGTAAATGCGGAGCAAATGGACTTGTGAATGGGGATTTTTAAATTCAGAATTGCTTTGCATGTCAAGCAGTTCGAATTGGAAGGCATTTGGGTAATCGCTTGCATCTGCTCTGAATGAATGAGCAAATAACTGAAACATTTTTTAATGCCTCCTGAACTCTCCGAAACGCAATCCAATTTCTGCTAATATTTTCTTTATGTAGTTTGCGTACTTTTCAAAGTTCGTGGGGCAAATATTAAATCTTGATGTTAAAAACTCAAAATGAGAACTATTTTCTTAAAAAAATCTGTTCTAAAAGTAATTACAATTCGCTTTCAAAAGCCAACTGTTGATGAAACATCTTGTTATATAGCTGAACTTTGCCTTGCAACTTGATAGTAAGGTCGGGGAGATCCTGTGTTAAGTCTGTTAAAAATACAAGGTCATTAAGTCACTTGTTCTCGCTGAAAAACGAAATATCCTGCTCTTTTTCGGCCATAAATTTACAATTTTTTCCTCTTAGCAGCCGGATCATTTCAACGTTGCTGATCGATTCAACCAAAAAACATTAGTAAAAAAAACAACATTCCAAAATTCTGCTCCCAAATCAATCAATATTTCCTTAAACTGGCGGTGGCTGAGTGCACGGGAGCGAATGAAATTTACTGCTCACATATTTCATTACATCTTAGAATCCAAGAACTTTGCTTCACAAATTTTCTTGATGAATAATGCAGTGATTGAGAAGCTTATTGCATGCTTCAAATTCTATTCCTTCTAAAAATATTTTTTCGAAACTTTTTTGTTTGCCGACCATCGAGAGTGCCCCATCAGCTGTTATTCCGCATAATTTAGTCTTGTCAAGTTTATATTTTCCAGAGAGCTTTGGTGCCTCATCCTCTACATTCTTTTTAGTTGCTGTCCCTTTTAGATGACAAATATCTAGGAGTTCCTCTTCTGCGACCTCAAATTCATTGGTATTAGCTTGAATAAATACAGCGAGTTGCGATGTATCAGCATTATCTAGGCGCACACTGTCCGACTTGTTTTTTCAGTTGGCTTTCAATATCCTAGTTCATGTTTTCTATTCGTCTTATGATGGTGCGTCCAGAGAGGCTGATGTTATCCATATCCTTTTTCTTTTCTGGGCAAACTTCATCAACAAAAATAGTCAAGCAATCTTTTATGAGCTCTATCTCACTGAATGGCTTCCCTCTTGATGTAATCAGTTCTCCGATCTAGCAACTGACATTAATTGATGCCTCTCTATCTCTTTTGGTTGTAACAAAGACACTTTGCTAGGTTTCAGTGGATCTTTTGAAGCTGAAGTACTTACTATTCCTAATCTGGTCTTTATACTTCCCTAACTGTGTTGTGTGTTTCGTTTGATAATGTTTCTTCACGTTGTACTCTTTCATGACGACAACGGTCTTACTGCATATCAAGCAGAGAATCTTGTTGTGTCTCCCTACTACAAAGTAATCTTTTCCCCAGCTTTCCTTGAACGCCTGACACTCGGTGTCAACTTCTCTCTTCTTTGACATGTTTTCCTCTTGTACTCGTTCGAACAACCTTTGGATGAACTTCCAAAGAAAAGACTCCAGTTGCATTTAATTGCAACTTCTCTGAAATATTACGATATAAAGTTCGATTCTAAGCTGAAAAATCTTTTAATCATAATTTTTATCGAGGAAGTACAAATTATCAATCAATCAATGTTACAAACGTATTATACATAAATACAATTTTATCCAATGAGAAGCCAGAAAATACTTCACGCACTCAAGGCTGTGGCAGTGACTAATTTTCCAGGCATTTCCTTGTCACCCTTTCAATATGAGCTATTTACGTTGAAAAGTATATGATCACGAGATTAAGCTATTTAAACAGGCAGGGGTCTCATTAGCTTTGATATGTCAATAGCTTTTGTGACAGGAAACATTCTTTTTGAACTGACGTGTTTCAATCAGTATCTGCTGCCCCTGGGACGATCATCCTTGCCGAAGGAATGAAGGTTTTCGGAATATGATTCTATTAATTCGCAAGCCAAAAAAATCCATTCACTGGCTGGATTGTGATCATCTACCCCTAGGTTGTCCTTGGGTTGAAAATGAATTTTGGCTCTCTTGAGGAACACGCGAGAACATTAAGTTTGCATCTCCCATTTCCATTCCTAAATGAAACTATTAAGGGAAAATTACTGCAATTTGAGCATTAAAATTAGGGTGTTAGCGTTTGAGTTTGAACAGTTTAAAGTAGGTCACATATTTTTTAATTTGAGTGTGTTAAAAATGATTCCTTTATCATTGTTTCACATTTTACATCAAAGGCGTCTGATAAACAGTAACATTTGGTTTAAACTATGTGATGGGGTGGTTTATAATTGCAAATGTGCAACACGTCTTTGTTTGAGCTTAATGATTTATGTGCTCGTTAGATGCAAAAATATTTCTGTATCCTGAAAGATACTATCGATTGTTTGTTTTCTGAATTACATACATTCAAATCATTGGAAACGTTAACATTTACTTCTCTTGGGCAACATCTCACTGCTACCAACTACATGATAAACCTATGAATAAACGATTTTTGGTGTGTTAAAAACTTTTTAAAATGATTGTTCGCCGTATAGGTAGATTTTCTTTCATTAACACTTTTAAAGAATTTGAAAAAGAGTGCATTGAAATTTGTTACTTAACAACTGAAGGAAAAGTCATAACTATGCCTTGTTGAACAGCAAGTTATTTATATCAATACACAGCAGCGTTTCTTTTGGGTTTTGAAAGTTTACAATATTACTTAAAAATCTTAATTTTTCATGGAAAATTTGCTGGTCTGAACTATAGAGGATTGTATTAATTTTAGAGTTTTCTTCTTTATTTGTGCCTAGAATCGTACATAGAAAGTATGTCCCCTTAGAAGGAAAGATACGTAATCTACAACACACACACACACACGTTAGAAGTCACCGAATCAAAAAATAAAATAATAAGATAAGGGAGATTCTTTAACAACAACTGAAGCAAAAGTCATGACTAGGCCTTGTTGAACACAAAAGATACATGGATCAGTATACAGCAATGTTTCTTTTGGGTTTTGAAAGTATACAAAATTACTTTAAAAAACCTGTCACTTTTTCGGGGTGTTAAATTTCTTCTGGACTGAGCCTTTTGCAGAACAATTAGGTAGTTAAAGGACACAAGAATACTTCAGTAAGTGGAAGACATAGAACTATAGGTAAGACACAGGATGATAAGATACAACTTAGAATATTGAGACGATAATTACTGAAGCATTAGAGGAATTGCACGCAATCTTTGTAAAATTTAAAGACATCATATCAAGAACCAGAAACTTGGGCCGGAGGTGTGGATATGTGCACTGCAAATGATAATACATGGAGATTTGAGCACTAAAATCGACCATGCCTTGTAGACAAGTAGACAAATCGGACAAAACTGAACAAAACCCTGTAGTCTGGAATACACTATTAATTCCTTCGAAGGAGAGATACTGTCCATTTCATAAAAAAGTGATTTTCTACTGGACTTTAGTTCCAAGCTGAAGTTCAAAAGCTCTCTGGGAGACACATGGAGAAAAAAGTAATGAGAAGTTTCAGATACTGCTAAAATCAAATTTGAAGTCAGATGACTAAACGAACTGTTATCTAGTTGTTATTGAGTTACTTTTCATAATCATTGCCGCATAGAGTCGAATTGGTAACTAAGGAAAAAACAAGACTATAATCTTTGAAAAAACGTATTTGCATCGTTTCGCATAGACTTGAAACTTCATGAACTGTTTCAGTTTCACTACAGTAAAAAACGACACATTATTGCCGTGACCAGGATTCGAACCTGGGTTATTGCGGCCACAACGCAATGTACTAACCACTATACGATCACGGCCTACCACGACGTAACCAAATTTACGGGTTAATGGTTTTCCAATTAGAGTTTAAAAGTTAAGAAATGTCAAAGCATTTGGAAAAACACTTGTTTTTCAATAGAAAGCAGCACTTTTTGGTGCTACAGAACATCACATTGATAAATAATTTTCACCTTTTCTAAATAATATTCCAGTGCAGACTTACCTTTATGAATAGAAAAGTTGAGGAGCTGGTAATTCCTCTCAATGTACTACAGATCGAAATGCCGCCGGAAGTGATTCGTCTCTTGCCAATTCCATTGTTAGCTCTCTTCGTGGATCCTTATTGGAACAATCGTCTCGTAGTTTAAAGGTTTATTTTATCTAATCACTCTTCAAATGGTGTTTTTAAAGTGTTTTACGAGAAATCAGAAATAAACTCTTTATCTGATATTTAACTGCACGCTAAACCTGCAGGAGAATTTTGTGGTATTTTTCTTAAATCTGAGCCATTTTTCGGTTACCATGGTAAAACTTCCTCTGTTCTGCTGGTTGGAACAAATGTTATATATATTCATAAGTAATATTTCCTTTTTAGGTATCGTGTTCCATTTTCTTCCATTTGGCAACACTTAAAAATTATTATTTCAATTTCTTTCAGCATGTTTGGTATAGATTTACTTTTCTTATTTTTACTGCAGAAAATGACTTTCGCTATGTAGCCTTGGTCAAGGCCCGCGCCACCGGGGGGGCCGTGGCCCCCACTTTTTTGCAAAGTAAAAAAAAATTTCGCTAAAAAATTTTTTTACATTTTTTTCCCTAAATAACAAGATGTCTTTTTGTAGCATTTGTCTGCACTCTCTGCACGTGCCATATAAAAATGCTAACCCCTCTCTAAAAAGAAACAGCTGAACGTATTTGAAATAATGGATTTGTTTAAATAGTCTTGTTTTTTCAACATCTTCCTTTGGTAAGCGAAAAAATAATGTTCAAAGTGTGCGGTTATCCTAGAAAATAGAGCGCGCTTAATTTCATTTAAACAAAAGAATAAAACAATAGAAATATGACGCAACAGCCTTCTCTTCAAATCATTCTTCCAGCTGCTTCCAAAAAATCATCGACAGCTACTCGAATTTGCAGTCGCTCTGAGATCTTTGCCTTGCAGAAAATCTGACAAAGGAAGTTAGATCCAGAATTATTGGTTGCCAAGGCCAAATGAAGAGTTTTTCGTTTTTCTTTGGCTTATGTTAAGGACAGAGATTATTCAGTTTGACTTACAATCTGTCCAAAACTTTGCAGAAAGAAAGTATGTCAGCAGTAAGTGGCCACCGACTTGCAATGCTGACGAAAGAAACCGTGGATCATATGAGGTCAGAAGAAAATATCAAGCTGTTCTACGCGTCAGTTATCAAGAAAGCCTTGCTGAAATCAAATGTTGCACTTCCAACCTTGCTGCGCAAAAGAAAGAGGCCCAACTATTCGATATTAGTGTATGTCGAAGGTTACAAACAAGATTCTCCCGTACACCACCCCAAAACACCTGAAGACCATTATAGAGAGATTTATAATGAAGCCATCGATTCTGTCAGCCAAGCCTTGATGACAAGATTTGATCAAGAGAGATACAAAGCGTTTTCAGCTCTTGAGCAGCTACTTTTGAAAGGCATAGAAAGTAAATCGTACGACGCAGAGCTGACCGCATTGAATAAATTCTATCCTGGTGATGTTGATACCACCGCCATACCAGCAGAGTTAGAAATTCTGAAAACCATTTCAAAGGGAGAAAGCCCAACGAATGCAGCTGAAATCTTCGCAATACTAAAAGCAAGACAGAACGAAATGAAGCTCATGCCAAACGTCACCAAAATCACCAAACTTCTTCTCGTTAACGGTGCAACGACCGCAACACCTCAAAGATCCTTTTCTGCCGCACGAAGGTTGAAAACTTGGTTGCGTTCGACCATGAAACAGAAGAGGTTCAACTCACTGGCAATACTGAATACCTATAAGAATTTAACTGATAAAATTGATTTTGTCAAAGTAGGAAATTTTTTTGTTGATTCTCAAGAGATGCGATATAATTGTTTTGGAAAATTTGTTACGGAAGATGTCTAAAACTCTTACTTCATTTCTACGTTTTCTTTGCAAAGAAAAATCCATTATTTTTCGGCAAAGCAAAACAAAAAGGACGCGGTTTTAGCCAAATGAGACAGATAAAAATCGAAAATTCCCGACCGTTGGCGCAAACCATGGTTGCGCCTCCTTAGTCACTATATCGGCTGGCCCCCCTCACTTTCAAAATCAAGGCGCGGGCCCTGTTGGTGGGTGCTTTTGTTGCTGTAAACATGTTGGGGATAAAAAAGATGCTGGGGGCAAGGAGTTTCTAAACTTAATGTCAAAAAGGTAGTCGAAATGGGTAAATTTTTCTCTATCAATAATTAATTTAACCAAAGAACGTTCGCTTTTTATCCCCAAATATGATTAGATTCCTAACCAAAATCTCTCCTTTCAAAAAATTGTAGTGGTCAAGCAGAAAACAATTCGTTGGGGCAAAAAGGGCGTGGAAAGTTATGGATTTTTACTTTCGAGAAGCACAAGACGATTTCTAACAATTACTTTATACTGCAATAAAGGGGGCCATGCTTAACAATTGGTATGACTAAACTTCAAACACTTTCTACAGCACTTCAACTCTGTGGAATTTTGGTTTTTCGAAACATTTATCAGCAGCTTTCCAGTTCCAAAATAGTTAATTGACAGCCACTTGATTGGGATGTGTGGAATCAAATGGATTTCGTTTTGTATGGGAGGAGATCCAAGACACCTAGACACCCACACTTTGTGTATATGCACATAAAAAAATTCTGAAGCCTCTGATTGCTACAAGAACTGAAGCAGACAGAAATATAATAGTGACAGTAAAATAATATAAAACACTAAATCTCATTAAACATAAAAAGAAGCAGGCATAAAGAATAGATTTGGATACAGAATGCATGCTTCTTGACGTGGTCCTTCATCGCGAATTGATGGATGTTACGGATAGAGCAAGGTTGTTGTTGTGCGCTAAATCTGACTATAAATACAACTAAAGGAGATGAAAGGTAGAACTAGATGAATGCTTAAGCCCAAATCCGTTTGCAGTGTTAGTAAGGGCTATGGAGTAAAATTTGACATACCAATAGATTTTATCGTATTTAAGTCAACGTTTTGACGAAAAGCGTACAAGAGCACAAGTAATATGTTTAATTTGCTGTTTACGCTACAATTTTTAAGAGGTTGCAAAACTTTGTTTAATACGTATATTTAAAAATATGGGTAATCTCTCGATAACTGTTGCTACCATTCGTATGAACAATTTCAAAAAATTAGCTCCCTTGCAGACAAAAGCTTTATAACATCGATAATAATTGCAGATTTTCAAGGGATTAAACATCACCAAATAAATTACGAATTTGAGAGACATCGTTAAATCGAGCTAAAGATATACCGGAAAATAATTTGTGCAGCCATATATGACCTTACATTTGGTAGAAATAGTTCACTAACATTTCAAAGGAAAACATTAACTTTCCCAACTTAAGCGATCCGCAAATCATAAATTTCTCTGAACAGTTTGACAAGGCCTAACGATGACATACTTTGTGATAGCAGTTAATGAAAGATTGGAAGACGATGTCTGGTCTTATTCTGTTATACGTTGTCATCATTATTATCTCAAGAATATTCTTTATCACATGTCTTATTTAACTTATAGTTCTATGAAATTGTTACTGGCTTCGTAAAGTAAATTGCTGCTGGCTTCTTTAATAGAGCTATGAAGATGTATTTGCTGAGGTCTTCTGCGGTTTCATACACTTCATCTATGGCTTCAGTTATCTTACAAATACTCAAATGTTTTAGGGCTAAAAATAATTGCTTTAATTATTTGATCGGATCCTGTAGCCCTCTTTACTCTCATGTTCTCTAGAGCTGCTCTCTCTTCCCGTTGTTACCTGAAGGGCCTCTTCACCCTTGGTCGGCAAACATACAGGAGATTGTGTTTCGATGAAACGCCGCTGGTAGTCTTAGCTTATTTTTTAAATTTTCCTGTTATATGTGTTGTTCTCATTTCCAAAGTGTTTCCCAGTCCTTTCAAAATTCTGTTCCAGTCGCTCATGTCATACGTACCCCTCATATACACTTACTAGAAGAGGTACCTGACGCTACCCACGCCATTAGGTTAAATGATTAAAATAAGATCGAGTTTTTGCTATTACGAGAAAAAACATAATATTGAAATAAAAATCTGATTTGATTAGCCGCCATACTTTTGGTGTCGATCAGCAATGTTGTTAAATTTGATTTTCACTTTCAGCTTTTAACCTCTAAAACCGAGCCACAATGACGTCAATTATTAGCCTTACAGTCAACCCAAATAGTCATATCGAAAAATAACTGGTTGTGTTCAGCGCAAGTTCCCAACTTACTCTGACACCAAATTCAAGATTTCTGTGTCTACCTTAACTCAGCTTTTAGTGGTAGCTCTTTAGCTTGAGGGTATTGTCTAGTAAACAGTGTCGCCATCGCGTCGTTAAAAACAACTCCCATGACCATACTGATGGTCTGCGTCTGGGTGATGGTTTCGGATATCAAACTCTGTTTTTTATTATTTATGGCTGGTTCAATCAGATGAATGGCCCCCAGTATCAGGCAGACATTTAGTGGTCAGATAGTCCGAAGTACCTCCTGACCCACGATTGACACCTCATCAGAGGATATAGACTCAAGCTGTAGTAGTGCTGGCTTGACAGAGATCTCAAAAATCTGAGATTAAAGCTATACTCTATCCTTGGCTTTCAGTCAAGTCAGAGGTTTCAACTCCATTTTTTTTAGAAAGCTTTCCTTCATTTTGTATCTCCTCATATTCTTGAGACACGAGCTTTAATGAAAATAATACTAATAGTAAACTTATGTTTATGACTATTCAACTGCATTTTGACCAGACTCTACAACTCATCTTTACAGCTTTGCTATCTATGGTCGACGGGAGCTTCGAGCTGTTAGAGAACAAGAACATGAGTCCAAAGAATAGAATTACGAGTATTTTAGATGCCATCTTCTTCTGTCCACTTGTCATCTATTTCTATTGTAGAGATATCCGTCTTCTGACTCTTGCTCATTTATTGAGGTGGTCAGATTGTTATTCATAGCAACGTTGATGCTCACCACATGACCTGGTTGACTTATTCTAATAATACTGATAGACCTAGAAAAGTTACTTACAGCTTTGCCCCTGTTCATCATCTTTTACTACTTTTTTCATGTTCCCATAAAATTTATGATTCGGGTTCTGTAAAGATTTCCTTAAGGTCTCTTTTTGACTTCTGTTCTGGACAAATAACTGATTTCACTTTTACCTTCATTGTGGTCTCCTGATCGTGTTGTTGTGATTGTAGAAATAAAGGAATCTGTTTCAGCTCATGTTGACAAGTTACATCAATGTAAGGTTTTCAAATTTTGGTCAGTCTGACTGGGATGGACTTTGGAAATATTTTAGTGGGATTCCTTGAAATTACGTCTTTACAAAATCGACCTCTTGTTGAGTTATGTTCTTGGACCATGGGCCGATATAGTTGTTGACAACGATGCGTTGAAATTCATCAGAAATAAGTGGGGCAGCTTCAGAAGGCTTGGTATTGGCTGCAGTGGCTTCTCCATCATCATGTTCACCAGTATTGGTATTTGTTTTTCCTTTCCGCGGTTCACACATCACTGTTGATTGAGACACAGCAGCGCCAATACATCTTATAATAAAATCAGCCACCCATCTTTATTTTGGCACATCGCAGTCATGACTCTATTGTAGTTGTTTTGCAGATTTGTGTTTAGCATTCCCAGATTCAAAAAATCGAACTTCCCTTATGAAGGTCACTCATCTGAAATATGAAAAAAGAATTTTTGAAAAGTAGTCTGTTATCCAAAAATGTTCTTAATATAAAGGAAAACATTTGGCGGAGTTAAAAAACGAAGCTTTCTTGGGTAAGTTGTTAAAATGCATCCGGTTGTGGAGTTTCGAGGATGGCAAATGAGGTTACCATTTGCCACAACTACCTCCAGGTCACTCTTGAGCAAGGTGTAGTACCTATTACACCTGGGTAGGTGGAGCGTATTAGCATTCCTTGGCAGTCCACCAAGGAAAGGGTTTGTTTTAAGATTTGTTTAAAGGCTTGGTTTAAAACCTAGGGTTCCTTTTGGTGGTTAGAAGATTAGGAGAGAAGCAAAGGGAAGGAAGACTGAGATGGTACGGACACGTGGTCAGAAGAGAAGATAGCTACATCGGGAGGAGAATGTTGAGGATGCAACTGCCAGGGAAGAGGAAGAGAGGAAGACCAAAGAGAAGATATATGGACGGAATTGAAGAGGATATGAGGACATTAGGAGTGAGGAGAGAGGACGCTGACGACCGCGCCAAATGGAGGCGATTGATCCGCTGTGGCGACCCCTGACGGGAGCAGCCGAAAGATGAAGAAGAAGA
>RDPX01000118.1:172517-200887 GCA_003991215.1 Morbakka virulenta | reverse complement strand
GTAATGTCTTTGTGGTGCTACGTTGGTTAGTACATCAAGGATTAGATGTGATAGAAGGAGAGGGAGACGTGAGAGAGATGGAGGGATGGAGAGAGGGAGAGAGAGAGAGAGAGAGAGAGAGAGAGAGAGAGAGAGACAGAGAGAGAGAGAGACAGACAGACAGACACACACACACACACACACACACAGAGATAGCAACGTCTCCTTTAGCAGATGACTGCAGATGCACATGAACAAGGGGAAGCCTGAAAATAGTGACATTTAAGAGGGGGGCATGGTTTGTTAAAAGTGACTCAAAGAGAGCTGGAGAGGGTCAGCGAGTGAACCAGGAGGACGCAACCCTTCTGCAAACATTGCGCCCAAACATGAAAAATGCCAAGAAGTATGTTAGTAGGAGGGTCTTATATTCTCAGTCGATAAGAAAACACGAATAAGTGCTAAATGTTAATGTTACAACATTGAGTGAGAAGACTTCACATTGTGATGTTTTCTCTTTCTTCTGAAGGAATCTAGAAGAGCGTAAAAAAAAACAAACAAAAGGTACACAGTTCTCAACAATTTATAAATTCAGTTGACCTTCGTGTTGAATCCATTTTCAGCAGAAACTTTTTTACTTGTGTTGAAGACAAGGTGATGATAAAGAAGGTTTTTGTTGGAGCGACACATCATTTATTCTTTGGCACATTGTTCTTGATCAAGCGTTCTCCAACAAGGTCATTTCTCTTTGTTTTGCAGATGACTTGGCAATCAAAGACAAAACGATTTGAAATTACGCAACTGCTTTTGTCGGCAACTTATGTGTACAAAAGTAAAGATTTAAAGTAGCAGGGCCGTGATCGTATAGTGGTTAGTACATTGCGTTGTGGCCGCAATAACCCAGGTTCGAATCCTGGTCACGGCAAGTCCGTCAACGTTTTTTTATTTAATATGCAAGTACAAAGAATAACCAGTCGTCCTGTTGTCTTTTTATTAAAAACTTTTGTCTTCATTTTCCCTTGAAAAATTTTTATTTAATCAAATTTTGTTAGCACCAGGTAGGAAATAAAATTACCCGGGCTTTTACCACACAATTCTCAAAATTGGTAGTTACGCTTTCGAAAAGAAGATTTGAAGGTTTGTTTAATTTTCTAACAATTTCCCTGGGTATATATTTGACAGAGGTTTTTAAATAAAAGTTGAAAATGTAAATTATTATCTTTTGTATTAAAAAATCACAAATTTCTTTGACTTAAATTGTGTGTGTATATTATATGTATTTTGTATAAATGTAAATTCACACACACACACACACACACACACATATATATATATATATAGTAATATTAGTAAAGTATACCAATGTTCACTAAGAGTGCTCAATGTTTCCAGAGCGTTTATAAATCCAGTATAGCATACAAAATAACTAGACAAATTTAGCAGTTACTACTAGTTTCATGTTTTCTTAACGATCTTCAAACTAATTAAATAACTTCAAAGTAATTCATTTCAGTTTGAAGATTGTTAAGAAAACATGAAACTAGTAGTAACTGCTAAATTTGTCTAGTTATTTTGTATGCTATACTGGATATATATATATATATACATACATATATATATATATATATGTTAATCCAAAATATTGACACACAGAACACTCACTATAACTTGTTTATTATGAACTTATACCAAAATAAAAACAAGTTATTCTTTGCTAACGTTTTATCTTACTTTTATGCCTTGTCCACTGCAACTTGCCCAATATATAAATAGTCTAATAATAACAAAGTAGGAACAATGAGCAACATAATGCAAGGATGTTGATATAATAATGATTGACATTTTTAAAAAGGTGGGAATATAATTGGCCTCAAACAAAACAAATCACGAAAATATGTCATAAAATCTTCTTCTTCTTCTTCTTCTTCTTCTTCTTCTTCTTACTTCTCTTTCGGCTGCTCCCGTCAGGGGTCGCCACAGCGGATCATGCATCTCCATTTGGTACGGTCCTCAGCGTCCTCTCTTCTCACTCCCAACGCCCTCATGTCCTCTTCAATTGCATCCATGTAACGTCTCCTTGGTCTTCCTCTTTTTCTCCTCCCAGGTAGATGCATCACTAACATTCTTCTTCCGATATAGTTCTCTTCCCTTCTCATCACATGTCCAAACCATCTAAGTCTTGCCTCTCTTTGTTTCAATCCTAATCTTCTAACATGTGCTGTTCCCCTGATATACTCATTTCGGATTTTGTCCAGGCGTCTGACCCCAAGAGACCACCTCAGCATTCTCAACTCAGCCACTTCCAATTCAGCTTCCTGTTTCTTTGTTGTTGCTACCGTCTCAAGCCCATACAACAAAGCTGGTCTCACTACTGTCATGTATACTCTTTCTTTCACTTTTGGTGATAGCCTTCTCTCACACAGTACTCCCCAAAAATATGTCATAAAATAAGGTGCTGAAATCATCTACTCACGTGTTCATTCCATTAGAATACTTGGTATCCAAAGGAGCAATCCCCTTGTCCACATTAAAAAGGCAATCTGTCTCCTCAAACGGCGAATTGCCTTGTGAAATGAAAATAATCAGTTGAAAAGTTCCCATCCACATTAGATTTAATAATCTAATGGGGAGGAGGGGGGTTTCTTGGCATAGCCTACATACAAACTACGATGATGACGGCATTCAGCAGGATAGAATACACAAAAGGAACTACAGTTACCACTAGAGATATAGGATAACTTTTGCGAAATAGAGTTGATAATTTTATTAGCGCAGTTGATAGAATGACAAATGGAATCTTTGAGAACGCATTTGTAAAACAAGGAAGACTTTACCAGCAGATCTGAAGGTTTTTTCGTTTCCTCTGAAGGACAAAAAAGGACGTTTATGATAAACGTTATTTAAATTAGGGTGGTCTGATATCATTTTATGGTGTTTAAAAGTCCTCTTGTAGCAGGCACTACAAGAGGACTTTTAAACACCATAAAGTCCAGACAGATGGCATTCGTTGGACATATCATCAGAGATGAGAAGATCGAACATCTAATTCTCACTGGAAAGATACCAGGAAAGAGAGGCAGAGGGAAACCGAGAATGATGCATATGGATAACGTTGTAAGATGGATGAGCAAGAAAGAATGATCTAAAAGAGTAACATGGATTAAGAGAGCCAAGAAGAGAGATGAATGGAAGGCTATGATCGTCTACGCGTGTAACACGCACGGCACATAATGAATGAAATGAATATCATTTTGTTGTAATTTGATAAAATGATATGACAGATGTATATTGGTAATCACCACGACTTTTCTGTGTCAGTTTAATACAAACGGTATACGATTTTGAGCAACATTTTTGTCCTTTTTAGAGTGTGAAAATGCTGACCTGGAATAACTGGGTGTAAATTTGATGGTAGAATTCATTCCTTAACAATAGCTAAAAGTATTGAAGAAGTTTACAAAGTGTTAAGGGATTTTTGGTCATGTTGCCAAATGAAGAAAATGTATATCGGAGTTACAAGGAAGGGATTTCTGTTAAATTCAGACTTATGGAGTGAGAGAAGTGATTCTTCGTGTTTCTTCAAAAATATATTGGCAAAACTGGGAAAAATAACAACGAAAATAACTTTTTTGAAAATAAACAACATGAAGTAACAAAATAAAAGAAAACAAACTAAACAATGATAAGTAAAAAATGACTAAAATGAAACATAAAAATTCTCTTGTAGAACATAAACTTTTTAATTTTTTTGGAAGTCACAAAAATTTTCACAAAGTTTCAACGATGACTGTTGAAACTTTGTTAAAATTAGCTGGTGGTGAAACCTACATAAAGCTGGTTACACTGTTACATTCACCAGTATACACGCTTTTTTTTTATAAGCAACATCTTATAAGCAACGCCAGGCTCGAAATTTACGAAATTTTAAGCAACTGTTAATCAACAACCCAGGCTTGTTTCGTGTACCGTACAAAATTATTTTTGAGAATTTCTATTTTCTACTCAACAGAAGAATATCTTCGATAAAAACAAGTTAAAAATCCTAAAAACCAATTATAATACAGTAGAATGATCTCTTTTAGTTCTTTTGCCTGTTCGAAATTTTAATGACGTCAGTGTCTGGCGCCATGTTCATGTACCAACACAGATGTTCATCTTTAAATAAAACTATTCCTTATAGAGGGGAGGAGGGGGAAAACGTCCTCTTTGTCTAAAGGGGGAGGGGCTACACTGCTTTTTGGAGTTCAAACAAACAAGAAGTGGAAATGTTAAGCAACAGCTAAGCAACTAGTTAGGCTGGTTTCCTGCAAAAGCTAAGCAACAGCGAGCCTGAGTCAAAATATTGCGTTGCTTATAAAAAAAAAAGAAGCGTGTACACCACAATATAAGAACATGACCAGCGAATTGTATACCAGTGTCTTCCATTATCTTTATTCCACATAGTGTCAACTTAACTCTTGCAGCGACAATTCTGACAAGAAGGATGACTACAGGGGATAGATTTCTCCCGCTTTTTGGCTCTGAAAAAGAAATAAAATAACAAACTACAATAATGGAGGCTGCGCAAAAATTAATTGTAAATCATGATTAATACAAACCTTAACATTATAGTTACTTTTCATAATTTTGCTAATTTTCCTGAACTTATGGTGCTACGCCATGTTAAAGCTAAAGGAAAACGAGATGATTCCTTTCTGGGTCCATTTTTTCCACCCTGGAGTAAAGTATTTCTATCCATGTTGGGGACTGCTTTTACAATTTCTGTAAGCAAGTACTTCGTTGAAAGCAAATGTTTTTTTTATTCTGACGAAGTAAACCATTTATTTGTTGACCACTCGAGGTAAGTATAGCAGGCTCAAAATACAAAACCTGTGAAAATGTTTTATAATAATGATAATAATGATGATGATAGTAACAATATTATTGATAATAACAATAAATAATAATAATAACAACAATAATAATAATAACAATAAATAATAATAAAAACAATAATAATAACAATAATAATAATAATAACAACAGCAGCAACAACAACAACAACAACAATAATAATAATAATAATAATAATAATAATCATGGAAACTTTTTATTTTTCATCTGAACACATACAATTACAAACCTCACCAATCAAGGTAGTTTGCATTGACTTGCCTATTTAACAAAATCAAAATTAAATATTTTACTAACAAAATCAATAAAACGACAAAAGTTCAGGGTTGGTCCATGGTTTATTTCTGCGACAGAATATATAGTATGTGGTGCGAATGATTATATTGGAAAGTTTGGTTGAAAGAAAGCGCTCGTGTTAGTTGTCGATGTTCAAAGCGTTGCACAATTTTACTGAAAGTAGTACAAGATTTACCGAATATACCTTAAGAGCTCATGGAGAGATTTACGAAACTAACTTTCGAAAAGCTGGATTGTAAATCACGAATTAAAGAACGATATTTTTCGTATTTGCGAGAAGCATTTTTATCCAGGTTTGTTTCATATCCCACCGTCAATTCAAGAATGTATAACTGTTGTTGTGGAGTAACTAATAATAATAATAATAACAACAATAATAATAACTTAACACTTAGCAACCAAATGAAAGCGAAGGTTAAAGGTGGATAGATTCGTAGACATAAAAATCAGTGTATATCCAAGTTGAACGGTGAAAACCTGGTTACGGGAATCCATGCCTTGGTGGTTAGTGAAAGAGATACTATGCGGGCTTGGTTAAATGCACACAAACAGAATTGAAAGATTTTGATGAAAAAACGAGGAAGATAATGAACATGAATAGGAGCTTGCACAATCGAAGCAATGTTGCTACACTGTACTTGTCAAAGAAAGAAGTTGGAAGAGGTCTAATTGGAGTTGAGGAATGCGTGCTCTCGGAGAGCAAGGCTTATCATGGTTTTTTAAGATCAAGTCGGGAATGGATGCTGCAAGCTGCGTGTGCTGAGAAAGTTATAGAAGAGATAGAGACGGCGGAGAGTTATCAAAGGAGAACCGGTTCGGAGAAACGTAAGGCATATAAGGGTCTCCCTTTTCATGGCGAGTTTCACTGCTTGACTGAAGCTTTTTCTGACAAAGAATCTTGGAGGTGGATGCGCAAAGGTTACTTTACAAAGGAGACAAAGGGCTTAATCTGTGCAGACCAGGAGCAGGCGTTACTTTCCAACTACGTCAAGTATCGTGTGAACAATAGAAGGGCGTCCCTATTGTGCAAGTTGTGCAAGAAGGAGAGCAAGACTGCACTGCACATTGCTTGGGGATGTATTGTGTTAACGCAACGAGAGTATAAACGCCGCCACGACAAAGTAGCACTTAACTCATGGAGAGCTATGCCGAAAGTATGGCCTGAAGTGCCTGAAGTACCTGAAGTGAAAACGATCAGATAAAGTTGTTGTGGGACATCTTTACAGATTACAAGCTTGAGCACAACAGACCAGATATCACTACCATTTTCAAGTAGCACCATCACTGAATAAGGATTGACGTTGCCTGCTCACAAGGCCAAAACGTAGCAAGTTTAGAGAGCACCAAAGAGAGCAGGTATAGAGACCTGGAGAACGAAGCTGCCTGAATGCACGAAGCCATTGTCAAGGTGATTTCATTTCTCATCAGTGCAGTGGGAACTGCTTGACGGAACTTGCACACTGCAACTGTAGACACTTAGGCATACCAGACATAGTAGGCAGTGGGCAGGTCCAGGGGCTTGGAACAGCACATGTGTTAAGGAAAGTGTTGTCCCTCTAAACTCTGAATAGAAAATGAGGTATAACATATATATCACCTGACCGAACTATCATAAGTGACAGAGAAAATCGTAAAATAATAATAATAAGTCCAGGCTAAGACTTTAACCTGCAACCGGTTGTGGAGTTTTGATGTAAGAGAATGATGTTACCTTTTGCTTCTACTACCTCCAGCTCACCCTTACGCAAGGTGTAAGACATGTCAGCTTTCTCCAAGACCAAGAAATAACGATTTTAAGTCGGATGGGGTCTAGTATGTCTCATGGCTGGGAGAAAATCGTCAGCTTTTTGCTGGAAATCCTGCAAGTGTTGGTGTCACAATAAAAACACTGGTGGTGATGCAACCTAAAATTCACTAGCCTAAAATGAGTGTAAATGGATAACCAAATGGTTTTAAATAACGGTATTAATGAGACTGGAGATTCATGAGGAAGTCTGTCGCCCAGCAAATGCCCCATGGTACAGCAGCATTGGACCAGTCGTCATCAAACTACTGTTGCAATGGCGAGACGAAGGAAGTGGACCCAAAGCGATAATAGAATGGCTATGAAATGTTATCATGAAAATGTCTCATCAAACAATACATACCGAAAGAATGTTGTAGTCATGGCTTCGGATGGACAAATTTCCCGTTACTGAAGAACGGCCAAAACATCTCAAACAACGAAGTATTTTGCAGAGCCGGAACGCAGAGAACAATGCTATATACCATCAGAGACAGACAGACCAGATTTTTCTAACACATGGTGGGGAAAGAACAAATGGAGAACATCGTCATAACTGAGAAATTGGATGGTAAACGTTCAAGAGGAAGACCGCGACTCACGTTCACGGGAAGCCTTTCCAATGGTTGGACATCACTGAGACCCAGTTGATCAGGGCAACAAGTAATAGAGAACGATGGAAGGCCATAATCGCCAACGTCCGAATCGAATAAGGTACCAGGAGGAGGAGGAAGAACGGCTTGTGTATCACTGGGAAGACTGTGTTGTGCCAAAAACGAACCAGCAAAAGGTAAAGAATTTGACAAACGATAGACCCACATCCTATTTACCAATGATGTTGAAATTGATAATATGGATAATATCGGAGAGGGTCTAGACCTTTTTGGATGAAAATGAGATGTTACCTGAACAAAAAAGGGGATGCAAAAAATATTGGTTGTGCAAAGGATCAGTGGCTTATTGATAAGACGATACCTGTACATTGTAAAAAGAGGCAAAAAGACCCCTAACCATGGCATGGATTGACAACAGGAAACCTTACGACATGGTTGCGCACAGTTGGATAACAGAATGTCTGAGGCTCTATAGATTATCAGACATTATTACCTACTTTTTGAAGAGTTTGATAACCAACTGGAAAGTACAACTGACATCTTGTCAAAGAATGTCAGGAGTTGTAAATATACAAAGAGGTTTATTCCAAGAGGAGAGCTTATCACCGCTAGTGTTCATTATTTGCCTGGTCCCCCTTACTGAAGTTCTTAAAAAAGTCAAAATGGGATATACATTGGATGGTGTTGACATTAATCACGTGCTGTTCATGGACGAATTAAATTTATTCTCAAAAAACGAGAACGACATTGACAGTCCAGCATGTACTGTTAATCTCATTTGTCAAGATTTAGGTATGGAACTTGGGATAAAAAAGAATATCTTAACAGGGTTAGACTTGTAATGCAACCAAAACTTGGCGGAAGAAATAAGATAAAGGCAACAAATTCCTGGGCAATTTCTCCGATTCGCTATGGGACGGGAATTGTAACATGGAAGAAAGACGAATTAAAATATATAGAGAGGAGAAGTAGAAAATTAATGACAATAAATGAAAAACTTCACCGCAGAAGTGATGTAGCAAGAATTTATGTTAGTAGGAAAAAAATCAAAACCTAGATGAAGAATCTAGTTTGGTATATTAAGCATATCGGAGGTAACATTTTATCAAAAGTAAGAAATTTTGGATCAATAAATATTTCAGAAGCAGTAGCACCAGATAAATGAATAAAGAATAAAGTTGAAGGGTACTTGGAAAAAGAACGGAAGAAAAAGCAAGTACATGGGCAATTTATTAGGAATTCAGATGTGATTGACTAGGGAAAGAGCTGCTCATGGGTAAAGAACGGAGACCTTAAAGGGTGCACGAAAGCATCAGTGTGCAGTACTCCGAAATAGTCTCTACAGATTAATTACACAAAATGCTATATTGAGAGAACAAGCGATACGTTGTTATGCAGAATGTGTGGTGATAAGGGAGAAACGATTAGTCATCTCACGAGCGAGTGTGCCAAACATGTACAAAGGCACAATAGGAGGCGACATGACAATGCGGGAAAGTGTATTCATTAGTTGTTAGTGGGAAAGTGAAAATGTGAAAGAACCACAGAATGGTTTGAACAGAAGCCAGAAAGAGTTGTAGAGGATCAAGACTTTAAGGTGTAACGGGATTTTGTGATTCAGGGTGATAGGGTTATTCAAGCAAGAAGGCCTGACATTATTGTGGTTGATAAGAAACGGAAGGAAGTAAATGACCGTCAATTTCATTCTTTATGGTCGGGAGAGTACCTATTTCATCGTGGTAAAAGCTTTTAATATATTCTGACCAGCAATCATGCATCTCTTCTTTTTGCATAAAAATTTCTCTGCCTTTAGATTTGATACATCCTGAACTAACTGACCGATATTTTCCAGTTATATCTCTGATTTAAGGAAGAACAAAGCTGCTGTTTTTAGCTTTATTGTCTTTGATTTCTTTGTATCTTGTTTTAATCTACGTATCTTTTGCTTCATTACCTTTCTTATTTATCAGTTTGTTCATTTTCTTCTTTCATCTATTAGGTTGAGGATTTCTGGAGTTATACATTTCTTATGTTCTTTCTTTTTGTTTCTTGGAACATGTTCCACAGCTGCCTCATGGATAGCTTCTGTTGTTTCTTTCCATAAGTTTTCAGCATCTCTTATATCTTCGAGTGCTATGAACGTGTTTTCTAAATAACGGCATACGTCCTTTTTATTTCTTGATCAGATTGTAATACGTTTACCTGATACTTTGATGCTTTTGTATATTTCTTCAGTTTCTTTAATTTCAATCTCATTTCTCCAATGACAGGTATGTGGTCACTTCCGCAGTCTGTGCCTGGCACTGAGTTACGTGATGTTGTAGCATTACGGAATCTTTGCTGCATGAGGATGAAATAGACTTGATTTCTGACTCTTCCCCTCCGGATCCCTTCCATGTCCCACATCTAAGTGGTTTGTTTTTAAACCATGTATTCGTCACTACTAGTTTGTGTTCTTTGCACTATTCTACCAGTCTTGCCCCTCTATTGTTGATTTCCCTAATTCCAAACGACCCGACTATCTTATCTATTCTGTCCTGCCCAGCTTTTGCATTAAAATTACCCATTAGTAACTTGATGTTTTGAGATTAAAGTTGTTTCATCGCTTTTTAAATGTTTTCATAAACTTCTTTAACCTCAATTGGGTCCTTATCTGCTGTTGGAGCGTAGGCTTGAGCTATTCCTATATCAAATGATGTACCATTAACTTGGTGGCTTTCACGTTTACACTCCAGAATCCCTTTACAGCAAGAGAACTTGAAGAATCTAGAATCATGCAGATTACTTTTTGATCACTTTCTGACTTTCCTTTATATTATTAACTTGATATTATATGTTGCTTTCTCGACTACGTGGAGTAGGTTTTCAGCATCATTGATCAATCATTCAACAGGTAAATCAATCAATCTTCTTGAGCAAAGCTTTGACAATCATCAGGATTATTTTGAAGAAGCATCTATACCAAGGTGCTAAAGGAACATTAAGATGCCAAGAGAAGTTTCGATTTGCAGCGCACAGCTGTGTTTCATTGGGAGTGAAGTTGCTACCCTGGTTGGCAATGAGGTGATCAAAGAAACCTCTTCTTGAGATCTTGTCATGCTTTTGCTGAATTCTGGTAATTAAGGAGTCGTAAAAAGATGAGTACAATGGCTCTTGAACTTACACATGTTTATAACATACCCCATGCCTTATACGTTCGAGATCTTCTAGAGTATATGTTCTTCATCATATTATTAGACCAAAGTTGTTTGATGCCGGTGACAAAGAGGGCTCTTGAATCTTCCATCCTGGGGGCTTTGCGAGGTGGTGATTTAGGATAATCGTTGTGTTTAGCGTGATTTTTGCGACAAGCTCGGTATCGAAAGAGAATATTTCTTACGAAGCTCCTTTTCTTAGTAATTCCAATATTCTGACGTATTTGAGTTAGAATGTCCTTTACCCATGGATGACAGATTCTCTCATACGTGTTTATATCAATCAGTTCAGTCAACCGATGATTACTTGGGAGCAAAATCGGATGGCTTGCGGAGTATGGTATAGGTACTTTATTCATTCGGGCTTGATACCTCTTGATATCATTTTTGTCTGTGATTGAAGATAGCTGGTTTGGTGACAGTTCGGAGATATTTCTCCTGACGAGATCGGCAGGGTTCTTGGGGCATTTGATCTGGTGACAGCTTTCATTAGCTCTCTATTTTCGCAAATTGCAATTTTCGATTTGTTGTAGAGTTCTTCTGTTGACTGTCTGTCGTCGCCTCCTCCAGAGAAATAGTCGATATAGATTGAGTGGCACGTTTACGTGAAAAAAATCTTTGTCTTCTGTGTACTATTCTGTACGTTTTCTCAGAATTCCGTTAAGTAAAACGGGGAGCTGTTGACACTGAACACGACGTGTGTGAAACGATGTCGCACAATTGATGGAGTTTCCTCGTTGATGTTATCAAACCAGAGGAAGCGGAGATAATTACGTTCATGTTTCGATGTCTTTTGTCAGTGCGATCGGAATCTTACGAGGATGTTGCACAGCAATGTTCTTTATTAAGGCATTTATTCAGTGACGGGGAATTTGAGGAAACATTGAATACGACTCAAAGCTTGGTATCGTGGTCTTGTCCAATGACGGGATGGTGTGGGATAGTAGGTGGCGCCTATTTCATCAGGTTCATTGACGAGTTCAATGACGCCTTTCTCTAGCAGATGTATGGTACCAATAATGGGTCCATGGCGAGTGGCTCGTACTCATTGACATTGGAAAATCCTGTCTCTGAGTCGACTTTTTTTCAAGTCCAATAAATTCCAGACACGATCACAAACATATGATTTCTGCAAACCAAGGTCAAATAATACTCTCACTTTTGCGTAATTAGCCTGGGAATTCTCATACAGATGTACAGGTTCAGTACTTTGTAACAATACTTTTTCATTCGGTGTTGAAATCTAGTTTTGAGATAGATGTAAGAGCTTTATCACGTCTTGAGCCGTAAGCTTTTCTGAGCTACTTTTCGAGAGGTACTTCTCGCATCGCCAGGCTATTGCAATCACTAGGTACGTCTGTTTTTACACCTTAGTAATGCAGACCTAAGTGTGGACAGGGATCGAGTTGTTTCGAGGAGTGGCGCCATACCTCTGTTGTGTTTCTTTCTTTAGAGCTGGAAGTCATATTTCTGGAAAGGAGTAGGATATATTGTTGGTGTGATTGCGTTGGAATGGTGCGTTGGAAAGTTGAAAATACTACAGATGAAGAACCTCAGCCAAGACCTTCTCTGCAGCAATATGATAAAATCAGAAACGGTTACACACATATCCGTAAAAACGATGATCTCTTCGTTGTAGCACCAGATGATACAAAGCATGATAAAGCACTAGAATAAGTGATGGAACTGGTTGCGGCAAAAAGGGGCACACTTGATGCAATAACGTGCTTACTCGGTGCAGCAGAAGTTCTTTTCTGGGGGATGATCTACAGCAAAGATGGTGTACGACCTCATCCAGTTGAAGCCTTGGACCACATCATTGCTCCTACAACTAAAGAAGAACTTGTCAGCTTCTTGTGCATGATGCAATCTAATGGCGACTTTTGTCCAAATTTTGCCAAGAAATCTGCACCCCTTCGCACCCTGACAAGACACCAGGTATATTTAAAGTGGAAACAGGAACACCAAAAATGTTTTGAAGATTTAATTAATGCATTCAAGCCCAATTTTGTCTTCATAGATGCACATGTAACTTGGTTGGGAGCCATGCCTGCACAAGGTAATAACATTTCATCACCAAAACCCATATCATTTGCATCCAGAGCAACAACAGCAACTGAAACACAATATCAACAGTTCGATTTAGAAGCCATGGGCGTTGGACTTAGGGTTAAAAATGTTTCGCAATTATCCTGTGGGCTTTCCAGACATCTAAGTTATTACCGACCATAAACCTTTGTATCCAATATTTAATAACAACAGAAGTGGACTCATCAGAGCTGAGTGAATACCTCCCCCTCCTGAAAACAAAAGATGAGTGTAGAAGCTGGGAACTAACCATTTTGTGGTAACTGGTTTTCTAACGACACAAATCATTTCATGCAGTGTTTAACTGTTATTTTTATTCCTATTTTCAGGAATGAACACCTATTTACAAATAACTGATAATGATGTTACGACATCAAAATATATCTGAGATATCATATTCCCACTTCCTGCCCCGGCGTTTCCTTTCCTTTTTTTCGTGTACGTTACACACAGTAACTGGAAGACAAACTATCACATCATTCACCTTGGTAAGTTTCATCAACAAAAATCAAAAATGGTGCTTTCAGGTTGCTACCGGAAGAGAGACCTGAATTACCAGCGGCATGGGTTTTCTACCTAAAGGCCGGTAGGTTGGAACAGTTACTTAAATTTATATTGTTTGCGTTCGAACAGAGTTTTATTTGTTATAAATTTCATACAAATCACAAGATGATCATCACAAGAACTCCATGACTTCTTTTTCATTTTGATTATCATGTAGGCCTTGGCAAACGAAAACGCACAGTTTAACAGAAGTTACTTGTTTTTATCTTTACTTAAGAATTTGTTGACCAAAAGAATATTCCATAAGCGGTGAATAAGGCTTGAAATATTTTTGAAGGGTGTAGTTCTGGCGTGCTATAAGTATAACCCGCATCGAAACAGTTCGTGTAAATTTACCCAGTTGCTTGAGACTTTGTACTATTGATACCTTTATTTGTCAAGTAAAGGTTGCTGAAAACTTTCTTGTGTAGTAAATAATATATTACTAGAATGCCCTATCCGATATATTATTCACCCGTTGAAATTATGCTAAAAGGCCCTTTAACTTATTTATACAGATACAGATACCCGTGATTTCTTTCTACACCATCCTGACAAGTATCAACTGGAATTGGAGTTTAGGAAAGTAATTTGAAGAATGAAAGTTTTCAGTATTAAATGAAAATAAACTGGCTATTTTGAGAAGACAAAAGCCTAGTCTTATAACTGTACTGTGAATAAAAGTTATCCTGGGTTTGTTTGTTTTTTAATTCGTTTTGTTATTTGGGCTGGAAATCAGTCATTCTATTTCAACAGGAACCGCTTGGGATTGTTATGACGATGACAACACCAAAGAACATATGTTAATTGTTTGATTAAATTTAAGCAGAACTTAGAGTTATTTGTTATATTCTCAAAGTGACTTAACAGATGAAATTAAGGTTATTTACCTGCTAGTTTTGGTAAGGAAATGAAGTCTTTTGGTCAGCTATCGGTTGGGGCTTACTGCAAGGAATAGATTATGTGTGTTATCACTGTTTTTTGCATGTGACTTACCAGCCTTGTTTTATTGGAGCAGTAATCATTGATTCATGTTTGAAGACATAATTAATGAAAGTTTGATTTTTTTTAGTATTGATTTTTTAATGCGCTCTTTTTTTAATTCAGACATTGTGATCATTTTTGAATGAATTAAAGTAAAGAAAATTAAAAATTGTTTTCCTATGACTGTGCTTAGTTTCTGATATTTTCTGCTCTTGTCATGACTTACCTTTTCTTTCTTACCAGCCATTAAGTAGTATAAATATCTGATACCTTAGATAGCATGAATGTATGTGTGTATGTATGTATGTATCAATTTGCCTCAAAATAAAAATTTAAAATTTTTAAAAAGCTAAATGTTGAATACTTTACAATGTTAATTAAATGCAAATACAATATCAAACTTAAATAACAACCTTTAAATTTAAACACCCCTAATTTTAGTGCCAATGATTACAATAAGAAGTTTGATTGACTTTGTTTCCTTAATGGTTTTCTCAGAGGAAATTTCTCAAACTGGGAAATGTGTCAGAAAGTCAAATAGAAAATATAAACACCCATAACATTAAAAGTGATTTTGCTGAAATTTAATTGGTAAATTATGGTTAAAAAAGGTATCAGTAGTACATATATGTCATGTTTTTTTAAAATCAAGATAGAAGCAAATGCATTTGTTTTGTGCAGATTGTAATTTTTTTAACAACCCTTTACTCAACATTGTATACCATAAGGAGCATGCATAATTAAAATGAGGTTAAATAAGAGCATTTTAAAACAACCTACAAATTAAGTTATCCAGGAAGCTTTTGTTTTCTATACAGAAATTTTAGCTTATCATTAATTTTCCTGAGCATTTTAGCTGCCACTGACTCCCCAGAGAAATTTTCATTTAGAACACTTTTAATGGTATGTGACTACTGAGTGTTGTTTGGTTTCTATACCACCTATTCTAATGTCCAGAAGTTTTTTTGTTTTTGTTTTTGTTTTTTTACACTTTTTTCACCTAAAAAGAATGGATTGGTTCTGTCCTCTCCAAAATGAATACTGAATTGGTTTCCCACCAAGCAATTGCAAAGAGAGTTAAAATTTCTATTTAAGTTGGTCACTATTTGGTAAAAATCTTTGTGTCTGAAGAAGAAGCAGGAATCATCTGCATACAAAAGCAGGTCACAGTCATCAGCATGAGCCATAAAATTTACATAGAGGTGGAATTGAAGCAGACCAAGTATTGAGTCCAGCAGGACCTCACATGACAGACCACTAGGATTCAAAAGCTTCTTTTGATGCAGATGGCAGGAATTAAACCATAAAAAAGTAAACTCGCCTAAACCAAGGCATGCCATTTTATCCAGCAAAATTTCTTGGCCAGTTGTTCCAATTGCCTTTTGCAGATTGATTAAAATCATACCTGTAAAAATATCAGCTTCCACTAAGTTGTGGAATAAGAGTGACACCATAATTGTACATTTACAAAAAGAATAATTCCTCACTATTACAATGCAATTTTTCACAAAAAGTTGGATTTTTCTTTTTCTTTTCTGTATGTTACTGTTTAGAATGTATAATACCATATTAAAAAGAAAATAACATGGATGCAGTTGTAAGCTGCTTTGGAAATCTTCATATCTGGTCACACAAGAAGAAGCTCACTCAGCAAGGTAGGTTCTGTTTTCTTATAATAGCTTTATTGGTAAGAACATTTTAATGTAATAACAAACTATGGTAGATTTGGTGGAAGATTCATTGGTTATCAAACAAGGAGTGAAAAATTGATAAAGAATATTTTCTTTTAACATGATTCAAGAACAACATGATGGTCATGTTGTTCTTGAATCACATTTGGGTCATCTGATGGAAGTTGTTTGTGTATAAATTGATCTTTTTGTGTTCATAGTTCTCTTGCAGATAATCATCATCATCATCATCATCATAATCATGATCATCATCTTCAGTTTAACGTCCGTTTTACATGCTAGCATGTGTTGGATGAATCCTTGGTTGCATATTTTGGAGTTTAAATGGGGAGCTATAATGGTTAGAGTAGGGTCTGTCAGGTTGATCTGGGTTGAATCTGACCACACCATCTAAAAGCTCTTGCACTCCTTTCTCTGGTATTGAGTTTTTGTTCTTGTTCTTGATTTAACCAACAAAATGGGTGATGCCACATTTAGTAAGAATAGGGTCATTGGTGGGTTTAGCAAAGCCAGGTCATGGATCACATCAAACAACAACAGAAAGGTCAACAAGAGGAAACATTTCAACACACATCTGAGCCAGACCATTGCAGATGGATATGTGGTCTTCTCCTTGTATGAGAATTACATTGTTGAAGGAAGTGACTGTTTCTCAAATGACTAGAGTAGATTGTTGATTGCTTTGTGTTATATCTGTGGCAACTGTAATGCCAATGGTTATCGCAGAATTACTGGTAAGTGCAGTAGGAAGGGCTTTGGGTAATGTCTGAAGAGACTTGTGGGTGTGGGAGGTGCTGTAAAAAGTTGTGGCAGTGTTTTGATCAAGAGTATAAAAGAAATGAGTGAGGACATGCTTTTATTGATACCTTGTGACTTGCTGAAGTTGGAGATGTAGTGCAGTAAGTAGCCCGTATATGATGTTATGTGGGACAGTAGTTCTCTTCAGATTTGACACCAAGCATCATGGCACATGGATGCATTACATGAGCCAAAATCAGATGGAACCTTGGATGAGCCATCAACTGACTGGTTGATATATGGGGTAAAGTGCCAGCTTGATAATACAATCTAGCGGTCTTCAACTTCACAAGGTGACTAAAAAACTTAATGCTTCTTCAGCATGACAATAAACTGGCCAGCAACGTGGATTTAGTTGTTTCTATTAAAATAGAGAGTGAAAGTGAGGGCAGGATTTTTGACTGCTCTATCAGTAACAAGCAAAAGGTGGTCATTGCAGTTAGGAAAAGTTGCAGTCTGGTGATCTCCTAGTTGTTTTGGGGCTTGATGAAAGACATGATCCATAGTCTCTGTCCAGTGGATTGTGTTAGAAGATTGCCAATCAGCAACAGTGGTTTCAAGAGGAGCAAGAAATGATGAGCACAGTGGTATGACCCAGGCAAGAAATTTTTATGCATTCAAGAACGAACATAGTGCTTTTACATTATTCAGACCCCTGCAAATGGAAAGAGTTCAGATCTTGTGAGGAGAAGCTTTTAGTTGTCCTCAAGATCAGGTCCAGGTCCTTGAGATCAGGTTGTCTTTGGAGTGATCACTGTTGGGTGCAGAAACATGGTTGCATGACTGCAGGGAAATTAAGATGCATTTCTGGTTGTTGTATAGAGCCACTGGTGTGTAGCCACCACATAAAAATCATCTGCTGTTTTTGCCACAAAGCCTTCCTGTACTTGGCTGCCAAGTACACAGGACATTAGTTCATCTAAGGCAGTTTTGGAGTCTGGCATCCCATAGCACTATAGCTATATACCTAAGTACCTTTTAAATAAGTAGCAACACCACAGTATTTGGATGACTCTTTAGGCAGGGGGTTTTATAGAATGCTTGTGTGAGATTGGGTGTTATCAGATAGTTTCATTGGCCATTGGGTTGAAGAGTAGTGTTAAAATCTTGTATCAGTGCAGGTTGAGGTTTTGCATTTGGTCTAACGTCTCCAAAGGATGTCACAAAGTGATAATCACCATAGGTCTTTTTAATTAGCAATGAAGGATTAAGGTATTCAATAGTAATACCAACATCCCGTGGCTTGGCAAAGACACCAGATGTTTCAAGCTCATCAAATTTGGACTGCTGGGATGGTTACACAGGACCCACGTTGACAACAGCTCGGATGGGTCTCAGTGCCCCATTGTAACAACTAAATTCAGGGCTGAATGTAGATTGATTTTCCTTGTGCAAACTAATAAACTGAGCTTTGATGTTTGATGATAATTCTGTATCATCATCAAACGAGATTTGCTATATGTTGGTTGCAGGATTTAAGGCAGCTGAAATGGTAGCAGTATCTGGTGGATCATTATTTAGGTGGTCAGTTGGTACAAGTGAAATAGCCTGAGCAAAGTGATGGTTCTTTCATTAACCCTGAGTTAAGCTTGTCAAGTTGGAGATGCAGATGCAGCCAGCAACTGGGGTGATGATACTTGGTGGTGGCCATGGTGTGGCATTGCCTTTCCATTTGTCAAGCCATGGTTTAATTGCTACATCAGGTGTTACAATATCTGCTGGAAGATTCATCTTTAAATATGCACCAAGCCATATGGTGGCATTGATTTTGCTTATGAGTTGAATGCTGGCTCATTGAATAGTAGTTGGCCAGTTGTTGGGGGTGATTATTGGTATTCTAGTTGTAGGTTGACCCATCCTCAAAGTTGATTTCTAATTTGGCTGGTTGGAGAGTAATGTCATTTATTCACATAAATTGTACACCAGCAAGAAGGTCAACATCTAAGTTGTCAACGACTAATGGATCAGATTGATAGCACTGTCAATCAAAGCCTGATCTCACCCAGAATTTTGAGTGAAAAGTGTCTATCTGCTTGTAGAGCAACTTGAAAACTGCACTATTGATGGACCAATTAAATGAGCAGTGGTGGCTTTCAAGTGTTAGTTGCATTGGGTGGTGTTGGTAATGCATTATGACAAAAGGTGATTGCTTGACCTGTAATCAGCGAGAAGATGATAGGTGTACAGGAAGCGTGTTCTTTGCTACTTGGTCATCAGCTGCGATAGTATCTTTTTCATCAACAGTAGCTATCATGCTTACTTTTGTGAGGAAACGGGGGTCTGCTTCGAAAAGGTTGGGACATCGACAGAGGTAATGCTTTGATGGTTATCAATTGGCTTTACAGATTCGACATATTTTTTTATGATACTGAAGATGGCAAAATTATGCAAATCGCATAATTCTGGCCTTCTTCAGTCGTCTGAAGTACCTTCAAGAACTTGCGTTATTTTTGGTTTAATTGAGACTAGAGTAGGCAAGCATGACTTGGTACCATATCTTTATTTGATTGGTCATGGAGAATTCTTATGCATCAGCTGCAGCCAGAGGAGTACAACAAGATTTTCCAGGGTAGGTGAGACTTTCTAGGCTTCTGTTGGTGGGTCACCGTGATGTTAAAGCCCAATAGTTGTTAGTTAAAGCTTGACCTCAGTAAAATGCAGTCTAAAAAGTTTGCTCCTGTAGGTTGAAATCCGAAATGGGCTCGTATTGATTGCCAGCTTTGATTAAGTGAGGTGTGATTTTTTTATTATTGTGTTGCTCCATATTACAGGGCAGAAATTGTAATCTTACCTATCTTACCTATTAACAAGTCAAGATAAGGAATTTTTGAAGCAGATGTACAGGCACCTGTGGGTTCAAGATCATAATCATTCGTGAATCCACGTAACAGATTATTTCTGTTTTTGCCCCTATTAATTCAGAAAGGGGCGTAGTTAGTGTCTAATGATATGATGTATATTAAATTCTGTCTGCAACTTTCGAAAAAGTCCTTTTGTTCTTTGTTGGAGACCATTGTTTTGGTGCTCTTTAAGATGTCATATTTGAGAAGGTAACGCCTGTAAAAGGCTATAAAACATTTGTGATATTCATACTTCTTTTTGATCAGACACTGGTTTGGATGAGGATATGACAACATTTTATTATAAATAAATCATACACAAATTATATGAGCTACATTGATGGAAGTCAGCGACCCTACCTACAACTATGTGCTGGTAATGTCGCAGGCTTCCTTTGCAGAGATTTTAGATCGTATTTGAAATCTTGTTTGGGTTTGATACTTAAAAGCTGTATCATCAAAATTATGCCTAACTGACTGGATAATTCATTTTTTATCAAGACTTACTGTCAACCGTGTCTTCCAATCAAACCAAGCTGTAGGAGCGAAGGGTATTTTTTTTGCATCCCCTGCACAACTTTGTCATATTTGGATGTCCTTTGACTGGTGACCTTTTTACTTCCAGTTTCACCTGCATAGAGAGCCCGGTGAATGGACTTTTCAAAAGATAATCAATTTTAATCATTTTTGTTGATCATGTAAAATCATTAAAACAGTTGAATTTCACGTACAAATTATATTAACGTTTCTACTATGGACGGCATATATTTTTGTCAGATTTTTGGCTAATTCTCCTTTCAGTAATTATAAATTGAATTAAGGTGATTCATTGCCACATATTTATTTTATTCAATGCTGGAATCACCCTTCTATATCTATGACAGTGAGATAACTCTGAAAATTCATCAATAGCTATTCAGTTCAATGCTTAGGGCTGACTGAAATCAGTGCCAACCAAGTATTGTATTTGGCAGTTTGATTGAATCAATGCCGAATATATCCTACCATCCCTTTGATATCGCAGCAGGAATTCAGTTCAATGATTGGGGCAGACTCAAAGCAGCCCCAACCAACTATCGTATTCGGCAGCCACATTGAGTCAAAACAAAGACCCTGCATGAATAGACACAATTTTGATAAGTCATATTTTAACACGGAACTTGAAATTTTCAGCCCCAGACTGGAATTATCTTTCAGTGAAATGTGTCAGGGTAAAGAATATTGCCCAATATTGTTTTGGACTATTGTTGTGCACTCTATGAGTGGTATGTTAGCAAATCACAAGGAATCTTATTTTACTACAACTTTTCTGTATTGGAGAAGGACATTCTTGGTTAGGGTATTTTCCCAGAAATCATAGGCTATATTTGAAAAAATGTGATTCCTCAAAGTCAAGGAGGAGTTGAGCCCTACTAGCTCCAATGACGAGGTGCTCCTGGGTAGTTACAAGTAAATTAAAAAGGCATCTATCGGTAACTTACGTCCTTTTCAGACAGAATACACAAGAGTAGGCACTTAAGCTATTCAAGTAGTTTAAAGATGGTAACTATAGAAGTGTTCAATCAAGGCTGGGAGTTGTTTTTCCTTTTTTCTATCATCAAGAGTCCCGAAAAAAGAACAGTACTAATTCAAGGGTTGATGGTAGATTTATAAATATTCAGAATGGCTTTAAAGGTGACATAAACTCTGTAGTGCAACGGAATGAACCAACTTATTTAGATAGAATATAAAAGCTCCAAGAGAAGTTTGAAGAAAATGACAAACCAAGCAGCCTGACTGATGAGCATTCCTCAAAATTAAAATACCCCTACCAAAAATCTATATCAGAATAGTAATCCATGAATATTGGAGGGAGATAATATTTCAGGTTTTCATTGATTGACATCAGTTACATTTTACAAGAAATGATTTTTCGTTGCATTCTTCTCTCAGATCTAAAGGCAAAGTACCTTGGCAGGAATCTTTCACCAGTATTGAAATTTAGAGGGCCTGCAAATAAATGTTTTAGATAACAGAAATTTGGATAGGCCACCATTGATACACACTGCTTATATATGTAGTATATGTACTATACTTGGGTATATGCTGTGTCTTTTAAAGAGAAGTTGGGGTATAGTGGTTTGTGCAGTTGCACTGTAACCAAGAGGTTCTGAGTTTGATCCTTCAGCAGGCCTTAAAATCTAAAAGAAAAACTCATTGATAAGTACCTGGTAGGGCATCCAGGCCCCCCAAATTACCCATTGTCACAACAGAGCCCCTCTGAAAGGCCCCATTCAACCCCAGTAACTGGGAAAGTAGATGTTGAATGCAAGACACAAAAAAATACTGTGTTTTCAATTCACACTATCTTTAAATTGGTTTGTATTACTAAACTTTCCTGTAAAAGGCCACATTATTTGTACTATTACCTGTAAAAAAAATTGAAAATGTAATGTAACTTTTTAAAGATTGAATTACTCTGTTAAGATCTTATATTTGTAAAAGAATAAAAAACACTAAAACTTTATTGTTCCAGGAGAAGACCATTTGGGCATTCATAATTACCATGACAAAAATGAAGGTAAGAGAATTATAATTTCTGTGATTATTTTTTTGAATTAGAAATATATTTTTGTTTACTGAAAGTAGTAAATATACTGCCACGTACTCGAATTACATACATATATGTATATGTATGTAATACGTATATATATGTATGTAATATGTATACATTTCCTGACGAGTGAGTAAGATCACGAAACAGGCATGTCGAAATGGATAGTGTAGTTTTTTGATTCTTTCCAACTTATTATATCTCTTTTATTACGCTCTGCATTTATGTATCGAGCACTCTAATACGGTTAACCGAATCGAATGTACTATATGTATATGTATATATTTATATGTATAAAAATCTCAGTTTAACCAGAATGATCATGGTTTTTAGAATTGGCAATTTTTGACTGATTATAACTTAAATTGCTTTATATATAATGCAGGGAAAGTACCAACAGCACTTATACTGTTGATTAGTAGTTATGATAAGTGACAACTTCCAATTGCCAAGTAGTGACACAGGTGTCAGTTGATGCCTAGTCAATTGTGCTGATACTGATTTTATTTAAGCTCTTCTATGTATACATAGTATGAGGTAGAACTTTTATGATGTGATCTTGTTAAGAATTGAAGAAAGCACTCATGTATACAAGGGCATCATATATTTGGTTTGTAAAATCTGTGTGTAAATTTAGTGCAGAGCTGCCCTTGCAGTTTCAAAAATGAAATGTTTGAGACACAGTATAGAATAAATAGTGAATAACGTGTAGAATAAAATATAAATAGAACAGATGTAGAAAGCCAAAGAAACTAGCACTGCTATTTCCAGAGTTTGTTTTATGCAAAAATGAGCTGCAAGTGAGACTTCACTGACTCCCCGTTTCTCTTAAAATATACCTGTGATCACTTCCAATATTAAAGTGTTCCCTACTTGATATCTGTGAGGAATTTATTTTTGTTCATTGTAATGACTTCTTTGCTTTGAGAGACTCCTTGTTTCATTTCAGCATCAAATGATGAATACAAAGAATGCAAGAAACAATGGACAGAAAGTATGTAGAGTTATTGCCCCAGAAAAAGTTTTATTATGTTGAAATATTTGCTTAACATTTGCACTCACATTTTGTGACGCACCAGTGTGATTTCTTAAAACACTGCTGAAATCTGAAAATTACAGAAAGTGCCCTGATACAGTGAAGTGATACACGTTAGTATACAAGCTATGTGAACTAGACTTCGATGCAGACTTTGATGTTAAAAGACATTTCTTAACTTTGTACGTTATGTAATGGATTTGTTTAATTATTTTTCTTTTGTCATGTTTCTCTTATGCTTTGGCAAATTGACTTAAGAATTTGTGACCAAATTGTTTCTCCAGTAAAATTTGTAGTCTCTTGGGATGATACATGATTCTTGGAGATAGCAATGTGACAGAAACAGAACCAACAAATGAAAAATGTTACAAATGATGAAAGGTCCAGTAAAATGTGTTCTTTTGAAATAAAGTGGGCACTGGCTTTGCTAAGATAGAATCTTAAAGACTCCAAAATAGAATAAGACCAAGAAGACTTCCGAGAAGATTTGAAACACTTAAAAACCTGAGTCATTTTGTAAAGTTTTTATTTTTCACCATTAATTAATAGCAGTTTGAAATAATAATAATTGTTAGGATTTTGAAATATTTCAGTTAGCCATTAAAAGAAGTGCTGAAAATACTCAATTCGAATTTATCTTTCTTTATAGGCCGTGGAATTTACTGGTGCTTGCCAAACAAACGACCGGAAAAACTGAGAGATTCTCTTCATGATCTTGAGGTATAAAGACTATACATTTATTCATTTCATAGTTGCAATACCACAAATTCTAATTAAGGATTAAGTGGTCCTTTTGTCACCTCAGCTAAAAAAGTTGTTCGTTTAATTTTATCATGTACAACATCAGGAATAATAAGCAGCCACGGCATTTGTGTAGAGACGATATCGATGAGATGCCTTAGCGTAATCAACCGTAATTTCAGTAGACTTTTCTTAACATATTGTTGTGATATTAAGGAATCTTAATAAATAAAAGCATTTTATCCACTGCCTCTACATCTGCATACTACACCAAAGTGTTAATTGCAGTTTTATTTAATAATTCTTAAGCAGCATTAAATCTGAAGATATTTAATGCAACTTTTGCTAAATTAATTGCTTTTTTCAATTGCTCTGGAAATAGCCTGGTTCAAATGGTCAGATCACATATGCTGAGAACACATGTTGTAGAAGTAACTTAAAAGCATCAGGTGTGTAAACCTGATGCCTCTGGGAGGTGCCGAAGAGGAGGTCACATGAAAATGCAGCTTGGTATTGCTAGCTCAGATATGGTGACAAAAGGTTGATATCGCCAGAATATAAAATGTTGGAGATTTGAATGGCTGACATCATTGCTTATATTGTTGAAGATAGACCTTAAGAGCTTAACAGATCGAGCGCCTTTGTAATTAAGAAAATGGATAGGATTATTATCTCATTTTTTTGCTGCCTCTTTGTAGACTCGAGGTTTCAATTCCCAGTTATAACCGGTGGGTCGCTCCATATATTTAAGCAATTGCAGGTTATTTGTAGTGAAAGAGAAATTTAAGCTTGAAATTTTGAAGAATGACACGAGTAGATTTTTGAGAATTTTTATACAGTTGGTAGACAAGTCGCTGAAACGTTTTCTAAGGAATGACAGTCGAGGAAGTAGCGTGTATCTTGTAAAACATAGGATCTAGAATGTCGAATGCAGGTATAAATGTAGCTGTGGATGTACTTGTACATAGAACCATGCGTTGATTTAGAGATGGCATCAGTTGAAAGGTGGACTCGAACTTGGTTTAGGTATACAAATATGAAATATAGCAGGCCCTTGATACCTGGAAAACTTGGCTGCATTGTACAAGTTGGGATACATGTAATCTGGGCACCCAAATTAGACAGCTCTTTTTTTTAAACAAAGAAAAGACATTTGAAAGTTTTTAAGCATTTGTGAGCAACTCGCAAGGGTAACGTTTACTTTACTTTAAAAGCCTAAAGTACCTTTTCTCTAGTAAATTTTTGTCAGCCGGGGGCTTTAAACACTTTTTTATATCCGATCAAGAGTCCTTTTATGTCTGGGCAAACGTCTACCTAGCCTGATTTTATTTCCTGGAGTCTTAATTTGACAACCTTGTAAATCAGAAATCAAACTAGAAAATTTGAATACCGTACATAACTCAGAAGAAAACACCATTTGTACGTAACTTGACCGTGAAGCTGCTCTAACCTTTTTTAATCTCAATGCAAGTAGAGATGTAGACTTGTTAATATTAGAAAGGCTGTGAATCCCATATGTCTAACAAGATGCTTCATGTAGACCGTATTATGTTAGAACTATTTACATGTTCTTCAGGTACGATAAAAATGTACATAAAGTGAATTTTTGCAAACGTTTTAACACCAGTTTACACATTTTAGCGTTTGAATTAATTTTTTTATCATTACTTAATTTCACGTAAACAAAGCGAGTTGCAGAAAATTATCTAAATTATAAACTTAAGAAAGGGGTTTGTAACTCGGCAATAAGGACAACCAAGATCAGATAGTCATCACTAAGAGAGAACCCGTAAAAAAATTACAAATTTTTTTCCTGTGGTCGTTGTTTGTACCTATAACATTTAACATTTTTGTTTATTCATCATGGATGCAACTTTTATGATACATATAGCAGGACAACAAAAGGTTAGAGATACACAAAGATACACAAAGGCTGGTGTTATGTACTTGTTTGTGTGTTTATAACAATGAAAGGAAGAACATCCATTTCTTTCTTTGATAGGACATTCTTGAGGGGTGCTCAGTTGCTGCTCTAAAATGGAAATCGTTTCGCCATCTTCAGGTAAGAATACTCTCAAAACGTATTGTATGTTTATTGACAGAAAGTACAAATGTTTTAGTTTTATCATTTTGTTTTTGATTTTGTTAGAAGTAATGTAATGCTTATAAAGAAGGCTACTTTCGAGGTGTAGAATAGTATTATTTTTTATCAATGACATACATAATCCATTAACTTTAAACAAAAATTTTCTTTCTAATTCGACCTTTCTTTGTAAGTGCCCATCATATATATGTGCCCAGTTTGTAGCATATAGGCTATATTTAGAAAGTAAAGCATTAATACAGCAACTTTGTATTCGGCCGAGTTGACTCGATCTTAAGAAGTTACGAGGCAATGACATTAAAGGAATTATTCAAATCCATCGAGCCGTGGAGTGAAATGCTCTACTTCTTTTCTTTTAGTTTAGAAGGTCGTGGATATTCACCCCCTAGACTTAATTCAAAGCTATTGTGGTAAACAGTGCTACATATTCTGGGTATATGAGGCGTTTGGTGGGCAGTGCACGAGCTTGACGCTAAGGAGTGGATGAGACGGTTCTTGTAGGCTGTGTACAAAAATACCATAAGCAGAGTTGGAGTTGATGACACGTAAACTACAGAATTGAGGTGGACTCCATCAGGATTCAGTGCTTAGCCCCCTATTATTCACCATTACACCCAAAGCCTGTCCAGTGAGTTACGCACAGGAACACCCTGGAAGATGATGTATGCGGATAATGGAGTGATCATTGTAGAATTTGAAACCAAACTTAGAATTAAGTTCAACGTTTGGAAGACTCAAATGGAGGCAGAAATTGCGAGAAAAGATGAGGATTATTGGAGTCAATCTTCAAACCTCAAACGACTATGGCAAATATAAATACAGAAAAGAGGCTGATGACAATTTCTTATACTATGTTTATTCCTCACACTTTATGCATAAGACCTGCAGTTGTATAACAGGCACCCCACCAAAAAAACTAATAATTTTCTGCAGCAGATGTTAAGACAATGTTGACCTCATTAATGCAAGATTGCAAAAAGAATGGCTTGTAATAGACAACTTACAGCTCACAACTCACGAATACATTCTTTCGTTACAAACCTAGTCAATAAGTCACCTGGAAATCAGCTGCGAAACCGCAAAACAACAGGAAATATCTTTGGCGATTTCAAATTGACCATATAACAATCCGTAAGTGTCAAGGCGTTATAATGTACGATGCAAGGACACATAATGTCACGCGAATAACATCTTATCATAAACCAGTGGTGGCACAACTAACTATACATTTATTCAATAGCAAGCCATCAGCAAGGGAGAAAAAACCTAAATTTGCAGCTTTGGATGGATTTTCTTTAAAAAACGCTGAAAGATATTCGACGATTCAGCCTAGAGAAATGCAGGCACGCTTCACTTAAGTTAAAAGTTGCCAAAGCAGCTTGTCGGCTGAAAAACAACAATAGCTCCGGAGTTGACAATTTTAACGTCGAGCGTATGAAATATGCACCCAGAACTATTCATTAAAATATCGCCGATTTACCACAAAATGGCGAGATCAGGAGGGCACCCAAATGAATTAATCCAAGGGCTATTAAGTGTTCTCGAAAAGTCCTAATTAAAACAGAGACAGCTGAAAAAAATCCTCGGTCACAAATGTCTTCTGTACCTTACCAGAATCATAGCTTGTAACACATATCTAGCTGTCATATTCCTTTGCAACGTTAACTCTGGACACTCACAGAATCAGCTTTTAAAGGCACTGACGGTTACCACCTAATAATATTACGATCGAACATACTAAATGTCAAGTATCCCAGAATTGTCACCAGTGGGGAAGAAAATGCAATAACCAGACAATCTCCATGGTCAACCGTCATCAAAAAGAGGAGATTGGAATGGCTTGGGCATGCATTCATGTTAGATAGGAAAACACCATCATCGACTTTGATCCAGAATGTTATGGAGGGGTACAAAACGAAAAGAGGTAAACTACAGATGACATTGATAAAGCATGTTAAGAACCAACTGAAAGAAAAGAAATTTTAATCTTAAAGACGTGTCGGAACTAGCCAAAGATAAAGCCGAGAGAGAGAATGAGAGAGAGAGAGAGAGAGAGAGAGAGAGAGAGAGAGAGAGAGAGAGAGAGAGAGAGAAAGAGAGAGAGAGAGACAGAGAGAGAGAGAGAGACAGACAGAGAGAGACAGAGAGAGAGACAGAGACAGACAGAGAGAGAGACAGACAGCGAGAAAGACAGA
>RDPX01000118.1:159018-172492 GCA_003991215.1 Morbakka virulenta | reverse complement strand
GAGAGAGAGAGAGAGAGAGAGAGAGAGAGAGAGGAGAGAGAGAGAGAGAGAGAGAGAGAGAGAGAGAAAGAGAGAGAGAGAGACAGAGACAGAGACAGAGACAGACAGAGACAGACAGAGACAGAGACAGAGACAGACAGAGACAGAGACAGACAGAGAGAACGACAGACAGACAGACAGACAGACAGGAGGTGTTATTACTATTTTTAGGAAGTAATCAGTGGTGACTTTACGACCTCTTAAAGAATTCAGGTGTTGTTTTTTCTTTTCTCTTTCCATTGCTTACATCGCGTATATTTTTTTAGTTCTATGTAGTCTGCGGGAAAATATACAGCAGATATATCCGCTATGTTGTCTTGTATGCTGGTGAGTGTTTGGGCCCAAATGATAACTCTCTGCTTACACTGTACTTAGCCACCATACTTATGATCAGGTGAATTTGTAAAGTGCGCTTAGAAGACTGTATCAGTGCAGAATCTCTACTGACAAAACCTGACATAATACACATTCAATCCCAGATATGATACAATCGACACACATGGTTTGGCAGTGCTATGACAAATGATTCCTTCACTCACAGCATCATGTCATATTGGTTGAAGTTGCCGGAACCTGTGGACGACGAAGAAGCAGGAAGACAAGAAAGACACTATAAAGACTATCAGAGATTGTGTAAGACGAGGAGGAATAACTCAACTAACAGAGATGAATGGAGGAAATGCTCTGGATTTTTCGTAAATCCTATGCCACCTGCTATGAGCTAAACAGACCCGCAAAACGAATAATTTTGATAATGATGATGAAATCGATGATGACAATGATGTATATATATTTAGAACTTTAAATACATAAAGCATGATCTTGTAAAGGGCATTACTTGACGTTAAATTCAATTCTTAAATGTTTTAAAAATATTTTTTCCTTCAATGTATCGAATATTTCTGGGCTAGGCGAGGGGGTGATTACTAACAGTGAAACCATTTAGAGGTTTCGAGTGTGAGTTTTCCAATTAGAGTGGGAATAATTCCACTTTAGAGATCCAACTTGTCTTTAGAGCTAATATTCACTTGCAATAATCACAGGAGATGGCGTGGATCTGCCACAGCTTTAAAATTACTTTTCTTGTAGGTATTCTTATGTGTATGAAAATTTGCAGTACATTCTATATACATTGTTCGCCCCTGAACTTTATATTCAAGGAAAGAAAAAAGTACAGATCCAGTTACAATTTGTTTTTAAGTGTATGATGGTTGATGTTTCCGACTTTTCTACAAAGTAGGTTGGAGTTAATGAGTCTGTGACATGCAGTGTATACTTTGTGACTCACTTTAAATGAGCCTTTACTAGTGTTAATTCACGGTACCTTTGCACCTGTCAGAACTATTCGAAGGTTGCAAAGATCACGGAAACTAATAAAAAACCTAGAAAAGAAAGGTCAGTTCACTGTTTGGTCGACTTCCTGAATAATTTGATATTGCAGTGGCACATTGCTGTTTCTGAGTGCTGTATGATATATAACAATAAAAGAGGTTCCCAGTATTTTACAATGCCCCATTTTGGAAAATGACAGTGTTTTTTTACCCTTACCCTTTAGTTTATATATTTGCTCAATAAGGATCACCAGATAACTAGCTACTGATTTAGTTTAATTAATGTGCTTGATAAGGTCTGTTTTACAGGAACAAACCCGCCTAACTCATTACCTTGCTATAAGGGATATTTTTTTACAAGAATGAGGATAACTTAGTGTAAATGTTGTGTATTGTTGGGCATCATTGGGCGTTAGATAATCGTGTGCAGCCGATCATCGGTTTTTATAAATTTTCGATCTTAAAATTTGTAAGTATAATAGTTGTATAGCGTATGTTAAAAGCACACACACGATTAGTTTTTCCGACATTTCATACAAATAAACAGACTCAGGATTGCGCAGTGAGACATGTTTATATGGTTGAGAGAAATTCTTTTCTTCTAGCCTCTAATATTTGTTTGTATTTGTTCTCGACAAATTTGAGAGGAATCTTGCCTCATCGATAAGAATTTGCACTGGAATTATAATTTTTGGTAAGATAGGTGTGAAAGCTTTTTTAGCCGCTGGTACTGCAAAACTTAAGTTATTGCAAGTTAGCTTGGAAGACAAAATGATCACACCACCAGTAACTTATTATAAAATTTTTCAATAAGTAGGAAAATTGTTCTTAGTTGATAGCAGTTTTATTTTAGAAAATGTAGATTGCAAAAAGGTCTTTGTTGACATTTTTACAAACTACATTCGCTGCAGATTCCAGAGTTGAATCATTATATCATACTTTTTCCCCCGCAGCTGATGACCACAACTGCCACTTTGATATCAATCACTGTTAGCTTAAACACTGGTGATGTGGAGAAAATAGTAGTAGACAAGTCACTTACTACAAAGATAAACGATCAAATATCTGACTGTAAGTGTAGCAACCTAACGTTATTCCCTCAGATGAAAGCAAACTTGACATATAGATGATAGATATAAATATATTTTGCAATAACATCAATTTATATAGAAAATGAATAAATGTTTGCATCTGTGAAAATTTGCTGAATACAAACATTTTTATATATTTGGATTAATACTTAAGATAATTAGTCCCTGCTCGTTTTTTGACAACTTATTGCATTACGTAGTAAATACAAATAAATGAAGTTTGTTGATATTGGTACCATGTATAGGTTAATACTTAATGTAGTAGACTATGGGGATTTTTTGAGGGTGTAATAAAGGAGAGAAATTTCTGCTGTTAATCAGGAAATACAATGTAAAGCAGTCCGATGACCTGTGTTATTTCTTGCTTAGCTCTTCAGTACGTTGACAGATCTTTTGTCGTGTCGAACAAACTTTCTCCAACAATATATCAAATAATGGGGTCCTTTGTTTTATTGCGACCATTCTTTCCTCGGACTGACCATGACTAAATCTTAAACAAATCTGTTGGGAAATTGACAGATTTATCCCATTCTCGTCAAGACATTAATTTCTCTCTATTTATTCTTTAAAAGGCTCCTCCAACTGGCATAACATTACTTTTGTGACCACAATATCTTTGCTATAACCTTCACTTTCGCAAAGGAGGAAAGCCTAAATTTGCTCTTTTCTTGTTACCAAATCCACTTCTGTATCAGTATCTTAAGTAAATTAATTTTTGAACAGTATTTTGATGAATGGAAACATGCCTAAATTTTAGATGCATTACAATATTCATTTTGAGTAAGTTAGGGGTAGTAACCTAGTTAAGCAACTCAGGAACTGTTTTCAAAGTCTCCAGTATTTTTTGCAGGTGTAATCGCCCGGTTCATATGGTAATTATTTGACAAATAAATCTAATAAGTAAGTATTAGTCTCTAGTAATATATTGTTAACGCCAATTACTGTTTCCCATGTCCATTTATTAATTGTTTGTTTTCATTTCATTGGAGGTATTCTGGAAGAGCAGTATTTAGTTTTTTCCTTTGTGGAAAAGTCGAAGTTAGCATTTGTTTACTTTACTAAAAAGCCATCACCGGACAAAAAGGAGGGAGAAAAATTATCGCTTCTTGAACCTAAAGTAAGTAGTGAATAATTACGTAGTATAAAATCAATAACCTTTGAGGTTTCTTGTTGTTATTTTTTTCACCCGTATGGAATTAGAGTTTTCTTATCATAGCTTGCATTTTTTCTTCCCGCCGTCATTTGTCGTATATGTATAGTGTTCTGACACTTTACCATAAGAGGGACATTCACTTCAACGGACACTTAAACCTGTTCTATCGACCTTGCAGCATTTTGCTGGTTTGGATATTTGAAGGCCATTGCTAGAGTGGCAGCCTATTTTGAAGCCTGACATGATATTATTTTAAGAGCAATGTATATTCCTTTACATGTATATCTTGAATTTGAAATAAGACAAAGATAACTGGTATAATCTCACGATCAAAGTTCATTCGTGTCTTTGATTTGTTGAAAGAAGTTATGAGGGAAAGAGGTACAAAGTGTTCAGGAAGAAAGGAGGAAGAGATAAGGCCTACGTTAATCTAATACGGCTTGCAAGAATTTGCGAAACACTATGTAGGATTTCTTCGACAACCTGTGTATTCTACGCAAATTGAACCCTATACTAATGTTGGCGACTCAAAGGCATAAGAGAGGGGCAAACTGTAATGCTGCGTTTATTAGATGTTTATGAGCATATATGAGTAACGATATGTTGAATATGCTTAAGAATAGAGACTTATGCAAAAACGAAACAGCTGATCACAAGCGAAAATTTGGCCACAGTTTTGACAGTTTTATACTGAGAAAACTTATTTATTAAAGATAGCGAACAATGAACAAGAAATCAAATAAATTATCTTCAATAACTGATGGTATCAATAGTTTTTCATATCATGTTTCAGCAGTATGGTTGACCGGTTTTAAGTTGAAGGTTTTAGACCAAAACGGTTTCTCTTTTTTTTGCGGTAAGTATAAAGACTACAACCTTGCGTATAAAGTCTTGTATTTTAACATTTTTATTCTTCGGTAAAACGTCCATAATATACCAACAGTATATCTAGCTTTTGATGAGTATAGATTATCTGACCAAGTCAAAATATATATCAAAAAGTGAGCACAAAGCTTACTTAAAATCATAACTTATTTAGAAATTATTCTGTTCTCATTTCTATAATATTATAGCTTAAGCAGGTTTAGGTGGCACCATTTGTTAAGGAAGCGGGAGCAGTTAATTAAAACGTGCATGAGCTGGAGTAATAACTAACTTTAGTTATTAAGATTTAGGACTCCATTTTACTTACGAAAACAAAGTAGTCAACCTATTGAAGGGGAATCTTGCCTTGTGTCTAGCGCAACAAATATTTTGAAACAACTATCGTATTTTCAATTCTACGATATGACAGCCCAGACTCTTTGTGAGGATGGCTGATTATCGTTTATTGCTATTTGTTTGTATTTTAATTGAATTGTCATGTAGACAGTGCAAAACTGACCATTTACTCTAAGAAAAACCCATTTTCGGGTGCAGAATGATATTCCAACTCTTTGCAGGTAATTGCAGGATGTGAACACCTCTTTATTTCAGGTACATTCAATAGATGTTGCTGGACCTCCCGGGCAAAGGGTGAGGCGTCAGTTATCTTCAAATAGTATTGGAGACCTAGTAAGTGAAATTTTGAATTTTTTTATGTTTTTGCTATTTTTCTACCAGTTGTAGTTTTAATCGATACTGCGATACCGAGTTTATACAATAATGCAACTCCTGCAATAAATGCCGTAACATTTAAAGTCGGGTTAAAGCTCAAAACAGAATTTTCCTGTGCCGAAGTATGAGGATATAACATTCTTCTTGGGTTTCACTGCGTACACAGGCAAAAAAATACAAGAAGCCTGATGTAGATCTCAGGAACAGGAAATACATCAGCTATAAGAGGATTCTTTGAGGAATTTTCTCTAGCAAAAAAAAAACTTTGAAAATTTGTAAATTATTCAAACATGTTAACTTATCTGTTTTGGGGGTTCACGGTTGAAAAATTGATTTTTATTGCCCTTCAACGATTTCCCTCTTTAGCCATTCACTAAGGGTATTCGCCATTCCATTTCTTTTTGTTTTATGGCACATTCTGTCATATTTTCCATTATCTGGTCAGCCCAACAGTCCTACTATCAGCCTTTTGGCTAAACAATGGGGAATGTACCTCGGAGCTGGAGAGCGTCTGCCTGTAGTCTTGTTCATAAAATACCTGCCTTTTCCTGTCAGAAACAGAGCTTCATCGTTTTCTATAAACTGCTCTTTTCAGACCCCAGGCATTCTTGTTTCATCACGTCTCAAGTGACTTCAACCTAATTTTTGTTTTCTCTTCAATCTTATAAGAGAATTGGGATAAAAAAAATTTTTTCAGTCCTAAAGATGCTTCCTTTCTGTTTTTTTCCTGTTTTTGGTGACATTAGCTGTTATGTAGTTCAACTATACATCTTCTGTATTTTCATATATTGTGGTGGAATTTCTTCTGTTTTCGATTCTCACATAGACAATCATACCTTACTGATCAAAATGGTTTGGTAGCCTGTCAGCGCCCCATACAAACCGTTTGACTTAAATGTACCGTATAATGCCTTCTCTAATTGTTACGAGAGTAACCATGCCTTCTTTTATTCTTTTCTGTATCGTAATCGGGATCCTGCAATCTTGTCATCTTGTTATAATTTTTATTATTTTTTTAAAATTATATATCCCAGTATATTTGAGATATGACGTACCATGTTTACCAGACTTTGTTCACCGTACTTGAGTATATTGCTCGTGCTTCAGAAAAATGAAATTGGTTTTCAAAAATTTCTCTTGTACTATTAGTGATATGCATAAGTTTTTTTTCTACGTTTTCGATGTTTATTTTTCTGTTTCAAAACTTTGAAGTATTTCCGCTAGGGTTACTTTTTTTGTTAATGATTTTCTTTTGCGTAGCTACTTTATTATTTACAGCATTTCCTCTTCTGTCATTTCATTTATTTTCCATATTTACTTTGACCACCTTTTTTAATGCTTGAGTTCATCAATGAGCACTGTTGCCTATTTTTCACTTACATTGTACATTGTGGCGAATGGCGTGAACACTATGTTCATGAATACCGCTTGGCAAACGGCGCCATACCATTGCCCCGGCTGTAGCTAAATCTAAGTAGGGTTTCTAACGGGATGCCTAGAGTGCTTGTGAGTCATGTGTCAGCGGGATCACTTGATCCTTAAACTGCTGATGAACAGCACAGGCACTCCTGTCTTTCTTGTCGGAGCACTTTTTCCTTAGAGTCTTGTGTTACAGCCGGTCCTCCACTGCCTTGTGAATTAGCTTCTTGTTAGAAGTCAAGGCTAAGGGTGAAAGCCCCAACAGAAAATCAATCTGCTGCCTTGCAGATTCAACACCTTTTTAGGTTAAGACTAGGCCCACTGCCTATAACTGTTGTTGGCGTCAGGAAGGGCATCCGGCCACAAAAACCTTGCCAAACTAAAACCATGCGGATCAAAAATATTCAATCCATACCGGATCGGTCGGGGCCCGGGTTAACAACGACCGCCAACAGCACTAACCGACAGGGTGGTGTTGGAAACTATGCTACTGCTGAACGACAAAGGAGGAGAAGAGGAGGCAGGAAAAGAAGAGAAAAGCGGGAGAAAAAGAAAGCAAAGCAGAGATCATTGAGAATTGGCAGCTTGAATGTTGGGACAATGACGGGAAAAGGAAGGGAGATCGCAGATTTGATGGAAAGAAGGAGTATCGACATCATGTGCATACAGGAAACTAAATGGAAAGGAAGCAAAGCAAGACACCTTGGTGATGGGTACAAACTGTTCTATCATGGAGAAGACAGCAGAAAGAACGGTGTGGGCATAGCTGTAAAAGACACCTATGTAGAAAGTGTGTTGCAGGTAGAAAGAGTTTCTGACAGGCTGATAAGCATGAAACTGGAAGTAGAAGGCCAAATGGTAAATGTTGTTAGTGCATATGGACCACAAGCTGGGTGTCCACAGGAAGATAAAGAAAAGTTTTGGAGGGACATGGATGCCACCATCATGAGAATACCTAGAGGAGAGAGATGTGTCATCGGAGGAGATCTAAATGGACATGTTGGAGAAGGGAACAGGGGTGATGAAGATGTGATGGGACGGTTTGGGCATGGCAGGAGAAATGAGGAAGGACAGGAGATTGTTGATTTTGCAAAGAGAGCGGAGATGGCAGTGTTAAACACTTATTTCAAGAAAAGAGAAGAGCAGAGGGTGACTTATAAAAGTGGAGGGAGGAGCACGCAACTTGATTACTTGGTTTGCAGAAGAAGACATCTGAAGGAAGTGAGTGATTGCTACGTCCTGGGGGGAGAGTGTGTGGCCACACAGCACAAGGTAGTAGTATGCAAGCAAAGTATGACAATCAAAAAGAGGCCCAGAAGGGCAGCAGAGCCAAGGGTGAAATGGTGGAGGCTCAACGATCCAGAGTGCAGGAGAATCTTCAGTGACGAGATACTAGAGGTGCTCAGCACAGAAACAGATGTGCTTGAAAACTGGTCACACATTACGGAGAAAATACGAATAACCGCTAGGAGAGTCTTAGGAGTGACAAAAGGGGGCCAGAAGAAGGACAAAGAAACATGGTGGTGGAACGACGCAGTGCAGGAAAGCATCAAAAGAAAGAAAGAAGCAAAGAAAAGGTACGACCATTCAAACAATGAGAATGATAAAAGGGAGTACATTGATAAGCGAAAGGATGCCAAACGAGAAGTTGCTAAGGCAAAGGAAGAAGCATACAGTGATCTTTACCACAAGCTAAACACAAAGGAAGGTGAGAAGGATTTGTACAGGATAGCGAAGCAAAAAGACAAAGCATCAAAAGACATTCAGCATGTTAGGGTTATCAAAGATGAAGATGGAAGGCTACTTACAAGGGAAGCGGAAGTACTACAAAGGTGGAAAAGCTATTTTGAAAGTCTCATGAACACGGAAAATCCCAGAGAGCCAAGGGGTGAGGCAGCAGAGAGGATGGATCGTGAGTTCGAGCAGATAGAAATAAGTGAAGTCAAAAAGGCATTGAAAAGAATGAAAAATGGAAAAGCAGTAGGCCCTGACAATATCCCCATTGAAGCCTGGAAGTGCCTAGGTCGACAGGGTCTAGAAGTACTTACGAAGCTTTTTAACCAAATCCTTGTATGCGAGAAAATGCCAGATGAATGGAGAAGAAGTGTGCTGATTCCGGTGTACAAGAACAAGGGCGACGCACAAGAGTGTGGAAATTACAGAGGCATCAAGCTGATGTGTCATGCAATGAAGCTGTGGGAGAGATTACTGGATGCAAGGCTGCGACAAGAGGTCAGAATCTGTGCACAACAGTACGGCTTCATGCCAGGGAAAAGCACGACAGATGCACTATTTGCTCTGCGCATGCTCATGGAGAAGTATAGGGAAGGACAAAGGGAGATACATTGTGTGTTTGTCGACCTGGAGAAGGCTTATGATAGGGTACCAAGAGAAGAACTATGGTATTGCATGAGGACGTCGGGAGTAACAGAAAAGTATGTTAAGTTAGTGCAAGACATGTATAAAGATAGCATGACAGCCGTGCGAAGTGCAACCGGATTGACTGACTGGTTCGAGGTTAAAGTTGGACTACACCAGGGATCAGCCCTAAGTCCTTTCTTATTTGCCATAGTCATGGATAGGTTGACAGAAGAAGTAAGGAAAGAGGAGCCCTGGAGCATGTTATTTGCAGACGACATTGTGCTGTGCAGTGAGACCAGAGACGAGGTAGAGGAACAACTAGAAGAGTGGCGAGACGCCTTGGAGAAAAGAGGGATGAAAATAAGCAGAGCGAAAACAGAGTATTTGGTCTTAAACGGAAGAGATCAGGATGAAATAAGGATGCAAGGAGCAGAAGTAAAGAAGGTGGATGACTTTAAGTACTTGGGGTCCACTGTACAGAGCGATGGAGACTGCAACAGGGAGGTGAAAAAGCGTGTACAAGCAGGATGGAACGGATGGAGGAAGGTCACAGGAGTATTGTGTGACAGAAAGATTTCACCGGAAGTAAAGGGGAAAGTTTACAAGACAGTTGTAAGACCAGCATTACTCTTTGGGCTAGAGACAGTGGCAACATCCAAAAAAACATGAAGCCGAGCTAGAAGTCGCAGAGCTACGTATGTTACGGTGGTCACTTGGCGTCACCCGGTTGGACAGAATCCGGAACGAGCACATAAGAGGTACAACCCATGTGAGAAGACTGAGCGACAAGCAAAGAGAAGCAAGACTCAGATGGTTCGGACATGTTAATAGGAGGGAAGAAGATTACATTGGAAGGAGAGTTTTGGAAATGGAAGTGCCTGGGAGAAGAAAGCGTGGGAGACCAAAGAGAAGATATATGGATGTGTTGACAGAGGACATGAGAGCAGCTGGAGTGCGGAGAGAAGATGCGACGAACCGTGAAAAATGGAAGAAACTGATCCGCTGTGGCGACCCCTAAAGGGTGCAGCCGAAAGATAAAGAAGAAGATTGTAACCCATGTGATTTTTCTCTTGAAATTTTTTCACTTCCTGGCAAAACCTGAAATTGTGCTTCTTACCGAACTCCTTTAATTCTTCATGCAAATTACTAGAATTTCCCCTCGACTTTCTGTGCATTTTTTGTATCTCTTTCCACAAAGCATTATAACTAAATGCAAATGTATAAAATATAGCATTTAATGAAAACCCATATTACTAAAATTATTACATTAATATGAAAATATGCCACCAATTTGTATAAATAAGAAAAGTAACTATCTCAGCAAACCATACATGCCATCGAACATGATTTAAGACAAAAAAAATGAGATGCATAATATGAGATATTTCTTGGGTGAAATTGCAGGATTCATAGTCAGCAAGGGATTGAAATTAAGTAGAAATAAAAAATTGGAGAAGGAAAAGATGGACGATAAAGTACAGGAGGACTCTTTTTTTGAAAGGGGTGGAATTTGACACTTTTTAATTTTGTTTTTGCAGATAATAGTTTGGTGGTCATCGTCAACTGAAGAAGCATGGCCGTGGGCTCCAGTTGTTCTTAATCACGACAAAGCCAATGTTGTTCTTTTAGGAGTGAGTAGGTAAGACATATTTGTGATACAGCTACAGGTGTGCATGCACAGTTTTTCACGTTCTACATAAGAACATAACTATTAAATAATAGTATTTTATTTATTGTTCAAAGTAGATGTCAGCCGCTTGAAAATCTAAGCAAAATTCAATTTTCCCCAATGTTTATTTACAGATATGATAAAGTAATTTCTTCAGGTATCATTTGGTACATGTTTGGTATAAAATTAACATTAGAGATTGCTTGGGTCTTTGTCCACTAAACCTTTATCTTTCTATCTTATTTTAGTACAAAGCTTGATATTTTGAGCTATCTCAGAACTGATAACGAACCTCTCAGTGTCCAGTTCAGGTAACTTGAATTTACGGTTTTTGTTTTTTTAATTTGCACTTGGCTTCATTTTTTGAAATTATTTGACCTTTGAATGAGGGTTCTACCATTTGGAGGGTTCATTGTTGTAAGAAATCCAGGTACAAGCAAAATGAATAAATTCGGGTGTGTTGCTTATTAGTATTATCAGATTCAATACATAGCTGGTACTAACCGACAGTCCAACATACAGTTTTGGTTTTTTTTTAGCATCACACATTTCTGCACCCGGGTTTTAGTCCAAGACAAGTTTCTGATCTGTTAATGGTTCTTTACGACCCTTTTATTATCGGAATGAAGCTTAGGACAGATGAGCAGGACTTCAGCTCGATGAAGTACGTAAATCCCAGTCGAAATTTATTTTGGGATTGGCTTTTTGGATCACACTTAAGTGCCCCACTTACGTTTAATGTAAATATTTTGTGAGCGTGAAGTGTGGAAATTTATTTTTAACCTTTTACGATATTTGACGCGTTGATATGCAAAATGATTTATGAGCGAGTAGAATATGCAAATGAGTTGCTCACTGACCTTCTGACCGATAGACTCACCGACTGATTCATGGACTTAGTCACGTACTTACTTATTGACTCACTGACTAACTGACTCATTCATTCAAGCTGTCTTGGTGGAATTCCAAAGGTTTAACTCGTGGAATAAAAACCATTTATTGTATTCCTTTCAAGCTTTCAAAAGAGAGAAACTGATAATTTTGCAGATTTGGTAAAAAGTTAACAACAGTTTGAGGGAGCGATTTTCTTGGAGGTTACCAAAAGATCATTTCTATCACTTTGGATATTTCGAAAAATATTGAACGACGAGTTGACTATGTGGGGCTCTTGATTCTCCCCCATTAATATATTTAAGATCACTGTAGTGGCGTACTAAGCATAATGTAATGCTAGTAGCAGCAATAGTAATCAGCTGATTGTTACAAGTTTTGTGGTTTACGAACCATTACGTTGTGAGTCATTATGAACTAAACAGTGCCACAGAGGGACATTTCTTGGAATGGGGCCGATATACTGAGACATTTAAATCGGTTTTTGTCATAGAAAGATTTGCATGTACTGTGTTTTCCTGTTATGTCTTACTTAGTAGCGATACTGCCATAACATCATTTGGCCCTATGCTCACTTGATCCAATTCAATGTTACATTTACAGCTTCGCTGGATGCCAGTCTAAAATCCAATTTTACATATTGACTGAAATGCAATGTCTGAAATTGGACATATATAGAATTTATTAGTTTAACAATAAGATGGGTTTATTTTGCATGTGAAAAGATCTTTTGAAAATGTTTTTCGTGGGTTTCAGGAAATCATTCATAACATGAATTTAAGTAACTTAGTGGAAGATTTACCACTAAATAAACTTGAACGGAGAAACACAACGATCAGTATATATATATATATATATTGTTTTGAATTTGGGATTCTTTTCCTTAGCATTCTTCAGAGAAGTGAAAATATACCTCCGTTAGATTATGACCCGGTGCCAGTTCGACTAATTAAAATGTTGAGTACGTAGGCTGCTGGATACAATTAGCAGAATTTAAAAACAAGTGCGATTAGTGATATGTATTAAATTGATGCCGTCATGATCACTACTGCTTTTATTCATTGTAAACAAGGTTGTTGCTATATTTTCTCTGCAGTTATAACCACCCAAACCGTATATATGTGGCGGAACAATCGCAATCATCAAATGGAAGCTATACCATTAATAACTGCTTGTATACATACACAAATGGTCGGGTAAGTATCTTGATATATCCTATTATTGTACCAGAGAAAGCTTTGCATATTGGAAGTGTGGTATTCAAAACTAGAATTGATTAGCAAGCAAGCAAAAGTGCTCTTTTAAACAAACGTGACAAAGCATTAACGAAATGAAACTCATCTGCTGTGACAGGAATTGTTATTGCAGTGATATATGAAACACATTTTACCCTAGATTTCATCCAGAAGGAGCTGATTTGATGATGTGACTATAATTTCTTCCCCATGGTTTTCATGCTCTACAGCGGTGTGGAGGTAGTAATACTCACAAGGGAATAGTGTTTTTGATTTGTTTTGGGTGAGCTCAATATGTAAATCATGTATAGGTAGGTACACAGCTGTTTCTTAATATATCGAGATGGATTGAGGTAGGTATCGGGTTGCAGCAGCTGTTTGGAACAATGGGATGAAGACGGAATCATACAGAATCCTTATGACATTGAATAAAGTTTTATAAAAGAAGGCCAGTTATTTTGGAAAACAGCTATAGGCCAATTTGAAATTAATCAAGACATAAATAGACCTATATCTATCTATCTTGGTCGATTTTCACATCGCCCAAGTATGGAGACACAATCCTTCCAGCACCCTCTATCCATCATGATTGTTTTTAATTCAGCTGTATTGCCCAGCCCCGCGTCTTGCACTATGTTGTCTCCATATGTAACTTTTTGCTTTCCTCGATTTCTATGCCCATCCCTTGG
>RDPX01000118.1:136574-156689 GCA_003991215.1 Morbakka virulenta | reverse complement strand
GCTTGGTTAATTTCTTCGGTTATTAGGGCGATGTCGTCTGCGAAATCAAGGTCCGTTACTATTGTTGGGTGGCTGCGGCGACTCTGTCGTTGCTTTATTGTAAAACCGAGTTCTTCTTCCCTACCCTGGAATGTATTTCTCATGACGTAATCGAGGACGATTGCGAAAAGGTATGGAGCTAGTGTGTCCCCTTGCAGTACCCCGGCAACAATTTGAAAGAATTTTGTTTCACCATCTGGTGTGATCACTTTTGCTCTAGTGTTTTCATACAGCTTGTGGATGGCGGCTAGTAATTTTGGTGGAACATCGTATGCTTTTAAAATTTTAAAATAGACCTGTGTCAAAGATAATTTGCTAACAGAGACGATCTGTCAGTAAAGGTATTTTTAATACACTCCAACAGAATGGGTACTCATTTTGGCTGTATGTAATACTTGTCTGGTATCTACCAAGTGCGACTTGGACATATGATTTCCAAAACTTCATCTGTATCCGAATATCGCCCAAATGTTCATTATCTGGCCCTTTTGTAGGTACCAAATAATATTCACGTCCTCTAAGCTTTGTTCAGAAGGGACCTTAAAAGCCCCTTCTGAACAAAATTAAATTTTTGCTGGTTGCTGGTAGTATTTCATTTATGGACTTGACTTTGTTTTACCTACAAGTTCATTTCTAGTTTCACTATTTGCGACATTTGGTTTTGATAAACGTATTCTGGAAATATTTTACTGTTACCTTTATGCTACATAAATCCAAATATTTTCTTATTTATCACCAGATTGAAAAAGCAACATCAACGTCTGTGACATCAAAAGGTAACTAAAAAAAGTATTGAGAAGTGTATCGGCAATCTGTAGGTATTATCTTAGTTGAATTTTGTAGAGGGAAATATATAAGGGGAAACCATCCATTGTCATTTCATGTCGCATTTGTTAGTTTTCAGTAAACCACAAAGCCATTCGTTTCTGGCCTTTGTACATAATCTAAAAAAGGAAATTACCTCATCCACGCGAATTAGGAAATATTTTGGTGTTGACCTGTTTGTTATAGTAGTTGGGAATAAGTCTTAACCGACTAGAAAATGTTTTTGTATAAATAATATTTGAGGAGAGTATTTGGGATTATAAAGAATGAAAAAATGTGTGCACTGAACTGCGTGCCAAGCAATGCCTTTACAAAAGATTGAAAATTATGCAATATAAGGTTGGGCTGAGATATTAGAGTGGTGTGGTGGGGGTGTATTTGATGTAGAGTTTGTCAATATGAAAGGCGTAGCCACTGGTTCATGCCGAGTTCAGTCCGCATTATTCTTTTTCACTTTTCTATAGTTTCAAATCCTTTGATACAAAGCTTCAATAAATAGCTGAACACTACTAGACACAAGATCACACCTGTGACTGGAAAAATGAAGAGATTATAGATTTAAGAGTCCAACAAAACAACAAGAAAATTAAGGAAACAACCAATTTCATACAGAAAAGCAATTACATAAACAGTATATCTTACGCTTTTTCAGAAATGTGGCTCCCAGGAATGAAGAAGGAAACACAACAAACACAACAATGCCACTCCTCAAAAATCCTGATCGCTATTAGCACATAGGTCTGCAATATTGACTTTTGAAAGAGTTTTGGCTAACCACTTCATCAACCTGACGATGGGATAAGTATCTCTTGAAACGTGGCTTTGTAGAAAGTTTATGACTCTTGACACAGTAAAGCTTCTATATCCTTTACTTCAATATTATTTTCACAATTTTCCTTGGCCCAATACTCGTGATCAAAATAAAATGTCCAATGGTAGGTACCTGGATAAAAAATTTCGGACTTAGGTGAAATAGGTGACTGGAGAATGACTTGGCTAAGAGCATAATTTTGAAAGCTTAGGTTGTAGAGAATGTGACCATGAAAGCAACAGACACTGGTTTGAACTCAGTTCAATGTACACATACTTTTTACTTTTCTTAATATTTTTGGAGCTAAAACTACAGTGCGATTATGCAAATAATAACACTTTCACGGCCACTCTTTATACAAATTATTACCCGCCTCTATTGGCTAGAATTATAACCTTCAATAAAAAATAATGGCATTAAAAGAATGGAACAGGAACCCTGTCAGAAAGAAAAATTATTTGAAAGTAGAATTATCTCATGAATTATTTGCATTTATATTATATTTGTTATCATTCCTGTCAACGACCACTTTGTTTTCTGCGTATTTCAGAACTGAGAGATAAAAAATGGCATTGGATGTTAATCATTTAAAGCTTTAAATATCCATTACTAAATGTTGTTTAGGTAGTCATTCTGTTTTGTATAATCTGGAATTGGTTGACGAGCCTTGTTCAGATTTGTTCCTACTATATCTCTATTCGCATTCTATTTCAGCTTGTTCGTCTTTAGGACGTTGATATAATTATTCTGATGATCTATTCGCATTCTATTTCAGCTTGTTCGTCTTTAGGACGTTGATATAATTATTCTGATGATCTATTCGCATTCTTTTTCAGCTTGTTCGTCTTTAGGACGTTGATATAATTATTCTGATGATCTATTCGCATTCTATTTCAGCTTGTTCGTCTTTAGGACGTTGATATAATTATTCTGATGATCTATTCGCATTCTATTTCAGCTTGTTCGTCTTTAGGACGTTGATATAATTATTCTGATGATCTATTCGTATTCTATTTCAGCTTGTTCGTCTTTAGTACGTTGATATAATTATTCTGATGATCTATTCGTATTCTATTTCAGCTTGTTCGTCTTTAGGACGTTGATATAATTATTCTGATGATCTATTCGCATTCTATTTCAGCTTGTTCGTCTTTAGGACGTTGATATAATTATTCTGATGATCTATTCGCATTCTATTTCAGCTTGTTCGTCTTTAGGACGTTGATATAATTATTCTGATGAAGGCATTGTTTTATTTACTTGCTACTTAGTTCGAGTTGTTGCGCATGGACGAAACCATACTGCAGACAAACTTTTGCTTGCTTGTGAAGATGGTACCCTGGTAAGCGTACTCCGACCTAATTATACTTTCGTTAATAATAAAACTTAATGTTACAAGTGTATGGTAATGTGCAATTTACCGCGGGTCAAATAAATTTATTAATTTTATTCGAATTTTACCATATTCCTTTGATATGTGTTTTACTAATTTGTTTGAAAACCATTTTGTATTTGTTAAGCTGCACTTAACTGGAGCAATATTTGAATTTTAAAGGGATAAGGTAATTCAGACCTAAAATATGGTACGATGATATAAATATTACAGTCAAACAACATGGGACTGTAGCAAAGGCAATTGTTAACCCAAGAAATTCGAGAAACGATCAGAGAAGAAAGCAGAAAGCAAAAAGAGAAGAGAGAGCCTAGAGAACAACATAACTACACTTGGCAGGCACTTGCAGTAGCTGTAAGAGAGTCTGCATCCTGCCATGAAACTGTACACTGACACCAAGCGATCCAACTCTACAACGAACTAAACAATGATGCAAAATTTCATTGCCTCGAAAGTCAAGTTGACCCCTGAAAGCTGCAACCAACGTGGTTACCAATTTATCAATCCATGCATTATGTTTCAACTATAATAAGCTCAGATAATTACACTAAGCCATGTAATGGCTTGTTAAAGTTTACCTTTAAAAGTTGGTAAAAATAGTGATGCTTTTGGTTGCTGGTTACTACATGTTGTTTTTCAGCATATTGGTAATGGTAATAATGTAAAGCCTGGTTTGCTTTTTCTGCATTGATGATCCCAGGCAACACTCTGCGCGTCAAAATTTGGCTGGCAGGAGTACATAATTGTACCCTACCCTTATTTTGAGGGGAGGAAGCAATTTTTTGAAGTCCTAAGTACTTTTCTGTATTGCAACATGAAGTCTTAAGATAGTTTCGATAACTTGCAAACGCCTTTGTCTTTGTTTTGAACTCGAATGAAATTTGGTTCCTGCATTTTTTAATATGTGATTGTAAATTTGATTTAAACGCTACTCATTGATCCTACAGAACAAAGTTAATGCCGAATAGCGTTTTCAGTTGGGTTCATTACACAATTGAATGGTTTTTGAAATTGCTGTGGGTCTTTGAGAGAACGCCGTGACCTCGCATTAAAGACTGCCTCGTTATCGACTTGCCTGTGATGTTCCTGGGGTTAAAACGACTTCCATGCAACATTAACTTTAAAGAAAAAAACAATATATTTATTTCTTACGATGCAGTACAAAGATCAGATTTCCTTAGTACTAAGATTTCGACATTCTAGCTTTTGCCTTAAGTATAGCTGTTTTTGCAATTTTAAGTTTTTAAAGGAACTGCATTTTTCCTTTTAGATCATGCAAGACGAGCATCGCAGAGTAAATCAGCTTACGAAGGCATCAGTGGTATGAAGTAGCGTTTTTCATTTGTTTTTTCGTCCTTACTACAGTTTTACATATGGTGTCATTGATACTGAAACCATAGAATATTAACAAGCTTAATTCAGGATCCATTCTCAAGCCTTTCTCAGCCCTCATAAATTTCCATCGGGGTCCAGCTTTGCCGTCGAATATGCGATTATTCACAATATGCACGGCGGCTGAAATTTGATGTCATGGGTCATGTTTTTTCCTGCTTTACGTAAACGCTTGAGACCTGATAAGCACCTTAGTGTTTATTAAACAAGAATTTATTGATAATTTTACGCTTTTTTAATAGGAATAATTTCTCAAACAGTTTTTTTTTCGACAGTTACATGTAAATTCTAAGAATTGTCTTTGGCATTTTACTAAGTCTGTAGTACTGGGTCTATCCCATTCACTTGAAGATTGAAAACGAATGTATAATAAATGGGTTCGTAATCAGGATTGCTTCCTATTTTTCGGCAGTTGTTCCTTGATTTTGTACTATAATATTCGACCTTTCATCCATAGGCCATGTGTTCTACTTTCTTTCTTGACTTCCGCACGTTCAGTTTGTTTGATACGGAAAATATAACTTGTGCAAATAGGCCATAAAGTGCAAGTTTAAGGCCCATAATTTGGAAGCTAACTATTATGTGCTTGTCAGCAGTCAAGAACTATTACATAGATATAATCTTCTTCAGCATTGACGAATTCATTGCCAACATCACTATCTATATCACTATTTTGTAAACCAAAGTTGTTTAAATTTATTTGGAAAAGATTTGAGACTATTGCGTCCGTTTTCATTGGCGACATAAATGGCTACAAGAACTTTGGTAAAATATATCAAGTATTTTCCTTGTAAGTAAAGCCATTTCCTAGAATTACCCTTTTGTAGTGGTCTTTAAGTACCAGTAGCCTTTTGTTTTCGCCCATAACCACACTTTTAAATGTGTTTACTGAATGAATTTTTAGTAAACTCGTCAATCTTCTACGCTTCCCAAGCCATCACTTTTTTGCAGACAGACACTTGTACGGGCATATTCAGTGATTAGAAGTCTTCAATATTGTGTCATTTTTCAAAATTCGACTTAAAATCTGAAACACTGTATTTTTTATCAGTTTTTTTAGCTTTGTCAGTCAGAGGTTGTGTCTGTCGGAGCTTTACCTTAAAAAAGAGCGAATTATGAACAATTTATCACTGGGGCCACCTAAAGTCAATGGATAAATGAAAAATCTTCATCGGTACCAACAGTCAGTATTGACTGTGTTGGAAATGCGTATCCAGTAACTGGTAAAACAGGTTTTTCAATGTAAACATAGATTTACATTAAATGTACCTTTATGCTTTTGGATTTGAAATATCATTGTTTAAGAGTCAACAGCGTGGTCAATATTTCTTGCTATATTTATTTATTTATTTTTTTATTCCCCGTTTTCCACCAAATAGAACACCAGAGTAGCTTCTGTTAATCTGCATTGCAATTAATTTGATTTATATCAGGTTTAAATGGATTCGTTTATAAATCCAAGCAATAAAGAAACAAGTTATTTATTAATAACTTGTATCAAATATTGTCGTATTCTTTTACATATAAAAAAAATAGTATTTTTAATCACTTTTTTGTAGATTCCCCATTTGGTTTGCTGGCACCCAACAGATACATTCGTTGTTGTTTCCGGAATAAAGGGAGACATACAGGTAATATTGTTCTTCCCGTTTTTCAACAAGACTTAACCAATGTGCTTCGAATGATGAATATAGATCCTGGAAGTTAAAAATAAATAGTGAAAATAATATGATCTTGGTTATATATAATATGGATTATTTTTACAAAGTCTTTCCTCTTCATGTATGTTGACTAGCTGGTAATCTGAACTTGGAAGGTAAGACGTCCAAAATGTAATTGCAGGTAAAAAACTTGGAAAGCAAGAGTGTTTGTAAAAACCACTTGTACAGAGAATATAAAGAAGAAACCTCTGAATATTCAGCAGATCCCTTTTCTGTCTGCTAACCTTTAAAATGGCTATGAATGGCCCGTGGACGAGAACCTTTGGGAATTCAGCTACATTGAGCCACATTTAACAGTACAGTGTTTGATTTTCAACATGGTAGAGGTTGAAATGAGTAAGAAGTGTCCGTTTTGGTCTCCGTTTTATCTTTTGCTGGCTTCTTTATAAGATAGGGTGTATATCCTTGTTCCTTGCATAATTCGGTGTATGACTAGGCCATGTTTAGTTTGACCAAGATTATTCATGCTTTAACGATGACCTGTGTACAAACGAGGAGATTTGTACGGTTATTTAATTATTGACGTAATAATCTTTAGTATATTGGGTCCCAGTCCCTTGCATCGTGCTGTTTATGCCGTAAGAGAGATTTTGATGTTGTTTGATTGTTGTGTGTTGGTTTCATTATCGTGAAACGGTTTCAAGGGTATCGCTACTGTTTAAGGTGCCATTAACAAAAGGCACCGTGGATTGTAATTGTATTTTTGCACGTTTCCTTTTGCCAAGCCTACAAGTCGTCTGTAAGAGTTTTATCTTATTTTTTATTTTTAAGGCATTTGATATGGCTTTGACCCAGATACCAATACAACTTGCAGATGAGTATCCAGTTGCCATGTCCAGTTTAAGACTTGGAAATTTTTTGCAGTAGGTCGATATATCGAAAGTTGATATTTTGTTTGTCCAATACTCAGTTTGCACTCTTTCTACTCAAGACTTGTTGTGTCGATATTTACCTAGAATATGTCAAAATAGAAACGTATTTAACATTTCTGCATTTACCTGATTGATAGGTACTGTTACGTATCTAGATAATTTTTTGTGGTGCCAGTATTTTAGTAGCAATAGTTATATGGTTTCACTGAAGCCTCCAGTGGGTCTAAATCTGGCGCAATTGGTGATCCACTAAATTTAAGGCAAGTTTATTTTGAAATCCATTGCCAGGTAGTGGAAACTGAACAACAACAGTATCTAATTCTTCAAAACTCCTATGAATGATAGTACTTACTATATCTATATAAATACATATATATGTATATATATGTATATATATATATATATATTTGTGTGTATGTGGGTGTTTTTTCCATCAAATTGATAACAAGAGATGTGTTTGTCTGAACAACTGATATTTGTAGGCTTGGATTGCTGGTTCAGTTCCATGCTCGGCCTGGTAATTAAAACGTTTGGCAGGGGGAGGAAAAAGTTAAATGTTGAGAGGTTAACACAACCAGATTTACAAGTTTTTTCGTTTTCAAACAACGCAGGAATACATTGGTATACGCTGACACTTCCTTCTTACTGCCAATTTTAAGAGATAACTCGGAGCATTTTATTTTAGCTTCTTTGATTTTTATAGAACTAATTTTGAACCACAGTACCATAGAAGTGCAGTGATGTTTCATTAATAACAGTATGTTTATACTTTAATCAGTGTACTCTATTTTGTCTGATACTCATTAAGAATACATCTTGTTTCTACTTACTTTGGGTTAAAGCGGCTTCTGTCTAGCTTTGCTACCTGTGAACTTAAGAAAGAGTAATCAGGATCCCTTTGTTTAATGCATGTTAAAGGTTTTCTTCTGATGTGAGATTTCCAGACCCTTTTTGCTGTTTAAAAGGCCTTATTAAGTCCGGATTTAGAACTGGCAGTACTACTGGGTGTATGAAGATGCGTTGTGCTCGAGGAATGAAAAAAACTGCCCCTTAAGCTGAACTTTCTGATTCTATATTTGGCTATCAACTTATTACAAATCGACCATTTTATTACTTGGAAAAGTGACCCGTGTTCAAAAGATTTTGGGTGACTCGCATAAGCAAAGATGTTGACTCAGTTGTCTTCAGGACAAAATAATAGATCCTTAACAGTACACAGAGAAAAATGTACCAGTTTTTTAATCGGTTTTTCAAAACTGTCAACAGAAAATGGAGTGTGAATTTTAATCGAAATCATTTAAAACTCTTCAGATCCTTAAAGGAGAATGTTTGAGCGAAGCCTTCTGTAGTCGCAGGAAAAGGTCAAACAGTAACCATAGGAAAAGGTACGGAGGGCAGATTAACAATAACATTTTGGGCTGTAATACCTACGTAGTCTTTTTGTGTGTGTGAAACAGAAAGAATTATTGTAAAAGTGCCTCAGGCTAAATAAATAACATTACCAGTTGTATACTCAGAACGTTGCTGTGTAAGACCAATCTTTTGGCGACCACAGTAGCTTTATATAGCTACTTTATAAAGCTATATCTACAATAGCTACTATTATAATAGCTTTATTTTGTCTTTGTTAGGGGCACAATCAAAGTAGACAAGATAGCTTGGGCTTATGATATGGGGCTTAACTCAGCTCCCGATGCCATCGGTTGTTCAGATGACCTTTTGTTACTCTGTGATAGGTAAGCTGCTTTTACCTGTATTTATTACATCGATTTTTCTTTTTTTTACATAAGTCTGTATTACTAGCAGAGGTAGCGTTATTTTCCATTTATATTTTCTTTTACTTTCCTTGAGAACTGGAGCATAGTTTCATGTTTCAAAACCATTTCCTTGATATACACAGTACTCATCAATACTATTTTTGTTAGCTGATTGTCGTGCGTCAAAGCTTTTCATTTTTCTATTTCCATTGTTCAACTTTTCTATGTACAGCTCTTTTTCTACAAGCTGGTGGTGCATCTCAGCTACTGGAATTCAAGTGTTGGGCAAGCCTCTATTTCCAGTTTTTCGGCCCATTTTTATTTTCACTCAATTTGTCTGCAAGGAATTCTTTACCCTTTATTGTGGACTGGTTCATTTTTTTATCATGTCAATGTTGCGTTTCCAATGTTTTGTAAGTTAACCAACTTAGGTCCTGAAATCTCATGAATTCATATCACAAAAATACTAACGTATCAAAACGTCAGAAGAAGAGTCAAACCTCTCTATAGCAGAAACCTTTGTTTTCAAAAAGTGTCGTGTTCTCCAATACGCTCTTTAGAAATTCTTCATATCTTGTTTTGTTTTAAACGTTACGGATAAGAAAAAAGTAGTAGATATTGCCTGGAAATGTGTTGTATTTTTGACAGAAAACATAAAAACAAAATAGAATCAGAAGTAAAATCTTTAATTAGAGTCTCCAATTTTAAACGGATGAATGAAATAAAGAACAATCTGCAATCCTTGAGGAGAGGTAATATAAAAACTCAACATTTCTCCATCTATCATAAGAAAATGAACTTTTCATTTTTCTCTTTTTGAACACACAAACTGAGAGAACCAGTCAAAAAGGCAAATGCCTAGGGTGTCACGGAATATACAGAGTCTTTAAAAGCCAGAAATCCGGAAGCCACTTGATAAAAACTAATAATACCATCTATCTTTCGCGGCCAGGGATAAAAATTTATGAGAAATGAATCTTTTCAGTTTTTATTTATTTAAGAAAAAGTTTGTTGTTAATTCGTTGGTCATATTCAACGGTGCTCTTAATAATTGATCCAAACCATTCACCATTGACAAATTCGAATTTGACTCTCACTGAACTCTGAACAAGTGTTCCATTTGATCCAAAAAATCTCGCCTGCGCAGAAAATGTGTTTTCATCTCGAATTTCTTCCTCCATTGGTTTATTGTTAAGGTTGTCATGACTGTCACCACATTTTTTAAATCCCAAAAAGAGTTTTGCCCAATGATCATACCTCGGCCTCAAGCTCACTATTTCAGCGATCCATTACATACCGTGAAGTACTAACATCTAAAAATATATAGCCTTCAATTGGTGTTTCCAAAGAAATCTCTTCGAGTATTAATGCTCTTTACTTATATTGGTACCATTGCCTAAGGACGGTGTTAATTTGATGAGTACCACTCGTTTATAAAAAATTATGAGCTGTTTCCTCAGTTACACATTCATAATGCCTGCAACCCACTGACTGCATTTGGAACTGGATCGTGTTCATTTACTTGTGAAGTTAAGACGTCTGTATCCACAAGGCAAACATCGTAACTGAATAAATGGTTTCAGTGTATTTACATAAAGTCCCTAATAATTACAACATTAAGGGATTAACATCGCAATGCTTTGTTTTAAGTGAGAACGCTAGAACGTGTATTCTTTTGCATTGTTTTTGGGTGACACACACTGTTTAACAAAAAAATCTTCTGTGGATCTTTGGTATTTAGTCTTTTGAAGCCATAATTAACCAAAATGATGTCCACCTAACCATCGCAGTGGATTTTTAAAGGGAATTAAAAATAGAGGCAATCTACTTTACCATATGCCAGTTGGTTGAACTAAAAAACTTGTTCCAACGGTTACCATTGCAAATAGCCTCGGTTTTGACTTCTTTCCGTTACCTTTATGCTTTTCTCGAAGAGAAAGTTTTCAAGAAGAGATTTATTTCATCCAAATTCAAAGACAGTTTCTCCTACATTCTACCATTTTTATGAAACTGTAACGATCTCTCGAGCAAAGTTTAAGCTGGAGTTTTGAAAAACCATCTGGTTCACCAGGTAGTCATATTTCACTTGTATCATAGATTACATGTTTCCCTAACACCCACTGAACGCCGTGAAATCTACAAATTCCTCATCCTCGTGACCCCTTTTACCCCCCTATGTTTTCGTCTTGTAAAAGTGCACGATCAGAATAGATGTTAGCTCATCTACGTTTTCCATTGTAAATTTTACGGGGTTTCAAGAATAACAGTATTTTTCATGACACCTCTTTTACAGTTCTTTGAAAACTTAAAATGAATTTTTTCGTGTTTTGCTACTCAATAAAATACCATTAACCGCACTATTGTTGCAACTAAATATCTGCCTAACTTCCAACTCTCTCTTTCTTGGTGTTTGTTCGCACAATCAAGAGAAACTATCTTTTTGTGAAGGTATATATGACCTTTAAAAGGAAACCAGCAAGTGTACCCTTGACAAAAGAAAGACAGGGGCTACAAGCACATGTATGTATAGCAATGTTTTTCAGTTATTAAAACACAACCTAAAGTTCACTTTAATGGTAACTTTTTCAGCTTAAACTTTGTAGGTCCTATAGCTATCACAAGGCAGATCAATAAAATAATGAAAGTCAGGATTGCGAAATTTCAAAAATGAAACTTTTTATTTGTAATAGCTTATTAACTATTTTTTTCTCGAAATGGATTTCACATTTTGAGTATCTATCTCAAAATTGTTTTCTTCCTGACCGTTCTCTCCCATTAATAGCTTAAATTTAATGGAAAAGACCTTGTGGATTCAGAAATGATCGAATTTGATAAGGAGTGCACGCAGTATTACTCGCTGCTATATAGAGTTTTTTAATGAGAGTTTTACCGTAATTTGGCCTGTTTTAAACAATGGTCACCGTAAGTGGGTGTCGGCATTATTGACTATCAGCTAGGATGATTAACTTTATAAACTTGTGGGTAAGTGTTGAAGCCATGAAGAGAAATGTGGTTTAGAGTAGTCATTGTTACTATTATTGTTTTTGTACCCTTTTATTGGTTTTCGAAACAACCAATTTTTAAAATTTAAGTTATATGACTACAAACTTGGTTTTGGATCGGTATTGAAACAAAACACGACCACAACAAGATGTTATGCCCCTGTAACCATGTATATACTCACTTAACTCACCAGTGAGCGATAAGCTATTTTTTCTTTAGTTTAAGTTAAGTGGCAAGTATTTTCATAGCCTAATTATCTGAATCATAAGCACATTTAATTCTGTATTTGTTAACATTGTTTCTCGAGCGTAGACTCAATTGAGCATGAACTTTGCTTCATAAACTTTTCCACAGGGGACCCATCTGTCTCTTCCGTATGGAATTGGGTATATTTAGTCAAGGAAGGCTTGGACCTGTGGAGCTAGTGACAGAATATATCAAGAACGATCAAGATTATGAGGTTACAACATATTTCGTTTCTAAAATGTGGAAATATTGTACTTGTTTTTTTTCCCTATTCATTATCAGACCACTAATACTTTAGGATTTTTCTTTTGTAGTTGAAGGTCAGAAAGATGTACCAATATATAAATATATGTTCCATTTTGTATTCTTTCTTTTACACATACGTAGGAAGGTAAATAGTTACGTAGGTAGATATGTAAGTAGATAGATGGATAGATAAGGGAACAGACAATTAACTTCAAATAGACCGATGTATAAATAGTTAGACAAACAGATAAATGGGTAGATAAATGGACAGATAATGGATAGATACCTTAATAAATAAAGATGTAAATTGTTGGATTGATGATTGAATACACTTTTGCATACCAAACAGGCGCGTGTAAGTTTTAAATACTCGCAGACGTGAAGCATTAACACAACAGCCTTGCATTTTTGCGCGTTTATCTGACCTCACGAATCGCCGAACTAAAAGTAGAGGAACACCACATTTATCAGCTGCTGCCCATTTTGTGTTTTTTTTCTTGATGTCATAGAAAAAACACAAGTTTACATTATTAAAGACCTGAAAGTAAAGCGTATTAATAATTTTAAAGTAGACTTTATAAAATTACTGGGCTGTAGACATAGTGCTGTATGGTGACTCATTTTCAAGTAGAGAAAAAAAAATTTACACAAATTTCGATGTAATAGTCAAATATTGACTAGTGCGAGATTCAAGACCCCCTAACTCCCCATGTCTGCGTCAAGTCAGATTGATTTAAGTTGTTCTTCAGAAAGAAGTTTTTACAGGCCCTAAAGGCTCAGAAAAATATTTGTTATTTTGTTTTTCGGTCATAATAATCATGTAATATTTATATGTGTAATATCACTTGTCTTCATATACGAAAAGCCCCGTATTACTGGCTGCTGACTTTTTAAGGTATCTTTGATTTATTAGGTCTGGGTCAAACAGCCAGTCATTATAACATATAGAGTTTCTATATTTTCAATATTTTCATTATCTCTATGTTAACATTTTCAACATTTATTTTAGGATTTCTGAACCCAAAGTGTAATAATGTAGTTGATGAGATACATGTATAGATTAGTTGCAAAACCGTTTTGAAAGGAACGAAACTGTAGGAAACAACAGCAGAAATAAAAATATTTTTAACATAATTTTACTGGGAACAATAGCATTTTTGCATCACTGCTCAATGTTTGTACTTCGAGAAATTCGACAATAAAAGCGGGTAAAATAAGGGCTAATAGGATATTAATATTTACCCATAAAACCACCTGTTCTTACATCTATATATTGAACTCAAGGAACTGGCTGTGTTACTGCTATATCACACATTACCCACACATGTAACGTGATTTTAATGCCATAAGTTATTCTCATGCTATCGTTGTGCAACCTGTAAATCACGTATCAAGGAATTATATTTATCCGTTCTCACAGAATGGCTTAATGCAGAACACTTTTCTATGGACATGCGTAATTTTTTTTACAGTTCTTTCATCCCATGCAAGACTTTGAAATCTTTTAAGCGCACAGTTACTTTTCTTTTTTGATATTTTGTTTCATTGTACTCTTTGATCTTTTAAATTTATGTTTTTTCATCTGTCAGAATTTTATTTCCGAAAACCTGTACAAACTCATTAGAATGCCACTTGTAACGGAGAAACAAATTGCGCGCAGTACTTCCAGGGATGTGGCCTGGGTTCGAAGGGCGAAGCTCTTGCATTGTAATCTGTTGATATAACCACTGGACCAGTACTGTACTCAAAATACATGGTTTAGAAATAAAAGATACGTTTCCCCAAATGCAAGGAAAATTTCTTTTTACTCTTAATCGTTGAGACGAATAGAGTAGAAGTGATGATCCCAAGCAACATCACTGGGATTGCTCTGGCTTGACAAATCTAGGGTACTTAACACCACTCAACATAAAAAGCCATGGGATTGGCCAAGTTTCCGAAGCACTAAACTATTCAATTTATCTTGTGAGAATCCAACAGATTATTTTTACTACGTGCATATTTATTATTATGTGTTCAAGGGCCAAGTCATAGTCATGATCAACTTGGTAAAGAAACTGGTGTTTTTATGGTCATTTCATGGTTAACTCACTTAAACCTTGGAATATTTTATCAAGATTATTGATTTGCACTATTACCAGCTATTTCGTCGATATCAAAGGTGTCAATCAAGGCAACCAGGTACTGACAATTGACTGCAGGAGACCATGAATAGAGCTCATATACAGCAGTTATTGCAGACAAAGCAAAATAGCTTCGTAGGGTGACAGTCATATAGTCGGAGTATTAGTAAGAAATCTGGCTGATTGATCATGATTATGAGCTGTGTTTACCCTTTCCCCCCTTAAACCCTCAAGTTTAGCTGTTAGATAATATATATATACTTTCTTTTTTCTGCAAAGTTTCACCATAGTCTTTTTCAGTAAACCTTGGGTTTGTTGTAACCTAATTTTACTTCTGTTTCCTTTCCACTTACGCACAATAAAACGCAGCGGCTAGTAAATTGTTCCCCTTTTCTGAATTTTATCAGCTTTGCTGGATTTTAATTTTCTTTAACACTATTTTCAAGAGACACTCTTAACTTCTTTTATATTTGTTCAGGCTGTGAGTTTTCTTAGCAGTATGAACTGGAATACAAGTGGAAAGGCTTGCTTTCCATGTTTGACGATCATAGCAGATTATCTGTTCCAATTTCCTTTGAATGTTGATAGAGAAGGTAGGTAAAAGTTTGCTCAAAATGCTACAATTACATTCTGTCAATAGGTTTTTTTTCAATTGGACTTACGCCATATTCTTTATATGACTCAGTAGTTTTTCTAGATGTCTTACCAAAATAATATATTATTTGTTTTAATTAAAAAAAAGTTAGTACATATTGCCATTTTTAAAACACTATTGTTTTTCTATTTAATCTGCGCGTGATTTAAATTTTTATTCAACGTTCTGGATTGGCGATTACACCCTGAAATTTGATATTTATTTATTTCCCTCAAATACTCTAGGATTGGTTACTTAACCTTTAAACCCCCCTGTAAAGCTTAATTTTATTTTCGTGAATTTCTGTTTTTGTCACGTGATGCGCCATGCGAACACATACCATATACGTTACCTGTTTTCTACAATCTTCTAGGGTTATTGGAAGATGCCTTGGGAAGTTTCTATGCACCAAGTAGACCATTATCAGAGGTAACAGTGCTTCAATATCGAGATCCAGTGAGCAGACTAGCAAGAAGGTTTTTTCATCATCTGCTGAGGTATTACTGAGATTTGAAGTCATAGGTTTTGTGTTACCTTGTTGCTATGTGACTAAGTAATACAGTTGGAAACGAGTTAGATGTAGTTTGGATACTATGTGCTATTGATATGTGGCCACTAAATATTGACAGAAAAATAGGTTTGTATTGTGTGACATATTGGTTTGGGCATGTGTGAATTTTTTATATGTGCTTGTATTAATGAGTGAGTACATGCATATTTTGATGGAGAGGAAGAGACATTACACATGAGGAATGAAAAGTGTCCAACGCTTTGCTGAAATATTAGTCAAATGTTAGTCTATTTTCACTAGTTTTAGTTAGTCCAGTGATAATCCAATTCAACAAATTGGGATCATATCCCCCATTACCCCCCACATACTCCCAGAAACGACGGGAGCTGTACAGGTTTTAAGATTAAGAGCAGAAGTACTTGGCTTAATATAAAAGTGTTATATGAACGTAGAGTGGTGACAAAACCTTAACGCGATTTCCTCGCATTGTTATATTATTTAGGAGCACTAAATAAGTTAGCATTTTTCAAAGTCTGTTTTGATTTTTAAAGTGCATATTTTCTAGTTTGATGAACAACTAATTACACTAATTTTTATATTTTGGAGAGTGACGTAAAGCAAGGCTTATAAAGAAGTCACGAAAATGTGATTTTTGGAAGAAAACTATTTTTTTAAATATCTTTACGTATACGGAAAACAGTAATACGTTAGCGAGAGGGGTAGGAGCAAAGATCGATATTGTGATGAGACTGACGTTAGCCGAACTATGTCTTTCAACTGAAGTAATGGACACAGAACTAGTAGAATTTTGAATCTTTGTCGTTTTTTGTAAGTCATTTTAAAATGTTTATTGTTTAGTAAATCAATCTTTTTAGGCATAAACGCTTTGAAAAAGCCTTTCTGCTGGCGGTGGACATTGGTGCAAAAGATCTTTTTATGGTGAGGTTTAAATTGAATTGGTTTATTCTGAAAGTTAGCCATTTACCTTATATACGTATGCTTATGTTAATGAGCTCCTAATAACACGTCTAGAGCTTGGGGTTAGTAGTCTTACTGATATACGTTTGACATGGCGTTTTGTTTAGTCTAGATTTTACTAGCCTTGCGATAGTTTACGATCTGTCACATGTTAATGTTTGGAATGTCTGATACTGAAGCAGGTTATATTCCCACTACCTAAGTAACGAAAAGCCCGCTCTAAAGGCCTGGATATTGGTCAGTGTAGTGATTCCTCACGTACATTGATATTTCATGCGAGACAATTGTTGAAATTTATTTTCTTTTTTTTTTCAATCTTTCGAATCCTTTTCTTCAATATTTTCTTCTTTATTTATGTAAACCAATTGCTTTTTTTGTAAGCTACGTGTATATTTATGTATCGAATACTCAACCCTTAATTCTAATCCAGTGTACTTCTTTCGTTGAATGACTTGGCCATATTTCCTTCGTATAATAATATGGTAGGTTAGGATTATTCTCGGTTTTAGTACACTATTCGCTCTTTAATCCCCGTACCCCCTGGATCATGATTTAATAAGTAAAATGGAAATCTGAACCTATGTTTTGGCTATCGCTGAGCAAATTTTGTTAAATTCTTTTTTGGATTGTGAGACTCTGAGCACTAGACCACATGACCCCCGTTCTCAGACCAGCGACAGTCTCAGCGCTTATACCGAAAAATTTTTAAAACCTTTGTTCAGGCCAGTTCCGCAAAAATGTGAGCACTGTCTTTACAAATTCATTTTTGGATTCTAGGTGGCAATCTTTGATAATGGGCTAACATGATGGGGTTTTTTATCAATGCAGAAAAAAGAGAGAAGATCGAGAAAGTTCGCTACTTTTTGTGACTGGCTGTTTAAAACAATTAAGGACGATCTTTTTGTTTACAATGAATTGCATCTAATGCTTCTAAATGAAAAATAAATCTGGCTCTGCCAGTTTCTTTTAGCTGTTATACTTTGATATCGCATCGCAACAATTTTGCGGACACTCGAGCATTGTCTATTTGGCTGAACTCGATTGACCCAGGGTTTCTGTCTTAAATCTGGGCACAGGTTGCTTTATTTTAACGATCAATCTTAAGAATGTACGGCCTATGTACACAGCATAACACCTGCACTTGAACTCATAAACAACTTTCCTTATACTCTTGGCAGGCAAAACACCCATTGTAAATAAAGAATATTTTGCGAAGTGAAAATTACTTTAGGTGCAGTAGCACGATAGCGTTTGGGAAATGGCATGGTAATTCTATTTTCGAATTTAGTCTAAAGCAGATCTCTTCAGGGTGCTTTAAGTTCATAGGGCACATTTGGATGCCCTGTGTAACAGATTCTAGATAATTTGTACTGAATAACTTTGCCTAGTGCATCGCTGGAATGACTATCAGTCAACAGAATTTGCTTCGTTTTTTGTATTTCTACTGACATATCATCGATAGAGCAGATAACGACAGCACGACGAGTTAAAGTTTTAATGGGGCCACTTTTAAACTCAGTGAAACTGAATGTGTTCAACTGCACGTATTGTTCAGTGAAGGTTGGCTTTCGAAACACAGTAGTTGTGCTACTGGCAAGTCTATGGTACATAAAAACATTTTGCGTGGACTCAAATACTTGTTTTTATTAGTAGCCTATAATAACATTAACCATAACTTTGATAAGTCGAATTTTTGATGGTAAATTTTAAGCCTTTACTGTTCTATGTAACCTATTTTCAATGCTGCTTTCCCTGAATATTGAGAAAAATTTATAAATAATTTTCAGATCTGGGATTGCAATGCTGTGCGTAATTTTTTGCCAATGGATTTTGTTTTAAAAGGAAATTCGTCTTCTCCCAATCAATCACAGAGCCAAAGAAAAAAAATGTTATTTTTTACATTATATTACATGTTCTTATTTTTCAGTCACATTTTGGTCGCTTAATCAGGTTCTTTGCATCTATCTATTTTTGACTTATAGGATATCCATTATTTGGCAAATGATGTTGGTAACGACGCTTTAGCAGAAGCGGCAAAGCAAAGGGCAATGCAGATCCATCAGCTGGAAATAGCAGAGGGTCAGTTGAAAGAAAACATCTAGCTTTCATTAATTAGATTTTTTCACTAGCAAATTCACTATTGAAAACAGAAACCGTTTCTGTGATAGTGGCAGCATCAGCAGCATCAGCAGCATCAGCATCAGCAGCATCAGCAGTAACAGCAACTGTGAATTCAATTACAGCTGCGTTGCTATTACAATATGCTCTAATGGAGCCCCCTTCTTCAGACCTTGCAGTAAATAATAAGAATGGGCTCGGCCCATCCCTCACGTCAGCTTACTTGCGTGCGCAAATTTTATTTTACAATTAGTCATTTAGTGATTATAACACTCTAACGAAATAGTAGTTTGAAGAGGAGTTTTATCGTTAAACCTAGTTATTCAAAGCTGGGGCAGTCAGTTTTTTCCAGTCACTGATCAGTTATCTTTTGCAAGTGCACAGTAATTAACAGCGAAATAATAGGTGTTGAGATGGTGCCACACTTGTGGTATTTTATTATTTTTAAGTTAAATGTGTTTAGTGAAGGTAGGTGAAAGGTTTTGATTACTGAATCGAGATTAATCTATTAATCGACCTATATAGGCAAATATGTTAAATAAGAAAAAAAGATTTTTTAGTGATAAAACTATGTTCTCCATTGATATAAAAAATAAATTTTCGTAAACACAAGTCATTGGATTCGGTAGCGCACATCACACTGAGAGCTCTGCCGCTTTATTATTGTAACTAACCGGTATGAAGTACGTACACCCTGAAGAGCCGTTGGATAAAGTTTGTGGACAAAAAAACACTCGTTGTAAAATCGCTAAAGTTGGTAAAGTATAAGCTTAGTGCTACTGGCCGAGGTACTAATAATGCATATTCAAATTTCAACTTATCGGACACATTCAAAAATGTACTATTGGATAGCAAAAATATAGCGTGGAGAACAAGAAGCGGAAAAAAGAAAGGTGAAAAAGATGATGAAGGGATGATATCGGAATAAGGATAGGAAGTGAGAGCTGGGGTGAAGTGGATTTAAAAACGCTGCATGGAATGAATTGGGTAGGACTCTGATATTATGTCATTTATTCCTTATTTAGTGGAGAAAACGCTTAACTATTACTACCAGTTACACTGCCATCACCACCAGTATTACTACTATTACTACTACTACTACTACTACTACTACTACTACTACTACTACTACTACCACTACTACTACTACTTTACTACTACTACTACTACTACTACTACTACTACTTCACTATTACTACTACTACTACTTTACTACTACTACTGTTACTACTACTGCTACTACTTCACTATTACTACTACTACTACTTTACTACTACTACTGTTACTACTACTGCTACTACTTTACTACTACTACTACTACTACTACTACTTTACTACTACTACTACTACTACTACTACTTTACTACTACTACTACTACTACTACTACTACTTCACTATTACTACTACTACTACTTTACTACTACTACTACTACTACTACTACTAC
>RDPX01000118.1:105888-123698 GCA_003991215.1 Morbakka virulenta | reverse complement strand
CTCCATTTGCACTATCCACAAAGGACTTAACGGTTATCATGATTGGAGACGTACTAAACGGGTACAGAAATTTAAAATCGGAGACTGGTAGTTTTTAGAACATTTTTCTCTCTATCTGTCACTGTCACGTCATTTTTTGTCTCGCGTGCCTTGTGTCCGTTGAGAAGTGTGTTCTTATTGAAAATCAAATTCCTTTTGTTCACTTCACAGCTCCCCAATGACAATTGTCTTTTATAAATTTTTGTTGCATAGCAATAAATTGTCACTTAGCAACTTGTTTGCAGTCTTATCACGTATACGTTTTTTGCTTGTCAATTTCTTGATAAAGTCTGTTGTAGACAGACGAAAATTTGAAATAATAAATAAAAATTTGATTTACTCAAGTAAATGTTGGCATACTTTCTTTAGTCATTTTCCTGTGTCAAATATATATATATATATATATATATATATATATATATATATATATATATATGTGAGTGTGTGTAAATACACGTAAATATTTAGTCTTATTTTTTACTAACTTAAGTTGTGTTCCGCCACAGGCAGGACTACACTTCGATTCGTATACATAGTTGCCATGCTATGGTGTCATTCGTTTTGCTTTGGGGAACAAAAGCGGAGCTTTGTGAGGCATTGAATTGTGAATGGAGTGAACAAAACTGGATGTTTTCTTTTTGGTTGTATTATGGAATCCTAAGAAGCAGTTACCCTTCGATTTCTACGTGTCGTACTTTTCGCATCAAATCATATTGTGAAATCTACATGTTTTGTTAAATGTATAGAACCCATGATATGGAAATCATTTTACGTTTCGATATATTTTTTATATTATTTTAGTCTGTTTATTTTCAGTCAATCATCAGATGTAAGTCATCTAATTTAATCCATAGCATAGTTGACACCTGACTTGGTTTCTGAATTCATAATCTCATATATGTTCAAGATCCCAGAACTAAGGAATTCCCCATTGACAACCTTAAATATATTTGAACTTGCTTTGTATTTGTGGTAAATTTTACTTGAAAGGTTTGTCAGTTAAGTTGGCCAATGTGACTACCTCAAGATGCTGAAGTCTACGACTTCAATTAACAAGCACATTGATAAGAGTGTAAGACATGATTTTAAATATTTTTTACTATTAAGAATGCTAAAAAAAATCCCCGAAGCGTGTCCAATCATAGGTGATGACTTAAAACAATGTTTTATATTTTCAGGTATAACATAACAATATCCACGAAGTTTTGATACTTGGCATAGAAACATCCAAAAGTATCGTGAAATGCACAATGTAAGTGACATCATTTAATTATACTAAATATCTTTCTAATACATGTGTACAACAACCATCTCCCGGTCCAATTCCACTAATCTCTTAATTGCATTCTGGCATAATGCAATCAATTGTTACTAATTCACCCAGTATTCTATATACTAATAATTGAAAAAAACACTGCACTCTTTAAAATCTGATCATCAATAGTTGGATGCAAACTTTTCATCTCTGTAAAATTGTCTTTTAAGAATTTTAAACAAATTTGAGGATTAACCATATGATATAGTGTATAAAATTTAACCTTGAATTAACTTAAAATTATTGCATTCTGGTTAATATAATACCAGTTTTTGCATAGAACATGATGATATAGTGTAATGTCTACATCTGAAATAACTCGAGCCATCGAATCGGGCAATTTCGATTAAGTTGGAATCTCCAAATGTTATTTGATTTGATCCTGTTGATGTTCTTGCAGTAAAATCACATGGTTTCTCCCTATTACACTAAGCACTGGATTTGTTTGCTTTTGCTACATTCCAGTGAATAGATAAGCAGCAACTCTTATATAATTCACCGGGATTGGCTTTAATATGGCAATTATCAATGACATTTTTCCATTAAATATTTTTTGTAATTTTTTATGGTCGTTACTTGCTACTATTGCAATGACGATATTATCATTTATTGTTCCCGATACAACCAGTTAACCATTTGATGAAAAGGAAACAAATTTATCAAAAAAAAACATCGTCGTGACCGAACAACCCGTTTCTGGTCCAGTATGTACCATCAAATGAGTTCAATTTATAAACAATAAATATATTAACAATATAATTACTGCAACCATCACAACATTCGTTGACTACCGTTTAAATAAAAGAAAATAACGATTATTCAAACAATGTCTGATCATGAAACTTCGATACTACTCTTATAAAACTACCATATGTAGCTTCTGAAGAACTACTACGGTTTATATTTTACCTAGTTTATATATTGAGGTACCATATCTTCTATAGTATTTCCATGGTGAAGTTTCACTAAGTTGGTCATATAAATGTACTCTTAAATATCCTTAATGTACACCTGATGAACCAAATGTCGGAGGATTTTGAAGACCGAATAGATCATTAATTGTTCATATTGAAAGCACCTTTAATGCTTACTACAGTGTCCATATCGAGATACCTTCCATTTATATAGTCTAAAGTAACAAGATCTTGGCCAACAACAGGATCATCAACATCAACAATGACATGACCTATTATACTCCATACGTTATGTCATAAAGGAATAATATTATTTTGTGTTATTTGTTTTTCATGATCACCATGGTAAATTCCCATGATATTATCAATATATTAATACAAAAGATACTACAAAAATAGTTTTTGAATAATTTTTCGTTGTATCTAATGTCTTTATTTGAAGATACTGTAATCACATCATAATACGCAATACCCAAAGCCCTCTGATTTGTATAAAAGAGACAATAATAACCACATAACACACTCGTCATGTCTTGATACTGGCTGTTATTATAAACATAGTTAATTTTTGGTTTGTCAGACAATTTAATAACTTCCTTGGGCAGTACCAGTCCAAAACTATCAAAATATTTTAGGACATTTAGTGTTATATTTAGTACAAACCAATGAGTTCCACATTCATCAGAAAGGTTGATAATAGAGAATCCTCTTTTACTTTCATTTAATAATCTTATCTCTGGAAAACACTCAATTAAAATTCTTAATCTGAAAGTATTTAATCCAGATTTACGCTGCATGCGTGATATTCAGTCATATATAATAACATTAGATGAAAATCTGAAATTAAGCTCAAGGGACTACAATTTCATTATTTAAGATCGAAGAATATTCTTTTTACCACTGACACCAATACTTAATTATTCACTGTGCAGAACCAGTGCAAATATAGTCGATCTAGTTGCTGGGTTGCCTGATAGAGTATAACGGAATGATAGTTTAACTAACTTATACATTCTCTCTTCTTGACAGAGAAGGTCAAAATNTCGCAGTGATGACCCATTGTTCAGAACAGTAGAGAAGAGGTGAATATACATCTTTAGTTAGTCGCAGCATCTTAGCATAATCTGAAAACAGTTATATGTAGACTCTGGCATGCCTATTCTTGCCCTTTTTTCTTCATCACATTCGCCGTGAGTAGTGATCGTGTGGCCCAGAAGTTTGGATCTTTTCACTTATGCAATTGTCGGTCAGTGACAAATATGTTACTCTGGACTAGTTCTGATGATTTATGAACTGTCATTATTTTGGGCTTGTCTTCATTGATATCTAATCTTATGGATTTTCCTGTTCAGTTTACTTCAGTGGTGATGGCTTGGAGATGTGGTTCAGAGCCCGCAATAATGGTGGTGTCGTCAGCACATTTAATCGAGTTAATGTTTCACTCACCCTGAAGCCTAACAGTTTTTTATTGTGTCATGTAATCGACTTAGCATACAAGTTGTCCAATCTTGGTGACAAGACACATCCTTGACGCACAACTGTGTTCAATTTGGTTAGTAAACGGTTTTCTTGTACTAAAGGGATAAAGGGATAACGAACCAAGATTGTTTTGGTGACAAGGTTTTTTGGCAACCGTGCCTGAACCTAGATTTTGACAAAGAATACACAGGTACCGAGTATTTGAAGTCATAAGTTAAGCAAACCCATGTGTTTGAGAGATATCGTAGTCCATACTATGTCTCCGTTTTAATTTTTACTGATCTAAGGAAATGGAAGATAATCATATTAGGTTTGCATAAAACCTGTATGCCGATGCTCCTCCTTTGACTCCATTCAAGTTATCAATCTTGGAGTTTCTGCAATAGCCCCTTTGATTAGGCCAGTTGTTGAACATTAAACAGCTTGAATGCTATTAATTTTTGAAACTTTTTTTTATGTACTAGTGAGTCACCACACATTAAGGCTAAAGTCCACTCGAGGATGAGGGTTAAATTTAGTAATATTTTCACAAGCAATCTAGTGAAATCAAGGTCCATGATATAATGATTTGTGACATTTATAGAAGAGATTGCAGTGTCTTTAATTTCTTTTCTGTAGCAGGATTCTGAAAACATCGAAAACTGCAAGTTTGGGAAGACAATGATCATCTGTGGTGGGGTGTCAGAGATTTTGCATCTCAGCCAGGAGAAAGAAACAGCTCTTTTTTTTAGCTCTGCTCTGCTTTGGAAGTGCCGACTATTTGGTCAGAAATACCATAAGCATGCAGCATTTTCAAAATATTGTATTGACTCGAATGTCTGTATACAGTGCACAGAAATTTTAAACCTATTAATAGGCCTATTTCCATAGTCTTATGAAGGAGAATATCTATGGTAATTTTAGTGAAGAGGTTCACAATAAGCTTTTAAGAATTGTTCTCACAAGAATTAACTTTTTTTCTGAAGTATGTCATTGAAAGTAGACAAGAGTTTTGCAGCGCTCTAGTGGGTGACCAGGCTATATAAATATTTTTGGAGTTTGGCCTGGATTTATTCGTAACCACGAGAAAATGTTTTATATTCCTATTCATTCAGAATATAAACAGTAAGGTGAGACAATTGCTGACGCGTTCCAATATATTGCATCATTTAAGAAAAGTTATCGAGATATTTGAACATCACATGGTTTCTCCCTATTACACTAAGCACTGGATTTGTTTGCTCTTGCTACATTCCAGTGAATAGATAAGCAGCACCTCTAATTTAATTCACCTGGATTGGCTTTAATATGGCAATTATCAATGACATTTTTCCATTAAATATTTTTTGTAATTTTTTATGCTCGTTACTTGCTACTATTGCAATGACGATATGATCATTTATTGTCCCCGATACAACCAATTAACCATTTGATTAAAAGGAAACAAATTTATCAAAAAAAACATCGTCGTGACCGAACAACCCGTTTCTGGTCCAGTATGTACCATCAAATGAGTTCAATTTATAAACAATAAATATATTAACAATACCATTTCTGCAACCATCACAACATTCGTTGACTACCGTTTAAATAAAAGAAAATAACGATTATTCAAACAATGTCTGATCATGAAAATTCGATACTAGTCTTATAAAACTACCATATGTAGCTTCTGAAGAACTACTACGGTTTATATTTTACCTAGTTTATATATTGAGGTACCATATCTTCTATAGTATTTCCATGGTGAAGTTTCACTAAGTTGGTCATATAAATGTACTCTTAAATATCCTTAATGTACACCTGATGAACCAAATGTCGGAGGATTTTGAAGACCGAATAGATCATTAATTGTTCATATTGAAAGCACCTTTAATGCTTACTACAGTGTCCATATCGAGATACCTTCCATTTATATAGTCTAAAGTAACAATATCTTGGCCAACAACAGGATCATCAACATCAACAATGACATGACCTATTATACTCCATACGTTATGTCATAAAGGAATAATATTATTTTGCGTTATTTGTTTTTCATGATCACCATGGTAAATTCCCATGATATTATCAATATATTAATACAAAAGATACTATAAAAATAGTTTTTGAATCATTTTTCGTTGTATCTAATGTCTTTATTTGAAGATACTGTAATCACATCATAATACGCAATACCCAAAGCCCTCTGATTTGTATAAAAGAGACAATAATAACCACATAACACACTCGTCATGTCTTGATACTGGCTGTTATTATAAACATAGTTAATTTTTGGTTTGTCAGACAATTTAATAACTTCCTTGGGCAGTACCAGTCCAAAACTATCAAAATATTTTAGGACATTTAATGTTATATTTAGTACAAACCAATGAGTTCCACATTCATCAGAAAGGTTGATAATAGAGAATCCTCTTTTACTCTCATTTAATAATCTTATCTCTTGAAAACACTCAATTAAAATTCTTAATCTGAAAGTATTTAATCCAGATTTACGCTGCATGCGTGATATTCAGTCATATATAATAACATTAGATGAAAATCTGAAATTAAGCTCAAGGGACTACAATTTCATTATTTAAGATCGAAGAATATTCTTTTTACCACTGACACCAATACTTAATTATTCACTGTGCAGAACCAGTGCAAATATAGTCGATCTAGTTGCTGGGTTGCCTGATAGAGTATAACGGAATGATAGTTTAACTAACTTATACATTCTCTCTTCTTGACAGAGAAGGTCAAAATAGAGAATTCTGAACTTTGATTGAATTGATTGAACGATGCTAAGTCGATTGATTGATCATTTTCAAGCATACTGAATGCTTTTATATACCCAGTCAGTGTTCGGCATGTTCTACTTAATTCTAAGTTCGGATGTAATGCTGTTTGCGGATAGAATAACCCATTCTTATATAATAACCCATTTGATATAATGTGTGCGTCAGTAAAGAAGAGCAGACTATTTCCAGGTCCGGTAATACTAAATTTGTTAAATGCAGGCATATTCGCTTTTTTTGAACTGTTTTTGTGTCATTGACAGTCCAAATGAAAGCATGTTTTGGTTTACTTATTAATGTCACTAATTCGAATATACCTGATCGCTGTTGAAAACTAAGTAAGGTTACAATTATTTCCCAATCATAGCTCCATGTGTGAGGTTAAGGTATTTTTCTAGATATAGCTTTGAACCCATAGAATTACAGATTCTTTTACAAACCCAAATTACAAATTTTAAAATCATATAACAAGAATATTAGAAGCTGTTTTATCGTTTCAATAGGTTACATTGTGGCAATCTTCTAAAATAATATTAATCTTGTATTTCCCATTGAAAGCAATTTGATTTTGAAAACTCTCAAAAATACCATGTGTGTTGAGAGGTAGACATATGTTTACTTAAGGCAAGAAGTATTTTTCTTTGGTTGAAACCAAGAGTAGTATTCGTTACCGTAGTATCTGTATCTGTATGATAAAACATTCTAGGACCAATACTACTTGCGTATCCATTTGAAAATTCAATCAGATTCCTAATATTTACACTATGATTGACTTCTGGATTTTCAAATATAGTGACACTGTTTGCTTCAATACGAAGTCCTTTAATAAGCGCGTAACCAGCATTAAAAGTCGCACTGTTACCAATAGCTACAATATCAGCAACAGTTGGTGTTTTGTTGACTTATCAAAAAAGATTTCAAAAAAGAGTTTGCACCAATTGTAAGGAGTGATTTCACCACTTCTATCAATTACAAAATCCTATCCAACCTTTCTTTGGTATTGACCGTTTATGGGTGAAGTATTTGGTGTTGTTAGGTCCACCTATACATACTCGTATCGTACACAAAAGTTTGATGATCTAAATGTCATATATATGATATATATATATATATATATATATATATATATATATATATATATATATATATATATTTATACAGTTAAGATAAGTTTTGCATAATTAGTAATTTGTCAAATTCCATTGATAATGCTGATTGTATTGGAGTAGATCCATGAGTGAATGAGTGTCTTTTAAGTGTGGTTGTTTATTGTCAGGGTGTGATTTTAATATTTCTATTAGCATATTTCTATTTCTCTTATTCTCTGTAATTGTTGGTTTTTGTTGTTGTTGAATTTGCTATCTATTTCATCAGTAGCAATCTGGCCCTTTCTAGATCCAATTTTAGAAAAACCCTCTTCAGCAGGTTACGTTAGAACTTTTGTTACTAAATCCTTGGTGGCTTTTACGAATAATTTTGATACCATTTTTTTATCGACAGATGTAAAATTATTAATAAAATTTCATCATCGATAAGCACACCACTATCAATGTCAATTTTTAAACATTTGTAGGTATAGGGACCTCGTATGAGTCTTGCTCTTCCTACCATCTCTTCATACAAGTAAAATACAGTATATCATTTTTACATATCCTCTTTAAGCAAAAGTGAGTAATCTTTTTAGCCTACTTGTAACGTATATCCTTAGATTTTTCAAAATGTTAATGTTAATTCTGTATAAATAAGCCGTTTACCTTCAACGTAAAATGGAAATCTCAGTGGCTTATTATCGATTGGAATACTATACAAAACCTTGGATTGAATACCTGATCTAATCGATTCTGAGATAAAATTACAATATATGAAGACTAAATCAACGCTTCTTGTAATATTCGGTAGTCTTTGGCCATATCTGAATGTTAACATGATACCTTTACTGAATCCGATTGAATCAAAAAACATTCCTTGAGAAAAATCCGGTAACCGGAATCAAAATTAAGGAAAAACCGAAGACAGCAAGGAATGAAGGTTAGATTAATACCAATTTTTGAATGACCATTGCTTGGCAAAGGATGCTGTATTAAACTGTTAAGATAAGCATAATTATAATTACCAGGAAATATTGATAAAGTCGTTCAAGTACATACATTATTGTGGGTATATTTTGTAATGTTCTTACCATATTGATTGATATTATATCATGAATAAACCATGCTGAGACTATCGAGAGCTATGCTCATTCTTGAATTTTTGTCAAGCACTATTTCAGGATTGAAATGGAAGGTGAAATCATGGCTTTTTGATTTTCCTGTACAAAATTTTGAATTTTTAAATATTGGAAACTTCATACTACTTTGTTTCATTAAAAATCCTTTTATGTAGGCGTTATATTGACCTTTAGAAATAATACAAAGTTTGCTTAGATGATCGAGAATTTCCCTTCATTCGTTATGTAAAACAGTAAAATTATTGCTTGCTTGTCGAGCACCCTTGAGTAACGTCATTAACTGTTTTGGTTCTCTGTAATAAATCATATCCCCCTTCAAATCGAATTTACCAGAGGACCTGTGTTTCGGTATATTTTTGCAAGCATGCTTAAATTATTAAATATCTATTTAGCTTTTAATGAATACTTCTTTTTAATGAGTAGACTATCATACTTTCCATTGATTACTTATTTGATAACATGTCTTTTGGATTGTTTGTATTTACAAATACCTTCCCCTAATAATATCTTTTTTCCCTTAAGGAAGGATTTTAACCCTGTTTAAGGATTAAAATCCTTCCGGATAATTCTTATATCTCCTTTTTATTTTTTCGGTTACTTGATTTATCTGACAACGTTTCCCTTCTGCATGCGTATGTTCGCTTGTTTTTATTTGTAATTTTTATCATTTCTAAAATATGATCATTTGTACTCATAATCAGATTTCCAGAAGCTGTTAAACTCATTTTTCTTTTCTAAAAACTCAATTTCGTCATTATAAAACCCTCTATTTGGCTCAGATATTGATTGACATGTCGACGTACTTGGCTTAGATTTTGAAAGCTGTGCAGACGGTNCTGTTTAAGGATTAAAATCCTTCCGGATAATTCTTATATCTCCTTTTTATTTTTTCGGTTACTTGATTTATCTGACAACGTTTCCCTTCTGCATGCGTATGTTCGCTTGTTTTTATTTGTAATTTTTATCATTTCTAAAATATGATCATTTGTACTCATAATCAGATTTCCAGAAGCTGTTAAACTCATTTTTCTTTTCTAAAAACTCAATTTCGTCATTATAAAACCCTCTATTTGGCTCAGATATTGATTGACATGTCGACGTACTTGGCTTAGATTTTGAAAGCTGTGCAGACGGTGTCTCTTCTTCATCAATAACAGGTATACTGTCAAGCCCAATTGTAAGTAATTGATGCACATCAGATATTACAGCTGGATTTATTTGAAGATTATTAATAGCCTCAACTATTTTTTATTCATTTTCCTGCAATTGTTCAAGTATTTAATTCTTTTTTGATCAAGAATTTCTCTAACTGGTTTAAATCTTCCGGTGATACACATCGCTCGATTAATCATTCCATCTTGATAACCACTTATTAACTTTGTAATATCCTGTTTCATAGATTCAATTTAAGGTCATTCTTAACAATTTTTTCTAAAACTTGAAATATCTATATATATATTAAAGGGTAAAATAAATGTAACTGTAACTGAATCATTTAAAACTTTCTTTAGAGAAGGTAGAATTCCTAAGTACCTTTGTAGCGACAAAGGAAAATAATTTTATAATAAAGATCTTTGAAATTTGTTGAAAAACATGAAATAAAATTTTATTCAAAATAAAGGGTCTCAATGATAAAGGTTACAAGGAATTTTTTTATGAAGAGGAGCTATTAAAGGCTAAACAAGGGATATTTTTAAATTGATAACGTTATTTGGAGAGATTAAAATAAGGAACAAGCTTTGAATAAATGGAAAGGATGTAGAGACGATTTTAACAGTTGGATTCCATTTTAGGACATTAGGGATACATTAAAGTACTTTAAAAGTAATAAATTATTATTATTATTATTATTGTTATTATTATTATTATCATTATTATAAATAAGTATAAGATTTCAGATTTAAAAAAACTGAAAGAAAAAACATTTATTCGACCTTGTTATTGATGAAACTCTAGAAACAACAAGGCATACTGCTTTGCTCTTTGAAGAGAACGATGACACTGAAACTGATTTTAAGATAGAATTAGGGTATTTCAATGAAAAAAATATAATAAACATGAGTTGATACAGCTACTAATAAATATATATATATATATATTTATTTATTTATTGAGTAAAATCAATTCAATGAAGGGGTCATGGTAGAAGCGTTCACGTCGCGGCCCTGTTTAAACCAATTCTACCACAACCACTCACAACCTAACAACATGTCAATCAATGTGCAGAGCAAGACCTTTCAAGGACCTGCCTTCACAATTATCTCTACAAATATCGAAGGTATCTCCACGGTGAAGCAACAAATTCTTGCTGAACTTGTTAGCAATCTCCAATGTGATGTCATCTGTCTTCAGGAGACCCACAGAGGGAGCGACAATAACCGCCCAACCATTCCTGGCATGGAACTCGTCGTTGAGAGACCACATCGCCAATATGGTAGTGCAATTTTTGTGAAAACGGGTTCAATTGTAGAAGCTACCACCGTTTTGGAGGCCGAAAATATCGAAGTCCTCACAGTGGAATTTAGCAACATTGTTGTAACATCTGTCTACAAGCCTCCTGGCGTAGAATTTAAATTCCCACATGGTATACCCAAAGTCCAACACAAACCTCAGATATACATAGGTGACTTCAACAGCCACAATTCCACCTGGGGCTATAACGAGACCAACAAAGATGGAGAAGCGGTTGAAACATGGATGGACTCAAACCAACTATGCTTAATACACGATCCCAAGTTACCTTCATCTTTCCAGAGCGCCCGCTGGAAACGAGGCTACAACCCTGATCTAGTCATGGTGACAAACGACATAGCGGGACACTGCCAAAAGTTCGTTTCAAGCCCCATCCCCTCGAGCCAACATCGACCTATTGGTCTTCAAATAATACCAGCCATCAAACCGATTAATGTTCCATTTAAGAGACGTTTCAATTTCAAGAAGGCCAACTGGGCTAATTTCACCGAAGAATTAGAAGCGAAAATCATATACCTCACACCAACACAGTTCAATTATGACCGCTTCAGCCAACTGCTTAGGAAAGTCGCTAGAAGAAACATCCCAAGAGGCTGCAGAGTACAATACGTTCCAGGACTCTCAGAGGAAAGTTCCAAACTCTACGACGAATACGTTACCAGATTTAATGAAGATCCCTTCTCGAAAGAAACAAATGAAACAGGCGCAAAAGTAACAGAATGCATAGCAGAAGAACGCCGCAAAACCTGGCAAAATCTTATTGAATCAACCGACATGACAAAAAATAGCAAGAAAGCCTGGTCTACCATCCGTAAACTCCGAGGAGATCCAAAAACGCCACCTCAACTACCAAAGGTCACAGCTAATGAAGTTGCTCATCAACTACTCAAAAATGGAAAATCTGGGAAAGCAAAGAAGATCAAACTTGACAGGAAAAAGTACCAGAACGATCCTGGCTTTACACGTGCCTTCACACTAGAAGAGCTTGATGAAGGAATCAAATCCCTAAAACCGGGCAAAGCCATCGGTCTGGACAACATCGCAACAGAAGAGTTGATACATTTCGGCCCAAATGCCAGAAAGTGGCTCCTGCATCTGTTTAATAGCTGTCTTTCCAACCACCGACTTCCCAAGATATGGAAAAAGGCACGTATCCTTGCCCTCCTGAAACCAGGAAAAGACCCAGCGCTACCCAAAAACTACAGGCCAATATCCCTCCTGAGCCATACATATAAGCTATTCGAAAGACTTATCCTGAACAGAATAGGACCTTCCATAGAGGAACTACTGATTCCCGACCAAGCAGGCTTCCGCCCGGGTAAATCTACGACTAGCCAGATACTGAACTTAACTCAACACATCGAAAACGGATTTGAAGAAGGAAAAATAACCGGAGCTGTCTTCGTAGACCTATCAGCAGCATATGATACCGTAAACCATAGACGCCTCCTCCAGAAGATCTTAGACATGACGAAAGACATCCACCTGACAGAGTTGATCGAAAGCATGCTAGAGAACAGAATGTTCTATGTTGAACTCGCCGGAAAGAAAAGCAGATGGAGGAAACTCAAGAATGGCCTACCTCAAGGTAGCGTACTAGCCCCCCTATTCTTCAACATATATACCAACGACCAACCGAAAAGCGAAGGAACCCGTAGATATATCTATGCGGACGATCTTGGAATTGCTGCTCAAGATCAAGATTTCAAGGTCGTAGAGAACCGCCTATCAAATGCACTAGCTGAACTAACGCCATACTACGAAGAGAACCACCTTCGTGCAAACCCGTCCAAAACACAAGTTTGCGCCTTCCACCTACGTAATAGAGAAGCAAAACGGGAATTAAACGTATCCTGGTCAAATACTCCCCTAGAACACTGTAGTCACCCGGTATATCTCGGAGTTACATTAGACCGAACACTATCATTTAAGAAACATATCGAGAAAACAAAAGCCAAAGTCTCCGCCAGAAACAGCATAATAAACAGACTCACCAGCACTAAGTGGGGAGCCAACGCCGCCACCTTACGCTCAACAGCATTAGCCTTATGCTTCTCAACCGCAGAATACGCCTGCCCAGTCTGGGAGAGATCCCCCCACGCGGAAAAACTAGACTCAGCTACCAACACAACTCGTCGTCTAATCACAGGCTGTCTCAAATCAACACCAATAGATAAAGTTAACGTCCTCTCCGGCATAGCCCCATCAAACATCAGGAGAAAAGCTTCAAGCTGCAAAGAGAGATTCCGACAGTCCAATGATAACCGCCATCCGCTGTATGGACACGTACCACCAACGACACGCCTGAAATCTCGGAAAAGTTTCCTTCACACAGTAATACCACAAGAAAACACGGCAACCACCAGAAGCACTTTGTGGAAGGAACGGATTAAAAGCCTCCCGGAAGATACTTCAATGTCGCTAGAAGTAAAAGAAGAATTACCACCAGGCTCCCAACTACGCTGGCCAGAGTGGAAATGCTTAAATCGACTGAGAGCAGGTACAGGGCGCTGCAAATCCACTCTGAAGAAATGGGGATTTACCACAAGTGATAGATGCTCATGCGGCGCCGAACAAACCATGGAACATCTATTAACCTGCCCCCTTCAGAAAAACGAATGCCTGCCAAAAGACCTGGCTGAGTGTAACACAAAGGCCCAAGAATGTGTCAAGACTTAGCTGTTCAAGGTGTGAAGTGGACACGCTAAGTAAGTAAGTAATTCAATGAAAAATTTCCTGTCAGAAAATTAGCTATGGCGAAGTTTTGAAAAAAATTTTAAGGAGACTATAAAAAACGTATGAAAATAAAAAAATATTGTATAATAATAAATATCTATATATATCATAAAACGTATTATACGTTGTATTATTGCTATTTACAAACAAACATGATCATATTTATTGCCTATATATCTATTTACATGTCTAGTTTTTATACGATTTAAGGCTGTAGTATATATTTAATAAGGTAGTATTGTTATATGGTTCAAGAAATTAAATACAGCTAAAAAAGAGAGATTTAATATGTATCGTATGCGATTCCCATAACTATACGACCTCAGGAAAAAAACCCGTTTACAAACATGTAAATATTGGTCTACTGTTGCAAAGGTTTGTAATAAAAATAATACCAAAGGTCTGATTTTATTTAAAACTATATAAAAAAATAAAAATATATAGTATAGTATATGGATTAAAATATTAAGATATCTCGTGGTTGCCCACGTGTCTTATCGGATGAGCAGAGAAGAAAACATAAAACGTTTTGTTTGTTAAATAAACCCTCCTGTATTGTGATATCTGGAATACAGATAAAAGTTTAGCTGGAAAATGGTGCCATCCAAAAACCCGAAATCATGCTAGAAACGCTAATAAATAATCTTTTTATGACTTAAAGGATCTGAAAACTATATTATTTGAATGTCGACTATACTTAAATGCATTAAAAACATTTAAATAAATAATATCTATAGATTATATATAGATATGAGTATTGGGGTCTTAAAAGGTTATATAAATGGCTTTAGCAATGAGAACAAATTAGTTACGCTGAGAATGAACACAGACACTGTCACTAGAATTAACAAGCCTCTAATCCAACACATTGAGACAATTGTAGAAGAATTAGAGGATATATACATAGGATTATGTTGGATTTTAATCATAAAACGTGATTCTATTACGTATTTTCATACATTCAGATTAATTAATAACAATATAAATCTTCTCAACAAGGTTACTAGATAAAAAGAAGCACTTTATGTAACATAAAAAAATATGTGCAACAGCTAGTAATCTACAACACAAACTTGAAATTACTTTGAATACTTTATTACAAAAACTAAAAGGTTTAAGTGATGATTTTTGGTATGGTGTAGATTTTATCAAAAGAATGATATTATAGTTAGAGTAGAAAATGATGAAAGACGTGAAATTAAAGGAAGTTATAAATATTTAATTTAGTATGAATTCATAGATGTACCAGGTGATCCATTTGAAAGATTAATGAAGCAATAGGAAGAATAAAGATCTTAAAAAAACAAACAACCGAGATTAATACTGGGGACAACAATTTAATGACTTAATAGGGTGGTTGATTATCTACCAATATAAATGTGAATAAAAATGATCTTAAGAAACTCAGTAAGTCAGAACTCGTAAAATTGCTTTTGAAGCAAAACAAACCAATGATACCTGTGGTAGATGATACAATACCTTTTCCTAAACAAAGTGAGAGGCCTAAGGAAAAACAGAACAAACCTGTGATTTATAACCTTGATAGTCTGCTCGATATTGGCCCATATCCAAAATTTGTTATCAAGAATGATTTAGTTGTAAGGTCAGTGGATAGATCTTGACGCACAGATAACATTTACCAACGACAAATATAACAAGTTTATGACAAAACAGAAGAAATAATACAATTATCCAATTATTATAGCAACATTGTTTCAGTACCGCAATGATGAGAACAAATCAAGAAAAGATAAACGAAGCCATAACAAATCATTCTATGAACTCTTTAAAACGCGAATCAATAGCATGAAAAGGAGTATGAAAAGACAGTATCCATCAATGTGGATGTAGAAATATCATTGAGTTTGTACTGAAAAAACCCTGATTTCAAACAATATCGACCATTCACAGTAGAAAAGCTAGTAAATTTAATTAAACCTGACATGTAAAAATTTGGAGTGGAAAGAGTGCAAGAGAACTGTTGGAAGGAAATAAAATATATTACAGTGGAGAAGGGAACAGAAGAAATGAGGTTGGAATCATATAGGGCCCAAAACAGAGGGAAGAACTCATCGAGGTGGAACGGGTGTCAGACAGACTGATGAAGAAAAAGCTCGAGATAACCGGCCAGCCTCTAAACATTGTTTCAGCGTATGCACCACACTTAGGAGAGACAGATAAAGAAAAGAAAATGTTAATGCAGAACTTTGCGAGATTATTAAAAGATATACCTGGAAGCAAGGAGGTCCTTGTGGAAGCTGACCTAAATACCATGTGGAGAAAAGATCAGATGGGTACCAAACAGTACAAAGTGGAAAAGTATATGGGCAGAGAAATGTGTGTGGTGCTGAGGATTAGACAAGAGGAAAAACGAAAGCCCAAAACGCGGAAACAGGTCAAGATCATTGAGTTCCAAGAAAAAGTGAGAAGAAGACAAATACCAGAAACAGAGACAGCTCAAGAATACTGGCAGTCAATGAAAAGTTCCCTACTGTAAGTAACGGAAGAGGTATGTGGTTCCAGAAAAGGAGGATGGCACGAAGGAAGTTAGACGTAGTGATGGAACACAGAAGTGCAAGATGCAATTGGAAAGAAAAAGATAATCTTCAAGGTATGGTCGAGTAATAGGAATGAAGAAGACCAGAGAGACGAGTATAAAAAGACCAAGAGAGAGGCTAAAAGAGCTGTGGCCAAGACCAATGAAGAGGCATGGAGGGAATGGTATGAGAAGATGGGAACCAAGGAAGGAGAGAGGCTGATACACAAAGTGGGGGGAAAAAGAGCACAAAGTAGACAAGACATAGGAGAGATATATGCAATTAAAGACAAAGATGGAATCTTACTAACAGATGAGAATGAGATCAAGAAAAGATGGAAGGAGTACTTCAGCAACCTATTGAATGTGGAAAAGAGAGGGACCCACTCCAGGATTGCTTACCGGTTAAAGACCCGCTACTTGATATTAACCAGAAGGAAGTAAAGGAAGCGATGAAAAAAATTAAAAGTGGGAAGACAACAGGGTGCTCTGAACTACCAATGGACTAAAGGTGTCTAAGTAAGGAGGGAACCCAGATGGTCACTTCACTGCTGCGAAAAGTATGGAGCAAAGGAAGATGCCAGCAGAATGGGAACTTAGTGAACTAGTCACCTAATTGAGATAAATACACTAGAACACCAGAATGGCTAGTCTCCAGCCTCAAAAGGAAGGGGAACCCAATGAACTGCAGGAACTTCAGCTGCATCAAGCTCCTATAACATGTTATGAAGATACTGGAGAAGGTAATAGAGGGAAGGTTGCGTGGACTGGTACCAGTAAATGATATGCAGTTTGGCTTCAGTTCAGGTAAAGGAACAATAGACGCTGTCTTTATTGTAAGGCAACAACAGGAAAACCATTTTGAAGTAATAAAGAACCTTTGCTTCACTTTCGTGAACTTGGAGAAGGCATATGACATAGCCCCTAGAGATCTGCTGTACTGGTACCTCAGACAGTGACAAGTCCCAGAGAAGCTAATAAGGATGGTGGAAACCACATATCGAGGAGCAAGGACAGTCGTGAGGACAAAATATGGCGTAACAGACGAGTTTACTATCAACGTCGGTCTGCACCAAGGGTCTGGAATTCCTTTTTATTGTGGTGCTGGGCATTATTATCAAGGACTTCTGCACAGGCCTGCCATGGGAGCTACTGTTTGCAGATGACTTGGCAGTAGTGGCAGATAATCAGGAAGAGCTGCAGGGAAGATGGGTGAGGTGGCAGATTGAGATGGAGAGCAGGGTTTTGAAGGTAAACACCAAAAAGATTGAAGTCATGGCAAGTAGCAGGAGGGATGTGATAGTAAACACAAGAGCAATGCTAGGCTCAAGCA